>JAZAYU010000052.1:2432454-2504954 GCA_038501625.1 Corbicula japonica
TAGACATATGCTCGCGTTAAACTCTCTATTTCCATTGTTTGTAAATGTTTTTGAGAACTGTTTTCTGTATTCTGTAGCGGATTGATTTCGCAAACTGTTATATGTATTTTTATTTATCCTGATGAAATATTCTACTTGCTATTTATATAATCCGGTTTATTTTTGATCAACCCTCGTATTAATGTTTTCAATCCAATTTCAGTCATGCCCAGTGATCATCTATCAGTTCATCTACTTTTGATTTATTTCAAAATAAATTAATTCAAATGTTATTGGATATTCTCTAATAATTCCAATGACAAAACTCACATTAACATTTAGACCAGTGAAATCAAATTAGCACATTTTGCAAAAGTTTGGACTAATTAGTATGTTTTAGAATCTGTTGTGTGTGTATTTTTTACTCCTGTGTTACATGTAATAAAGCTATAACATCTGTTAGTTTTATTCACAGATACACTGAATCTGTATGAATGAAAAATATATTTTTATTTCATTACATTGTAATCGAACATCACAGTTATTTGGATTACAGGCCTTCTGGGTGTTATGTTATTAATTTTGATATTTAAAAACATTTTAATATTATTGTCCATATACAATAATACCAGGCAACTTTAAAGCTTGATCTTTATCTTTTCAGGAGAGTGAGTCAGAACATACAGGTAAGTTGTTTAAAATTGTTGTCCTAAATGAACATTTTGACTAGAAAACCAGTATACACAGTTTTTTCACTTATTTTTTAAACTGATGAGGACTTGTAGTTTGTCATAAATTGTAACTGCGCAATGGATTATAAGAGCATCAACTTTGTGATAAGTGTAGACCTAGATCAGATTGCTAAGTTTAAGGTCAAAACAGAATCTAGATTTATTAAGAATGCTTCTCTGTCTGAAAGGTGAACAGTATAGACCTTAATCAGACTGCACAAATGCAGGTGCTGATCTGGGTCTACACTGGTTGCATAGATCACAGTGGCATCAATAAGAGACAGGAATGGGAAATTCCCCAGCATTAAATTTATTTTTTACCATAAGGCCCAGCTATTTAAGTGGAACATGTGCTTTTAAGTTTTTATACGCCCGTTTAAAAAACGGGACGTACATTTGAATTATGGGAACACCTGCAGCAGGTTGGCGGGCGGGCGGGCGGCGGCATCCACAGGGTTTCCGCTCTCTAAGTCAAAGAGTTTTCATCCAATCTTTATCAAACTTGGTGAATATGTTGGTGGGCGTAATATCTCGACCAAGTTGTATAACCAGCCAAATCCCCCCAGGCACTCCTGAATTATGGCCCTTGAATTGTCCAAAATTACTGTTTCCGCTCTCTAAGTCAAAGAGTTTTCATCCGGTCTTTATCAAACTTGGTGAATATGTTGGTGGGCATAATATCTTGACCAAGTTCTATAACCTGCCAAATCCCCCCAGGCACTCCTGAATTATGGCCCTTGAATTGTCCAAAATTACTGTTTTCGCTCTCTAAGTCAAAGAGTATTACTGTTTTCGCACTCTAAGTCAAAGAGTTTTCATCCGGTCTTTATCAAACTTGGTGAATATGTTGGTGGGCATAATATCTCGACCAAGTTCTATAACCAGCCAAATCCCCCGAGGCACTCCTGAATTATGGCCCTTGAATTGTCCAAAACTACTGATTCTGCTCTCTATGTCAAAGAGTTTTCATCCGATCTTTATCAAACTTGGTGAATATGTTGGTGGGCATAATATCTCGACCAAGTTCTATAACCAGCCAAATCCCCCCAGGCACTCCTGAATTATGGCCCTTGAATTGTCCAGAATTACTGATTCTGCTCTCTGTCAAAGAGTTTTCATCCAATCTTTATCAAACTTGGTGAATATGTTCTCGACCAAGTTCTATAACCTGCCAAATTCCCCCAGGTACTCCTGAATTATGGCCCTTGAATTGTCCAAAAACTGAATTAGTGACCTTTTTGTGTATTCATACTCTTATATGTTTATCATTTTAATCCAAAAAACATTTTATGTGTCTGAAGTAGCTGGTTTAATGAAGTAAATGTATTTGCTAGACATATATAATATTGTTACATATGAGAGCTGCTTGATTTGAAATTGATGTTTTACTGAGAATGCAGAACATTTTTTGTGTTTTTGTCTTATAAGAGAACCATGGTTATGCTGACATGAATAATAAACTATAAAACAAAACCTCATTGTGTATTCATACACCTTTTTATCATTTTAATCCAAAATTCATTTTATGTTTCTGAAGTAGCTTGTTGAATGAAATATATGTATTTGCTAGACATATATAATATTGTTACATATGTGAGCTGCTTGATGTGAAATTGATGTTCTACGGAACATTTTTTTGTGTTTTTGCCTTACGAGGGAACCATGATTATGTTGACATGATTGTTGAAAAACAGCTCAAGCACTCAATGAGTTGGAAAATCCTGCTCCCAAAAATGTTGTCATTACCATTGAATTTACCACAAATATGACGGGCATATTTTGTGTCAGTTTGGCACTCTTGTTGTATGTTGAGCTCAGAATCCCCATATGTTTTAACTAAAGCCTCTTCTACACAATATACTTTGTAAATTTATGATAACAATGAGATCATGAGCCCAATTTTGTAATAGTGCCTCTCATATTTTAGAGCCGGTCCTGTCAGAGTATGAAAGCACAGCAGATGACAGCCGAGATGTGGAGGTAAGTTTGTTGTTCATATTGTTCTTAACCCTTTGCTCCACAGAAACACTTTATTTGAGTGGGCAAAGAGTGTAGATCCAGATCAGCAGGAACATTTGTGCCATCTTATCAGGAACTAAACTGTTCCCTATTAGATTCATTAAGTTACTTCTGACAAAGATGCCAACAGTGCAGATCCTGATCAGATAGCACAGATATGCTGGCTGATCCATCTGTTTCTACACTGGTCGCACATGTGTAAAAACACATATATATGGAGTAAAGGGTTAAGCTTTGGTTTCTTATTTTAATCATAAAATGATAACCTCATCAGTTGGTTCCAATGATCTTGTACTCCATGGGGTATAGATATGTTTGTCCCATTTGCAAACAGTGTAGATCCACATCAGCCCACATCCATCATGCAGTCTGATCAAGATCTACACTGTTTGCTTTAATTCAGTTATTACACTAGTCAAAAGTTCTAAGTGCACACTTGATAAATGTAAATTTTTTAAATTATTTGATTGAATCTTTTAAAATAGTGTAAACTAGAATGAAGAAGAATCAATATTCTATTAAAGCACACCAAACATTTTAAGTCTGCTTAACCAGATTAAAAAATAATAATATTTTAGCTCACCTGTTCTCAGAAAGCAATTCTCAAGTTAATTATCATTGCATCGGCTATCATCTGTGATCGTTTTCTCATCTCTGTATAATTTAAATTTCATGCAAATTTAAACTTTAGGAAATACTGTAGTTTGCCATTCCATTGCACTGAAATAGCTTTCTGTAGCTTTGTAATGGTCTGCTGGGCACGATGAGCCAACACACTCAACTCTATTTTATCCATAACGTTTTTACATGATTTCAAGGAGAAAATTCCATCTTTAACACAATGTTTTGTGCCAAAAGTTTTTGAATTGTCTAACAGTTTGGGATGATACAATTCTCTATGATAGATGTGTAACAACCTTTCCAAACGAAAAAATGTATTCATTTCGATAAAATTGACCAGTTTTCGGACACGCTTTTTGACCAAATAAGCGTCATTTTCGAATAATTCGATTTTAAAGTTTATTGAATTTCTATAAATTTTAGTTTTAAATTTTTATTTATTGGACACTTATCCAACAAATGTTACACTAATATTTTCGACTTTACGTTGTTTTACGTTAATATTTAATGACGTTATTGAGTAACATCAGCGTTCAACGTAAGCAACCTAATCAATCTAGAAAATAATATCGTTTGGTTTTCTTCTTAAATTAATAAAATATGCAAAAATAAGGTATTTCTTTTGCATTTACGAAAACCGTCAAGATTTTTTTACAACAAATTTGAAGTTGTGCCGTGAAAAGAATTTTGACGGCAATGTCGTTGTCTGCTGACGTCAACCGTTCCATGGGTACAATTTGTTGGTGTGTTCTTTGTGTTTGTCTGGAGTCGGTGAACATGTGAAAAACAAAAACGATTGTAAAAAAATTAATTTCGCTTGCCCCACGGGGATAATGCATAAATAACAAATGCCGATGTGGATGACGTAAAACGTAAAACATATGCAAGGTTTTCAAAAAATTATTATTGTTTGATCATTATTAACATAAATTCAAACTTTCATTCAATTTGAATAAGTTTAATTTAGGATATTCAAACTTGAAAAGTGTGCACTTAGAACTTTTGACCAGTGTAGATACATCCAGATCAGACAGCATGGATGTGCAGGATGATTTAGGTGTACACTGGTTGCAGCACATGATAAAATACCATCCAATATGAATAGGTATAATGATCGCTAGGTATATCTTTGATTAAAAAAATACTGATGTATTATGGATTTGTGATGCAGTGTTATAAGCTGATTGAATATAAGACTTCATTGCTTGGGTCTGTTGACATTGTTTTGTTCATTGTTCATTTGTTTACAAATGGTCAACAAACATTTTAAAAAGTTAACATAAGTGATAATAAAGATCGATATATAAAATATTCTCACAGTTGAAAGTACTTAGTTGATTTTCACAGTTTTCAAGATCATTTTGTCAGAAGCACTGTCAAAGGTTCATACCAAGGTTTCACTGACACCTGAAATGTAAGGGTCAAAATGATGCACTAGATAGTCTAGATTGCTTTTCTACAATAGTTGAAACAATTTTACCTTATACATGTTATATATTATAAGGATTTTCGACCCTTGATTGAAATTCCTTGAGATTCATATTAAGCATTTGTCTTGGATTTTAAGAGTCAAAACCCTGTTTCAACAGTCAAATGGAACCCAATGTAATACAAACATATTTTCTCCACAGGAGGCTTTGACAGATTCTGATGAGTATGTGACAGAAGAAGAAGAGACGGCGGAGGAAGAAGAAGATGGAGAAGAAGGGGAGAGAACTAAGAAAATCGATGGCGAAAGGCAAAGCGGTGACGGAGAGGTATGTGACTGCCTTTTTTGTTCTTATTGTGTTAAAGCTTTAGGAAATATTGTAAGGGGCTAGGGCCAATTTATACAGTCAGTCAGATGTTGTCTATTGATAGCCAGAAGGGGCAATCAGCAATTTGAACAAGAGGGTGTTTGACTACTTTCTGCTTTCAATAACCGATGTCTGGCTTTGTGCTTAAATCCTTCCTTGTTTCAAATATTTTTTTATTGTGAAGCTAAAGAGATAAAAAAAGAAATCAAGTTGGCTTACTGATGGTTGTTGGTTCTGCTCATGGGTCTACCATTGCCAATATGGGCACATGATTGGGGTCTTGCTCCACAAGATAGAGCTGGAAGTTTTTCCCAACATGCCTTGTTTAGATTCCTTATCTTATTTTCCACCTAAGATGGTACATGTGTGCTTACACTGGTTGAGTATCAGAAATTCTCTGTATCTCATGCAGTAAAAAGTTATCAATTCCATTACAATTATTTCGATGATGAGTACAAACTTCTCTTGCTGGCATTTTAAACAATGACATTATTCATTCAAGCAACATCATTTATCACAAAATTGACCTCATTTCCATATATGATTTTAGAGTATATGTTAAGGTTTAAGTATATTTGCTATGTTAAAGTTATATACGAGTGTATTTGCTATGTTAAAGTTGTATACCAGTGTATTTGCTATGTTAAAGTTGTATACCAGTGTATTTGCTATGTTAAAGTTGTATACCAGTGTATTTGCTATGTTAAAGTTGTATACCAGTGTATTTGCTATTGTGCCATTCTAGGAACAGCCTAAGCTTGATATAGATGAGGACCGACAGAATCCAGCGTACATACCCAAGCGCGGGGCATTCTACGAGCATGACATGCGATTAGATCCCGATGAAGAAAAGAAAGAAGCAGAGGAGCCAGAAAAAAGGTATACCAAGTTTGACTGATCAATAAAATGTTTGTAGATTTATAGTGAGAAATGAGCTAAAATTGAAGTATTTTACATGGGTCTAATTTATGAATACATTGAGAATACTTAAAGGAAGTGCACAACTTTAAATTCTTTATTACATTTAATTATCCCTTTCCTTGATATATATGCATTTTTACACATGTGTGACCAGTGTAGATCCAGATCAGCCTGCACATCCGTGCCGTCTGATCAGGATCTGCACTGGTAGCTCTTTGGTGAATAACATAATGAATAAAAAGCGAACAGTTTAGATCCTGATCAGATGGAACTGATATGCCGGCTGATCTGGATCTAAACTGTTAGCCCTAGCTATAAAGGTGTATCTATACAGGAAAGGGATATGCTTCATCTGCCAGTTAAATATGATGATTCAAGGGCATGGCACTATTTTCCTCATAATTCTATAGGAGTTTGACCAGAATTATGCTACTCTGAGGTTATAAATACAAGAATATAAGAAAGGCTTCTATTTCACATAAATGCAAAATTTTGACCCATTAAATTTCAATTATACCATGTCCTCTATTCTTAATAGATAAAACTATGTATTCACAATTCTTGTACAAAGTTCAAAGTATCAAGAAATGTTAATTCAAAAGTTGTCATTCTTTGAGAATAATACTAAATTAGAATTTAATTTAAAAATTTGAATCATCACTTTACAAAAATGTGAAAAAGGTCTGTGCCCAAGATCTTAAAACTAAATCTGGAGATCAATCTCAAATCTCAAGCATCTGATTGGCTGAAATGGCGACCAGTCGCCATTTCAGCCAATCAGATCCTTGAGATTTGAGACTGATCTCAAATCTTAGTTTTATGATCTTGGGCCCTGGTTTCACTTAGACTACTCCCAACACAAGGAAAGTGTAATAAGCAAATGAAATATAACTCTTGCATAACCCTTTATAGCATACATACCACTTTTATGGCAAGGGTGAACAATGAAGATCCATATCAGCAGGCATCTGATCAGGATTAAAACTGTGCCCAAGATCATAAAACTAAATCTGGAGATCGGTCTCAAATCTCAAGCATCTGACTGGCTGAAATGGAGACCAGTGGCCATTTAAGCCAATCAGATTCTGAGATTTTAGACTGATCTCAAAACTTAGTTTTATGATCTTGGGCCCTGTCCACTTTTACCTTCATTAGGATAAGTTTCTATGAAGCCACCAGTGTATATATGTATCGGATAGCACAGATCTAGATCTACACTGGTTGCACATATGATAAATCCTGTATACTGTATATGGCATAAAGGGACAATGAGGTAAATCGAGATTTGATTAACAAATGAAAAATGAGATCAAAAATACTTGTTGAATATTATATGTTTTGAAATTATATAGGTGTTTGAAAAAGAATTATTTGTATCTTTAGAGGTAAAGGAAAGCTGTGGAAGGATGACTCCAAGTGGCTTCATGATAAGTTTGACTCATATAATCAGGCCCCGAAGTCACGCCAGGAGCTGATAACTCTGTATGGATATGATATCACCCAACACGATCAGCCGCCAGAGGAGGCTCCTAGAAGGGGTGGATATCAAAGGTAAATGTCACAGTAAATAAAACAGGAGTTAATTAAGGTGGTACAAATTTAATAATCTCATGATCTGTGTTTGACTCCATTTGTGGTTGATAACAGAAGAAGTTTTATTTAGTTTGAAAACTGACTATACTATAATGTTATTAATCTCTTTAATTCATTTTGGCCTTGGTATTGGGCCAATTGTAGTCTCATTGGCCTTGCGGCAGAAGGGCCAAAATTACTACCATTGGCCCAGTAACAAGGTCAATATGAATTCACTTAATTAATTACATTATTATATAAGATGTTTGTTGATTCACCAAAATACTTGAAGTTAGGAGGTAACATATTTCATCAGATTTCAGGCTCTGCCTCAGTTTTAAATAATTAGAATGGAAACTCCTTTTACTAAGTCACTTGCTCTGTATCCATCCTTTTAATTTATTTTACGGATTCTGTCATTTTGTGCCTGTCCATTCATTATTTAAACTGACGTTTTACTGATATATTTTTTTATGTATAACAAGCATTTGTAGACCCTGATTTGACTGTGCAGATAGATCTGGTTAAAATAATAAAAATGAACTTATGGGCAGATTGGACAGCAGTAGGGGTGGTGAACGTTGTTTAAGTTTGGTATTATTGGTCAGTGAAAAATGCGATTTGGTCAGTGAAAAGTCAGGGAAAAGTCAGGGAATTTTTTTCATCTGTGGTGCTGGCAACCCTGACTGGTAGCAACAGTGACAAATGCAGTGCAAACCATAATAATGATGATAATGCATTAATGTTTTAAAGACGAGGTGGACGAGACAGAAAGCCTCAGTTTCAAGATTTTCTGCCTGAAACAAGCCATGGACGTGATAGATACAATGACAGCTATGATGATGTTGGACCACATCAGTCAAAATCAGACACAACACAATATAGAGGAGGGCGAGGCCGGAGAGGGGATAGGAGATCTGATGGTAAGAATCTTCTGTCCAAGAACATAAAACTAAATCTGGGGACCAGTCTAAAATCTCAAGCATCTGATTGGCTGATTTGGCAACTGGTTGACATTTCAGCCAATCAGATGCTTGAAATTATGGACTGGTCTCCAATATTAGTTTCATTATCTTGGGCCCTTTGAGATCAGCCCCTTTCCCTTGCTTGCATCTTCTTTCTGACCTGTGCTGTCAGATCTGATCTACACTGCTCACATTGGAAATAATGGTGAAAATAAAAACTGATAATTGAAATGGAGTTGGCATTTTTGCTTAGCCTATTGCTTTAATTCCAAAGTCAGAATCATAAATAATTTTGGTTTCAAAATAGTGAAAGTGCACTTTTAACTAAGCCTTTGTATTCTGTGCAAGAAAAACGTAACTGTAAGAGTAAAAGTATTTGCAAAGGAATCCATTAAATATGGATCAAGCATTGGACATTTTCATTGATGTTCAGTCAGCGATTAGCCAAGTTGTCAAGTTGGGATACTTCTTGGCCACCAAGCGCAAAGGAATCCATTTAATATGGATCAAGCATTGGACATTTTCATTGATGTTCAGTCAGTGATCAGCCAAGTTGTCAAGTTGGGATACTTCTTGGCCACCAAGCGCCAAACTTCGCCTTAATTGTGCATCAAGGTGACATTCAAGTTTTCATTATTTTTGGGAAATTCACAGTGCAATGATTTTGCTTTCAAATTTCCATATGTTTCTTTATTAAACTATGGATAATTACTTCTTTAGAAAACTTGTTGGTTGAGAAGTAGCAAAATCTATAGGTAAGGTCCTGTTTGACAATGTTACATCTATTTTTCATACAGTTATGTTTGATAAAATCTTAACCTTTGCTACAAATTTCACTTTTTTAAATATTCATCAAACTTGCAATTTACACTTATTAAAGCCAAGTCTTTTGGTAGGCGAATTCTGTGACTCCAAGACCGAATTTGCCAGAGTCAGTAGGTCAGGGTCAACATTGATATTTGCTATTCTGACAGGTATACAAGATGGACACATGTTGTGCTAAACACTGATTTAATGCATGCAAGTTGATCAGTTTCATAAGTTTTGGCTGATCATTATGTCTTTCTCCTTATTCCATATATTATATGGGTTTTATCACGTTGTGTGACCAGCATCATCTGTGCCATCAGGGTTGAAGGTTATAAAACTGAGGATGGAAACCAGTCTCAAATCTCAAGCATCTGATTGGCTGAAATGGCGACCAGTCGCCATTTCAGCCAATCAGATGCTTGAGATTTGAGTCTGGTTTCAATGCTCAGTTTTATAACCTTGGGCACTGATCTGGAATTACACTGGTGGCTTTTTGGTCAGAATCAACCAAACGAGTATCATTGCGAACAGTGCCAATCCTGATCAAATGGTACAGGTATGTCGGCTTGACTAGATCTGCACTGTTCCCCAATGGAATAAAAGCCATATCCCACGGATTAATATTGTAATATTATTGGTATGTGCTGTAAAATTCAAATGGTAATATTGGTATCTCTTTTAGGTGGCCAGCCAAGACGATCATACTCAGACATGAAACAGGAAAGGGGTCCCAGGTACCGAAATTACTCTGATTCGGAGAAGGAAACTAACGACTTCAGAAGAGATAATAGGGACAATGACAGAGATAATTATCGTAACAGAGATCGAAATAACTACGGTAACCGAGGTCAGGAATATGAAGAAAGGGGGAACAGAGACTACCAAGATAGGTCAGAAAATAGGGGTGGATTTAGGGGTCGTGGGAGAGGTGGATTTAATGATAATAGGAGAGGGGACAGAGGAGGAAGAGAAGGTTCTGATAATAGAAGGGGTCGTGGAGGATTTGCAAGTAGAGGAACTTCTGAGAGAGGAGGATTCAGAAATCCAGATAACATTGATCAGCAAAGAGGGGGATTTGGAAATCGAGAAAATTTTGATCAGCAGAGGCAAACTCAAGAAGTTACAGAGTATGATAGACAAAACAGTGGGGGAAAAGAGCCTCGGCACTATGAACGGCAAGGTAGTGGAGGCAGGGTTTCTGATTCAGCATTCAGGAAGTCCGAGGATACTCGACCACAAAGAAATGAACCAGATTTACCGCGACAAGATGGGCCAATCAGCAGAGGCTATAGGGCTAATGATGTTGAAGAGAAGGTATATCAAAAGCCTAACCCGAAGTCCTATTACACTTTATCAGTGACAGATGATGAAAAGTTAATGGGAGATATGGATGATGTTGAAAACTCCCCGCCACCAAAAGGTGGTCCCCCACCACAGAGAGGTGGAGCTCCGTTAACTAGAGGCGGAGCTGCTTCAACAAGAGGTGGAGTTCAAGACCTGAATGTGACTGTAACAGGAGATAGAAGATCATTCAACAAAGAAAAGACAAGAGCACCAAGGTCACAGGTTAGCAATAAATATTGATGATACTTAGTTAGTGGTTCATAACACTGGTAACTAAAACTGTTGGTAAACCACTCATAGAATGAGTGGTATTATATAACCTTTTAAAAAGTATTGATGTATGTTGTAAATCAGGAACATTTTTCAAAATCTTAAATAATGAGATTGGAAAGGGCTGTGTGTTTTTGGTTTATGTTGTTGAATTTTTTTAATTTGTGGTGAGAAATATGATTCTTATTCAGTATTAATGCTGCTATTAATGGATATTGTAATGAAATCTAAATAGGAAATTTTACAGATTTTTTATCATGAAAAAAACTTTTCATTACAGTTTTAAATTTGTTAAAATTACATCTCGGCCATTAATGACATCACAGTACAATTGAAGCCAGAATTATTATGGGAAATGGTGTATTTAAGAAATCTGTGTTGTTACAGGATTATGTTCAGCAGAGCAGTGGTGAAGATAGAAGAGATGTGGGCCCAACCCATGGTAAATTATAGTATTGTATTCATAAAGACTTTGTCTTTAGGTTATACAGCTAACATGGAAGACAAGGCTTAAACATATTTTTATGTGCTGCTCTCCTATTGTCTTAGTTTAAATGATTTATACTTGATATGCAGCAATTCTTATACCTTATTTAAAACATGCTGGATGTCTGTGTTCATTTTAAAACCATATACTGTCAAAGAAAACATATTTACTTCTGGGAAGAGTCAGTCCCTGTGAACTTTATATCAGGAGTTTGAAACACTTGTCACCAGGCCCAAATCATTAAGCTGATATTGGTTCATAAATGGAGACCAGTCTCAAACCTCAAGCATCTGAATGTCTGAAATGGTGACAAGTTTTGCTAGAGATTGGTCTCAAGGTTTGATTTTATGATCATAGCTTATTGAGCAATTTCCTGAACAATTTCTTTTGACCGCTTCCTTGTTAAGTAAATAAGGTTTCTGATGTGCCATGAACTATTTGGTGAAGAATTATATTGGAACCACATTTTACTCTTAGCATAAGGTAATGTGGTCAGTTGTCTCACATAGAATTGTTCAAACTTCATTAAAAATTCAAATACACTTAAACTTGTTTTGAATGAAAATAGTTTGTGGGTGAATAAAAATTGCTAAATTAAGTGTTCTTTTAGGGCAACCCAAACACCAGCCTACCCTCCCACCTCGTCTTCAGCAACAGCAACAGCAGCAGGAGAGAAAGCGTCAGAAACAACAGCAGCAGGAGTCGCTGTCAGAGAGGATAGATACGTCACAGAGATCTAACAAGAGATATTCCTCCCAGCGACAACGAGCTGTCCCTGAAGGTCCAGGGTACCCAGAACCTCACATTTCACAGCCACAGCAGCAGGTCATGACATCCCCAATACAGCAGCATTATCAACCAAGTAAGTTTATGATGTTTCCAGAGAGTTCTAAGAAATTTTTAGAAGTTGATAACATTTAAGTAGAAGTTAAAACATTCATCCCAGTTGTTTTTTTTAATTAAATTAAAAACAAACACACAATTAAACTATAAAATTTATAGAGATTGGTTATTATGGTTGTGGATGAAATGAGTGTTCAGTTGTAAGAGTTGGCCACTGGGATGATGACCCTTAACTCTTTACCCCATAGATACACCTTTCTTGCATGGTCAACCAGTATAGCTCCAGATCAGCCAGCACATATGTGTGTTGGCGGATATTATTGCTCAACAGCTCTGTCATTGTCTCCAGCTGAAAAATGGTATAACCAAACAATTTCAGCATTTCAAGACATATGGATCTTGTTGAATGACTCGGGCCATGACCTGCTACACTCATTGAGGTTTGTGCTTTCACTTCTGACTGCTGTGCTTGTCACTGTAGTTTTGGATGGTAATATCATGATAGTGCTGCAATAATGTGTTGACAATCACAATTTTGTCATGATAGTAGTTTTGACTATCATAGTATTAACACAGTGGTCTCAGTGAGAGGCAGGGGATGGGATTTCCCCTGCAATACTATTAGACATAGCTATTTAAGTTGAACAGCGGCTATTGTTGTTTAAAGCCTATAATTCCCTTTCTTTTCATTGTTAAAGCCCCATCTACTTTGAAAAATAATGAACCCACTGCTAACACAATTGTTATTTTTACCTTGTTAGTCAGTTTTAACATTATTTGTACAAACAATCTTTGATTTGTTGTAGATTTCAGCCCCCAGAAGCCTGGACCTCAGCCAGCTGACATCGTGAGGCCCATAAGACCTACAATATCTGTCCCCATGCCTGGTAAGTGTTGATTTAGCTAGGTGAACATGCAAACATTAGCTTTTAAACTTTAACCCATGGAACATTGCTGTTATTCATGGGAAAATGGTGTAGATCAAGAACAGCTAGCACATCTGCACCATCTAATCAGGATCTACAGTGTTTTCATTTTGATTCATTAGATTATTCCTGACCAAGAAGCGAACAGTGCAGATCGTACAGCATGATGTGCTTGCTGATCTGGATCTACAATGTTCCCACAGTGACATGCAATTAAACTCTTACAGATGGAGTAAAGCGTTATGAGTATTCTGTTAACCTATTTGTTAGAAATCCAGCTTGCCTGGGCTAAACCTCATGAAACAAAGATAGTCTTTAAACTCCAGATTATGATTAGTCAGTTTTGAGACTATTATTTTAGCCATTCAGGGACCTTAGATTAGAGAAAAAAGAATGATCTCCAGGCTCACTTTATGATATTTCACAGGCAAATAATTATAATTTATATCTTTCTTACCTACAGTTCCTCAACAAACATCGGTTGGAAGTCCTACAATGGTAATACCCCGGGGTCCTCCACCTCAAGCTATGATACCTGTAGCAGGACAAGTTCCACTCCCAGGAGTCCGACCTCAGCGCCCACCACCACCTCAAGGGGTCCCTAGACCCCAGGGACTGCCACAACATGTGTTCCCTGCTGGTTCGTTGCCTAGCACAGTGATGCCAGCTGTTTCAGTGATTGCTGCCCCGTTGATGAATCCTGGCGGGATCCTTTATGCTGCCCCTCCTCCGGCATTCCAGGTGCCTGTGCCACAGTTCCCACCTGCAGCTACACTTCAGGTTTGTTTAATTGTTTGCTCCATAAATGTGCTTACTCTGCAACTGATGGTGCAGTGTAATCTGGTTTCAGAATTAAATGATATTCCAAAACATAGTCTGTATAGTCAAATGTGTGAATAAGCTCCCTCAGCTTGCTGCCAAACAATTTGTGTCCAAATATAGATGAGATATGGAATGAATAGTAATCAGATTGGTTTATGCTTTCTAATTCAATCCTACCTGTACTGGATTTTAGCTCTCGTTAAGGTGGAACACTTTTTGAATTTTAAAATTTCTTTCTTAAATTTGGTGTGGAAGTAAATGACAATTTTCAATCAATCAAGTAAATGTGTAGTTGTTTAGATATTTATCTTCAAAGTTTGCCATCAATGTCTGTAAGTTGCTAGTTCACTCCTAAGTATATGACTGTAAGCACTTTCATTAACAACTGCAGAAGATATTTTTGACAATGTTTGTTTCCTGCTTACCTTTGATAAAAAAGTTTCGTATGGTGAAGGACATAATAAAAACAGAGCTTTTACGCCACAATCAAATGTCAAACTGGTTTTTTTGTTTCTATTACAGTCTCCGCAGCCTGGTGAAACTGTGAGAGGAGGCACTACGTACTATGCCAGCACAACCCCTGTGTCAGCAGCAACAACCGGTACCACATACTACTCTCCAGAACTGCAAATGTCAAAGACAAACCGGGTTCAAGTCCGTCGACCTAAAGTTCCCCTGCCTATTGTCAATCCTGAGGTAAGTTGAAATAAAATCATTCTAGTTAAATAATGCACAGTGGTGCAGGGAAAGATTATATTTTTGACCTTTTGATCCCAGATGGAAGTTTCATAATAGTTTTGCCTGTCTGTTTATATATCAAAAATCTTATATATTATGTGCAACCCGCAAGGGATCACAGAAAAACTTCAGGCACAGTTTATTTCTGTGAGTAAGTAGTTTTAGACTCATAAACCTTTACCTAACTTCAAAGCTCAAGGTTTAAAGTCAAGATTTATGCTAAAATCACTGTTTGAAGAATAATTTTACAGCTAATGATGAGATCTGGGCAAAACCACAAACATGTTCAACTTAATTATCATGAAGCCTGTCTTTTACATACCTTACAACATTTTATTCCATATATATGTGTTTGAACATGTGCGATCAATGCATGGAGTGCCCGCTGATCTAGATCTGCACTGGTTGCATCTTGGTCAGAAATATGTTAATGAATTAAAAACCGTTGTTTACTTTTTGGTCCGAAATGACCTAATAAATCAATAAGTAAACATTGCAGATGATGAGCAGCGCAGCAGATATGTGGGCTGATCTGGATCTACACTGGTTGCACGCATGTTAAAATATGTATGTATGAATGAAAGGGTTAAAATTAAAAATCTATTACAGGATATGAAGAAAGGAAAATCGGAACAAGACACAAGCGAAGAAACAGACGTTTCAAAACAGGAAACTGAAAATCGGCAAAATGACGCTGATACTGTTGGTGCAATAAAACAAAACGTGGTTGAGACAGGGGAAAATAGTGTTCCATCAGAGAATTATGAATTAGAATCTAGGCTTGATAGTAATGTAAGTCAAAAAGAGGATACTGAAAGTGAAAGTTTTCAGAATGTTGGTAATGAAACTGAAAGTGCTACCGTTGATTATCAAACTGAAACATTTACAGAAGAAAGTTTACATGTTGAAACTACAAATAGTGAACAAATTCAAAATTTTAATGTTGGTGAAAGTGTAAATAGCTTAGATCAGTCAAACAGTGGTGTTGAACAAACAGAAGAGTTAGAGGAAATTCATGGAGAGGAAGATGAAACAATTGATCACACCAGTGAAAATAATGATAACAAAAATGAAGACTCTATAGAAATTGTAGATGATTTTCCTGCACAAATGGATCAAGGGTATGGAGGTTCAAATCAAACAATTATTGTTAAAAGTGAAGTAGTTCTTACCCCTACATTGACTGTGTCTACAAGTATGCCTAGTAATACCGAGGGATTAAATCATTCTGAACTGGAATCGGAAATAGATGTTGAGGAAGTGGTAGACAATGTTGGCACAAATGAAGAAAATGTTGATGTAGAAGATGTAATTGAACATGTGAATGCAATGGAACTTAAAGATTCAAAGGAAGAAATGATTGGAGATGTAAATGTTAACAAAACTAAAGAGGAGGGTGATTCTACTGATGTAACAAATGAAAATATTATGCAACAAGGTGAGACTAAGCAACAGTCAGAAGGAACGGAGAAAACTTCCAAAGACGCAGATGAAAGTACAGAAAGTTTTGAGGATGCAGTGGAAGGTCCGGATGAACTTAATTGTTGAATGCGAAGAGATTGCGTTTTGGTTAATTGTACAGAATCAAAGTGAAAAGAAGAACAAATTGATGGTGTATGATGGAAGTTTGGTTCCTGTGAGCTTTAGATCACTAGTCAGGGCTCTTACTGGACTTGCAAATCCGGGAAAAGTTTTGTCATAATTTTAGTGAATTAGGGAGAAGTTTTCAGTCATCAGCATTTTTTCCCTATTTAGTCTGTACAAAATGGGAGAAGTCTGGTCACTTTTGGGAGACCACTTCTCCCAACTTCCAAGTCTCCATCTAGTGAGAGCCCTGCTAGTTCTATAATGTTGCCTTTAAAAAAAGCTGTTGCAAACAATTTATGACTTAACCCTTTACTTAAATATACGCCTTATCAGCCAGCACATGTTTTTCATCTGATCAGGATCTGCACTGTTTGCTTTAAGAGTAATTATATTGATCAAGAAGCCAACAGTGTAGATCCTGATTAGACTGCTGATGTGCCGGCTTATCTGAATCTGCGTTGTTCACCCACAATAATAAAAAGACATAATTATATATGGAGGAAAGGGTTAAGTTACTGCTTGAAAATATTTGTTAAATTACTTGAGTGCCTGTTGTACTTGCTTTTTGGATTGACATTGTAACATTTATCTTCCTGTTAAACACAATTTTTTGTTACAATTCTATGAAACTTGTTTAAAGCGTGTGTATGTGTTGCTTTTATCATCTATTGAGTTTCATTTCAAGTTATATATTAATTATGTTTTGCTAATAAAACATTTGCTTAACATCAAAAACTTCTAGTAAGTTGTTAAGATTGTTGGTTTGCTTTGAATTCAATGATTTCAAAATTTAAGTTAATATTCTAATTAAATGTTAAAAATAAACTGATCATAAGTTCAGTTGATAAAAAATTAAAAGATGTTTAAATTTAGTTTTTAAAGTTAAAATATTATTTTTTAACCTTGTGACTTGAAACTCTGTACTCTCTTCAAAGGTTTTTTTCCCTTACTTTATATATATGCATTTTTATCACATGTGCGATCAGTGTAGATTAAGATCAGCCAGCACAGCCATTCAGAATCTGCAAGGTTCGCTTTTTGGTCAGAAATAACCTAATTAATAAAAAAGGGAACAGTGCAGATCCTGAACAGAAGTGACGGCTGATCTGCATTTACACTGTTCACCCATGCCATAAAGGAGAAGGAAAGTATTTTTCACTCTTTTTCATTCTGACAATTATCACAAAATAAGTAAAAAAATCTATCAAAGTTGCTTTATTTAATTTTTAAAGGTTGTTACTTGTTAGCTCACCTGAGCACGAAGTGCTCATGGCGAGTTTTTGTGATCGCCTGATGTCCGTCGTCCGTCCGTGCGTCGTCAACTTTTTCTTCAAACGACTTCTTCTCCTGAACTCCTGGGCCAATCTTGCTGAAACTTGGCAGGAATGTTACTTGCATGAAGCTTTACCAAAATTGTTCAAATGGTTCCAGTCCATTGCCTATCTAGGTCACAGAGGATAAAAATAGATTTTGAACATGAAATTTTTAAAAATCTTCTTCTCTGAAACCGTAAGGCCTAGAACTTTGATATTTGGTGTGTAGCATCACCTAGTGGTCCTCTACCAAGATTGTTCAAATTATAGCCCTGGGGTCAAAATTGGCACCGCCCGGATGGGGTCATGTGTTTTCCTTATAAATATATAGCAAAAACTTAAAAAATCTTCTTCTCCAAAACCGCAATGGCTAGAAGTTAGATATTTGGCATGAAACATTGTCTAATGGACCTCTAACAAAGTTGTTCAAATTATGGCCCTGGGGTCAAAATTTGCCCCGCCCCAGAGGTCATGGGTTTTCCTTATATCAATATATAGCAAAAACTTAAAAAATCTTCTCTGAAACTGTAATGCCTAGAACTTTTATATTTGGTGTGTAGCATCACCTAGTGGTCCTCTACTAAGATTGTTAAAATTATAGCCCTGGGTTCAAAATTTGCCCCGCCCCAGAGGTCATGGGTTTTCCTTATATCAATATATAGCAAAAACTTAAAAAATCTTCTTCTCCGAAACCGCAATGGCCAGAGGTTAGATATTTGGCATGAAACATTGTCTAATAGACCTCTAACAAAGTTGTTCAAATTATGGCCCTGGTGTCAAAATTTGCCCCGCCCCAGAGGTCATGGGTTTTCCTTATATCAATATATAGCAAAAACTTAAAAAATCTTCTTCTCCAAAACCGCAATGGCTAGAGGTTAGATATTTGGCATGAAACATTGTCTAATGGACCTCTAACAAAGTTGTTCAAATTATGGCCCTTGGGTCAAAATTGGCCCCGCCACCGGGGTCGCCCATTTTACATAGAATTATATAGGAAAAATCTTGTAAAAGTCTTCTTCTCTAGAACCATAACACATAGAGCTTAGAATTTTTACATGTAACATCACTTTGTGGACCTTTACCACGTTTATACATATCATGACCCCAGGCTCGAATTGGCCCCACCCAGGGGCTTATCAATTTTTACATAGAGCTAAATAGTAAGAACTGAAGACATGTAGAATGTTTGCTAGTGTCAAACTACACCCCTTGTTCTCTGAAACTAATGCGACTAGACCTTAGATATTTCGTGTTGAGTATTGTAAAGAGACCCTTTACCAGCATTATTTAAATGTTGGCCCTGGGGTAAAGCTGAAAGTACTTTTGTACTCAGGTGAGCGATACAGGGCCATCATGGCCCTCTTGTTTTTATTCTTACACTGTGGGTCAAAAAGTCTTAAATATCGAAATACATGTAGATTTAACTCTACTCATTATCAAGGTTATAGTGTAGGCACATCTGTGCCATCTGATCAGGATCTGCACAGTTCCCTTCTTGACTTATTGGGTTATTTCTGACCAAACAGTGAAAAGTTCAGATTCTGATCAGATGGTGCAGATGTGTCGGCTGATCTGGATCTACACTAGTGGTACATGCGATAAAATGTGAATATCGGGAGTAAAGGGTTAAATATATGATATTGTTTTAATATACTGATAATAGTTTTATACTGTTTAGTGAAACTAAAATTAGGCAAATCCAGATTTGTTAGTTTTGAAAGTCGCTTAGTTAGCTTGTATAAATCATTGTTAAGCCTTTATTCCATAATGTACTCTTAATTGTTGGGGCGAACAGTGTAGATCCAGATAAGCTGGCATATCCCTGCCATCTGATTAGGATCTACACTATAGGCTTTTTGATTTATTAGGTTATTTGTGTCCAGAAAGTGAACAGTTAGCTCCAGATCATATGGCAAGGATGTGCCAGCTGATCTGGATCTACACTTGCCACATATAGGATAAAACGCGTATATATGGAGTTTAGGGTTAATCCAAACCCAGATTTGTTATTTTTGAAAGTAGCTAAGTTGGCTGGTATAAATCATTGTTAACCCTTTCCTCCATATATACGCATTTTTACATATGTGCGACCAGTATAGATCCAGATCAGCCGGCACATCTATGCCCTCTGATCAGGATCTGCACTGGTCACATTTTGGTCAGAAATAACCTAACAAGAAGTGAACAGTTTAGATCCTGATCAGATGGCACAGTTGTCGCGGAATTACCTCATTACAGAACAACAGGAACAACACTTAAGTGTGTGTCGGCCACACAGATGTGCCGGCTGATCTGGATCTACACTGTTTGCCTATGCAGTAAAGGTGTATCTATGAAAGAGTTAAACTTGCACTAACTGTACCTGTTGAATTTGTGTAGCTTGTATTTGTAAAGAACTGTTAGAAAAATATTAAACTTGTGAAGTAAAAAAGATGTTTTGTGGACTTTTTACAAGTTTTTGTATCTGTCTTTTTTCCAGTTTTGTATACTTTAGTTTGCATTTAAGTATGCACATTGTTTTGTATTGTGAGGAATAATACATTGTTCATTGTTATGTTGAGAATTTAAGTAAGAAGTGTTAATCTTTTTTTGAAAAAAACAACTTTGAAACCACAATTGTACAGAAACTTTTGGGATGTCTGAATAATAAGAATTTACCAAGCCAAGTTGTTTTTTACCCTTTACTTCATATACACAGTTTGTTTTATGTGTGCAAACAGTTAAGATCCTGATCAGCTAGCACATCTGTGCCATCTGAAGGGATCTACACTGTTTGCTTCTTAGTCAGAAATAAACAATAAATCGAAAAAGGAAACAGTGTAGATCCTGATCAGACTTCATGGATGTGTAAGTGGATCTGGATCTACACTGTTTGCCCAAAGGGTAACATACTTGTACCCTGGAGTAAAGGGTAACAGACTTGTACCCTGGAGTAAAGGGTAACAGACTTGTACCCTGGAGTAAAGGGTAACAGACTTGTACCCTGGAGTAAAGGGTAACAGACTTGTACCCTGGAGTAAAGGGTTGAATAGTCGGTCTGCTCACAAAACAGAGTATAGAATCCAAAGTTGGTAGTATAAAGTGAATCAATCAGATATATTTTGATAAGCTTTGTTTATGCCTTATACAGGCTCTGATAACTGTGGCTGCTAAAGGATTTTGTGTAGGCTTGTACATGGGATGTCGTATGCAATCACCTGCTGTGTTGGCATCAACAAAAGTTGTACACTCTTCCCTTAACTAAGAATGTTTTCAGGCATACCATCTCTGCTAAATTTGATAATCAGTCATATTGCCTAAAATCATTTGTGTTAAGGTGGAATGTACCTTTAAAAATATTTTCTAGAAATATGTGGATTTTAATATCAAATGAAAGTTCAAGATATTTCAGATACGAATTGGACAATTATTTTGATAGTTATGAATCCTATTACTATACATGACGTCGCAAACAATGCCATTCTACGCACGTTTTTGACGGTCTGAAAATTGAGGGGTTCTTTTTATTGAACTTTTGTTGGGTATTGTAATAATCTGCATGCAGCTTTGACATAATGCAATGATAGTATCTGATGTATATATATTTCGATTATTGTTATGTGCCGATATAGTGATCTTTGGTGGCAGAAATCTTAAAATTTAAATCATGAAGAATGTTAATAGAACTCTATACACTACATAGTGAGACAATTTGAAAATGAGCATAAAATAGTGTTTGAAATCATCTGAAATCGTATTTTAATTGCTTCACATTGCTGTTTGTAATATATTTTAAAAGAAGTATTAAATTTTCGAAATCACTTTGAAGTTTCTTCTCTAAAATTTCACCAGTCCCTTCTCTTTTAAACTTAATCTCTGACCAAGAATATAACGGTGTAGATCCTTATCAGATACCTGCATGTACATGCTGATCTGGATCTACACTTGCGCATAAATCCTCTAAGCTCACCGACGATGGCCATTTTTTCGGCTAGTTTTGCCTATAGGGTGTTTACCGTGTATATATGGACCATGGGGCTCACATGGTTGCCGACACATTTGACCCGCATGAAATTTGGTACACGAGCTCAACACGTGCCTGCGTATAAATCCTGTACGTTTGAGAGATATCCGAGCTTTGAGCTATACTCATCGACAATTGCCATTTTAAGGCTTGTTTCACCTATAGGGTGTTTAGCGTGTACCTTGAGAGATATTCGAGCTTTGAGCTTTGCTCACCGACGATGGCATATAACTCATGGTTTACTCATATGAAAATAAATCGTTATTAAAAGCGCCTATAGGGTGTTTAGCGTATATATATGGACCTTTGGGCTCATATGGTTGCCAACAGCTTTGACGACTGAAATGGTGCACGATCTCGACTGGTCTGTGACCATAAATACTCCAGTTTGAGAGAGTTCTCTGTTACCGACTATCTGCATTTAATGCGTTTTTGCTTAAAGCTTGTTTGGCATGTATATATGGACCTTGTTATACATGGTTGCCGACAGCTTTGACGCCTGAATTCAGCTGCAAGAACTCAACCGATCCTTGACCATAAACCCTTCAAGTTTGGGACATATCGGAACTTTGAGCAAACAGTTCTCTCTTACCGACGATCTGCATTTTAGGTGATTTTTTTCGCTGAAACGTGTTAGTTAATTATTTTACCATATAAATTTTGATTGAACACCCGCATGGACAATTAATGGACGCATAAATTGACAGAAAGTTCAGTGCTGAAATTGGAAACCAGTCTCAAATCTCAAGCATCTGATTGGCTAAAATGGCGACTAGACTAGTGTTTTATAAATTGTATTAAATGAACTCCGTAAACTGTTAAAATAACTTTTGTTGTACATTTTTTACAACTTTTCAAAATATACACCTTGGTACTGGGGCATTACTGGCTTGATAATTAAGCTATTGCTCTAAAACTTTCAATAAAACATGCAATAAATACTAACTAAACTTTTTGTAAACGTTATTCAAAATGACAGACAACAGACAGCTCACAATCATTTAGAATACTGGCACCCATAGAACACAATTTCACATCAGTCAAGAACGTGTATAACGACCTTCTGAAGGTTATAGAGTTGAGATTGGAAACCATTCTCAAATCTCAAGCATCTGATTGGCTGAAATGGCGACTGGTCACCATTTCAGCCAATCAGATGCTTGAGATTTGAGACTGGTTTCCATGCTCAGTTTTATAACCTTGGGCACAGTTCTGAATGACTCCTTGCGGAATCCTAGCCAAGTTCGTACGCCTTACAAGTTCAAACCACACACAGATTTTCACTTGCTTGAAGGTGTGGAAGGACAATCGGAACTAGGACTTGTCGCTGTGATATTCCTCACAATTTAAGTTCCATTTGATTTAAACTGCTGCAGTTTTCGAAATGGCAGTGTATAAGTGAACTTTTGCAACATTTTACTCGTATGGAATAAATCGTTATTAAAAGCGCGACGATCCCGTATAAATCTCCCTGATTTACTACTTGATGTGTATGCCTGATATCTAGAACTATTTTAAAATGATTAGTGTCCAATTGCCCAACTTAGCACTGTCCAATCTCACTAAAGTTAGATCTCACAAAATGTTAGCGTAGCGGGTTTCGGGAGAGGATTTTAATCAGTTTGGGAAATGTCGATTGTCATGGGCATAGCTGTCAATCAAAGGAGCGTCTTCATTTTATAAACTTTTGTTTCCTTAACTCATTGAAATCCCTTGCTGTTGCAAGTCACGTGATTGATGATAGAAATCGGATTTTGAGCTTTATTTTATTACAATGACGTATAGATTTCTTCATTGCTGGAATATTCCAACCCATTTATAAATTTGCCAATGTTTTTCTTAAAGTAGAGTATCGAGGGACTAATTGATATTTTAAAGCCTTGTAAAGTGAATTAGAATGTCTACACCGGGCCAGAGTGCCAACTTCTGGCTTATAGATATAGAGGATATTTGTTTTTACCAGTGTAAGATAGAAATATATTTCATCCAGTGAGCTCCGAAATTCGTATTTTCATGAGTGGCGAAGCCACGAGTGAATATACATAATTCCGGAGTTCACGAGTAAAATATATTTCTATCTTTTACTGGTAAAAACAATTTTTTCTAAACGTTCTCATTCGGAACTTAAATATGTGTTTGGGTACCAACGTGAAAAAAAACAGGGAACTTAGAAAAGGTATTCCACTATTTAAAAATATTACAATACTAATTTTATTTCATCGAGAAAAATCTATAAAATAAATTCTATTGAAATCAAATAATAAAATTTTGGATTTTTTCATCATTTTCATTTAAAATTATGTACCGCCGAAACGACTACAAATTATGTTACACGAGGACCCAACGTTATAAATAAAATAATACCTGCACGGTTTGATTACAAACAAAAATAAATTATAACATACTCTGGCCATACGTCTTGTGCAGTAGAAAAAATCTCCCCTGTGCAACGTTCTTTTGTGCTTTTTGGAATACATATTGTGGATGTACATATATACGTGGGCATAAGACTTCGCGGTTTTCCGTTTATAGTGAGTACTTCGCGTTCGTGGATCTCAATTATCTGAACTAAGTATTTGTTTATTTCCTTATTTCGCGGTTGATTAAAAATCGTGGATCGATCGAAAGAAGAAGAAACTTCGTGTTTGTTACACGTACTCCTTACGGGTATAACTAGGCTGACGATTCTAAAACTGAGATTTGATACCAGTCTCAAATTTCAAGCATCTGATTGGATGAAATAGCAATCAGACGCCTTTTCAGCCAATCAGATGATTGAGATTTGAGACTGATTTACCTAATCAGTTTTATAATCCTAAGACCAGAAGTCTGCAAAGAAGAAAATGCCTTTAATTAACCTCCCCCCTACCCCCAATATTAGAACCACCTCTAGGACTTAAACTGGTCTTTTAGGTGGTCTAAATTCCAGAGTAGAAAGAAGTGCAAAATTGTTCCAAGGGACATTTAAAACGTGTTCTTATTGTCAGTGGGGTCTTAATTTCGATGTATGTGGTGTTTTACTGTGCTGTTTTGACATTTGTAAACAATATCGAAAAGATAAACGAAAAAAAAACTCAACATTTCGCGTCTTCAAAATATTTTTCTCCAACTTGAAGATACTGCTAAACAACAAAATGTTCTGATGCAAAGTCACTGCTACAAGTATTATTAAATAATCTAAAAATGGACCCAAGATCATAAAACTGAGATTGGAGACCAGTCTCAAATCTCAAGCATATGATGGGCTGAAATGGCGACAAGTCTACATTTCAGCCCAATCAGTTTCTTGAGATTTGAGACTGGTTTCCATGCCCAGTTTTATAACGTTGGGCACTGGACATTATGGTAAATGTATCCAAGCTGATTATTTTGAAGGCTTTGCAGGTTACCTTCTACTGCGAACGTAGACAACAATGCATTACAATAACAGTTTATTGACAGTAAAGAATGCCAAGAAAATGGAGAAATACAATGTAGTTCACTATATTTGCAGTGGAAAACATATATAATAAAACCTCGCGACATTTACAGTTGGTATAAAAGTGTGCGTGAGAATGACTGCCCGAGCTAAAGGTCTGTGCACGAAATTATAAAAACTAAAACTGGAGACCAGTTTCAAATCTTAATCATCTTATACATGGAGGTATGTTTCAATTTCAGCCAATCAGATGCTTTAGATTTTGGTCTCCATTATTAGTTTTATGATCCTAGGCCCATTAAAAATTATGAAAGTACATAATGACAATCATATCGCGGGTGGGCGCCTAAATTAATCCATTTTAAGAAAAAAATAATTAAGAAATACAATACAATAAGTACAAAAATTGAACAATATTAAAACATTTACATTTATCAAAGCATAAGTCAGTAGCCAGTTCCAAGTTTTAACTCGGTCAGTCAGTCTTGCACCCACAATCTCAGACCTATCTGGGTATTCCTTCAATGATGAAAATTAACCACAGACTGGGAGATACAAGGCGAAACCTCCAAATAAATGATAATGTATATACTTTTTCGAAATTATTTTTATAAATATTCTAGTTCGTGCTAAAGTATGATCTGTTCAGTTGGAAAATTGGAAAATAGTGCATGTCTCACTTCAGATTAAATGATATCATAAAACATCTAAAGTTTGTGTTTTATTAAAATTGTTATCGATACACGGTGTTCTCGTAGGTACTCTCTGCTAATTGTTCCGGAACTTCGTATTTAAACCCTGAAATGGAAAAAGATAGCTCTGCATTAAAGCTTGCTAATGGCTGATACATATTTAAGAAACATTGTATTTGCGGAATAAATGTCTAAAGTGATTTTTTGAAAACAATTGGTTCACGTTTTATACTTTAAGTGTGAAAATTCAGGGAGGAATTTACTGTAACGAACTGCTAGTCTCTATTACTGTAGGTAGAATTGTTCAGTTATCGTTTGCTCGAGAGGTAGGGCTCAAGATCATAAAGCCAAAACTGTAGACCAATCATAAATCTCAAGTATCTGATTGGGTCAAATGAAGACTAGTCAGATGCTTGAATTTTGAGTCTGGTCTCCAGTCTTAGTATTGGGCTCGATTCTTCTTTTAATTTTAAACAGACTAATATAATGTTACATTTATTGTGTATTTCTACCATCACTCAATATATATTAAGATAAAAGATATAAATTAGTTGCGCCATGCGCAGACCATATTGCATATAACGCATATCGCCAAATTTGTAATACAATTATAACTTGTTTAGTACAAGAAAACCTAACATGCTAAGGAGGCTCGAACATTGAAAGGAATAATTAATTATCGAGAAATAAATGACGAGCAGAAAAGAGGAAAATTTGTCGCACTAAAAGTACAAAAATCCATTAATGGTAACACCATATTGTCAGACGACCCTAGTGTATAATATAATTAAGAAATCCCACGACAGCTCTTTCTACTAAAAAGATGTTGAGTTATAGTTGAGTGTTAACAAAGGATCTGTTAATGTACATAAATCATGTACTTGTGGACAATAAAGCGACGTCTAGCGGGATTTATCATAACCGGCAGCATACTCACAAGCATATATAACTGAATATGGCAACCATTTTTAGAGCCAGGTCGTGTCCGAAGCGGCAAAAAAACACGAAGGCAACATTTTTCTAAGGCGGATTTGTGTCCAAGTTTATAAAACTGAGCATGGAAACCAGTCTCAAATCTCAAGCATATGATTGGCTGAAAAGGCGAACAGTCGCCATTTCAACCAATCAGATGCTTGAGATTTGAGACTGGTTTCCAATCTCAGTTTTATAACCTTCAGCCATGGGGCCTGCCATCCCGGATTTATTTTGAGGGGGCGCTTTGGTGTATTTTTTTTTTAATCAAATGCATTCTTCAAATTGTACGAAACTCATACTGGATAGATCAATTATTTAAAAGAATAAAACACACACGTACATGATGTTAGTCAATTTTCAAATTTTCACCGAGGCAATTGTCTCGGTTTGCCTCACCGTGGCTAGGGGCCTGAAAGCTCAAGCTGCGTGAGTCCGTGTTCAATCGGATTGCTAAGAAGTGAGATTGGTCTCGACAACTTTGGTATATTTCGCGCGTATTTAAGTAAATTCCCGAATTTTAACCCCAGCGAAATTAAACTTGTAATAATATGTCCAAATAGAAAAATACAATTGCGCGAATTTATGACCGCGTGAATACATGTATGTCATCTGCGGACTTTGTGGTTAACCTGTAACGCCCATGTTTCAAGTAGTAAAACATGTACAAGGAAATTATGTTGAAAATTGCTACACCATTAAATTGAATGCAAGGTTTACTGCTCAGATACATCAGAAAGACAATAACAAATCACTGTTTGTGAATGAATGTATGTACAAGCTATGTGTATGTTTCCTTCATGTTGATTGATGTTAAGATGGTGTTTCAGATTGATGTTAAGATGGTGTTTGTTTTGTACATGAATTGAAAGATGGATGATTGAAATGTACACAGCAATGTCCAAGCGCTCTTATACAAATTAATAAATTATTAATTGAGTATTTGCTTACTTGTTGTAGTAAAGTAGGGACGGTGAGGTCAGGGGAAACATATTTTTAACCAGCAGCAGTTATATTTTATAATGTCTTTTTAAGTATCCAATTTTAATTACCTTCTTTTTAATTACAGACTGTTATAATTTTGAGTATGTGGTGTAAGTAAATTGTATTGGATTAGTTTTAGAAAACAATCTATAAAGATAAAAGTTTTTGAATACTTGATTTCAAGACAAACATGATCTGCTCAAACCCCCTATTGACATAGGGAACAAACGAAACTAGCAAAACATTGTAAACATATACACTTGATGATCAGTGAGAACTTTGAGGTGAGAGTATTTTTGGAAAAAAAATCAGATTTATCTATACATATTACGCACCAAAAAACCCCGAAAATTACGGATTTCCCACCACCAGAATGAAATTGCCGTTTGAGATATCAGCAAGAACAAACAAAAGAAAACCCACAAGTCATCTTTTCATCGAAATTTGAAAAACATTAAATTGAAACAACAACAACAACAACAACAACAAAATATCAAAATGTATAAAACAGCGAGTCTTAAGGAAATGTGTTGTTTGTGATCGCTTTCTTTTCATTTGAACATTTATATTGAAGTTCAATAAACTGTTGGTTGATGAACGATGAACGATTCTTCTTTGAACATTGTTTTAATTAAGTGATTTACTTATGATCGGCTTATATAAAAAGTAATGCAGATGGGTTAAAACAACGTTATCAAAGGTATCGTTACCAGATCAAAGTATGCACATAATTGGATAGTTTTATTGATTATAGTTTAAGGCGGCTAGCTTTCGTAGGTCTTTATTATTATTTACTGCAGTCGTAGTCGTCCAACAACAAAATGCCCACTTACTTTCCTTGCTACTACCTGCTCCCGACTTACTTAAAGTGCACACGACTTACTTATCGTGCACCAAACTTACTTACCGTGCACCCGACTTCTTTATCGTGCACCCAACTTCTTTACCGTGCACCTGTGTTTCTTAACCTGCTACAATTTACGGACTTACCTGCCCTGCACACGACTTACTTAAAATGCATCCTACTAATTAACCGTACTTACTTACTGTGCACCCGTCTTACTTACCGTGCATTCAATTTACTTACCGTGCAACTGTCTTACTTGCCGTGCCCATGACTTACTTACCTTGCACCCTGTTAACCTAAAGTACACATTACTTACTTACTGTGCACCCGACTTACTTACCGTGCACCCAACTTACTAACCGTGCACTCGTCATACTTACCGTGCACTCAACATACAACAGTGTAGATGCAGATCAGGATCTGAACTGTTTGCTATTTGATTTATTAGGTTACTTCTGACCAAAAAGCGACAAGAGCACATCCTGATAAGATAGCATGTGCCGGATGATCTGGATCTACATAAGGTCGCGCATGCGCAAAAGCGTATATTTGGAGGAAAAGGTTATCTAATCAGTTAGATAATGTCAGAGTGCCATTGCCAGTGTGAGCTTAAGGGGTACACTCACCTTCAAACTTGTTTAACAATTTCTTGAGGTTGTCTTTCTCTTGTTCGCTTTTCGTCACAGGCCTAATGAATTATAAAACATATATTATAAGCTTGATGATAAGCGATTGTTTTAAGCATGTTTTTGTTCTTGTCATATGTGATTTCGATCCATTGTCAAACTTGTCATATAAATTATCCATGTTCGTGTATATAGAGAGCTAACAATCGGGCTTTAAAGATACGTACACATGATATTTGTTTGTTTTCAGGGAACTATCGGTTGGTATTTCAACAAGTCATACATTTACTCACAAGACGTGTATCCACCAAAGAAAATGTCACTGACCAAAATAACGCAAACTCTGTTATTTTCTGTGTTTTTTTCAATACAACTTAATCAGGAAAAATTTTAATTTTCTCTCTGTAAATTTTAACACTTAAATTCAAATTCAAATCAAGTTCACAGACTCGTGTCCTTAACTGAAAAAAAATGAATATAAACTTAGGCGTTTCTATCTTCGTATTCTTCAAGTTTTTTTATGTGTCCGTGCCGACGTAACGTTATATCCTGTGATTCCAAGTTGTTTTATGTGTCGCTCCGGGAGAAATGAATAAAATATGAAAAAATGAAATATTATGATAAATTTGTCTTAGTTTATAATTATTCTGTATTTTATTTTTGTTTATTTATTTTTTATAAAGTACATGAGTACGAAAATTCGAATAAAAGAGTAAAAATTTACACGAGAGTTATAAGTTATAACTGACTTCCCTTTTGGAGTTTTTTTTTGCGTCTGAGTTCTATTTTAACTGAAAGCAGTGAATGTTTAAGACATTTATCCGCTTTTTTACAGGTTTGTCAAATGGTATTCTAAAACAAAAGAAATCACAAAAGTGTAAAGAAAAAAAATCATCATAATTTATCCACTTATGTTCTTGTATCTTTACATTATAACTCTCAGAACACAGTTATGCGACAGACACATTGGTTTCTCAAATTTGATATTATATCTTCTGCACTTTTAAAATTTATAAAGGTAAGAAAGAAACAACATCCATATCGTTTGTTTATGTAACAGAATAACACGCGATTGTATAGTTAACAATTATCAACCGTACTTTCGCAAGATTGATATAAATATAAGTATAAATAACAGATTGTGGTCACACAGTGTTTTACTCGGTAGGATTTTGAACTTTGTTTAAACAGGATATGAAACAATTCCTGAACACGCTCGTTAGCTGCTTCTCGGTTAAGTTGTAGCATCAGTGTTAGATTTTAGCGCGCAATCGGCCAGTTTTGATGTTTGTTCATTTTTAACTAATCTGGACGCCGTTCAATCAGTCTTTAACCCTTTCCTCCACAGACACACCTTTATTGCATGGGCAAACAGTGTAGATCCAGATCAGCCGGCACATCCGTGCCGTCTGATCAGGATCTGCACTGTTCGCTTTTTGATTCGTTAGGTTACATCTGACCAAAATGAGACCAGTGCAGATCCTGATCAGATGGTACGGATGTGCCGACTGATCTGGATCTACAGTGGTCGCACATGCGTAAAAATGCGTATTTATGGAGGAAAGGGTTGTGTAGCTTAGATCTTTTAGTTTTGACATGTTTCATGAAACACTTAATGATATACATAAAACATTGTTTAAGCGAACAACGTAAGATATTTTTCTATCTTGTGTGATCTTCATGAAACGGCGCCCAGATTGTAAAGATCTCAGAATGATACATATATGCAATCTCAGTTATATAACATTGATGCGAGTTTTTAATTGATTGCAATACAAAAATTCTATTAGGCGGCTTGACGCTAGTTGCTAGTTCTAAACAACGAAACTATCTAGATTTGTATTACCTTTCTTTAGATGCTGTATACTGGAACATCAAGTTTTGCAACAGGCCGAGAGCTTGCTCTATTTCGGAATCAAGCTCACTGGGTTGCTCGGTCAACATATCCTGGACCCGCTTCCAGGCAGCTCTACTGATGACACGCTTCGAATCTGTTGTTTGTCTATCTTCACGGAATTTACCGAACTCAGGCTCGAGAAGAGTGTCTCGTAAATGCTCATACGGCACATCAGCAGAACCGAAAGATGGCGTACGCTTTCCGAAGCCATGCGCAATTCTGTCAAGTACACCTGAACGAATTCCCCTCTTTTGCCTGCGTAGTGGAATTAAATCTGACGACGTAACGATGTCGATTGACCGTCTGTGTCGTTGAGAGGGCTGCGGATTTATTCTATTTAGTAAGTGTTCAGCGACGTATGGCTTAACATGGATGGAGGCCGGAATGACTAATGCTTTATCATTCTTGTTGTCCGAGAGACCCGTCTTCAAGTTCCTATAACCTTTTGAAACGGTATCCATTCGCTTTCGTTTCACTTGTCTTGTATTACCGTAATGGATGACTGGCATATCACCTTTTAAGTTTATTTCTCTTCCATTTATGCTAATTGCATTATCTGCTAAAGTATTTATCCATCGTTTATCTTTTTGATTTTTATCGGCATTCATGTCCTTCGTATTATCATGTGATTTGTAGCCATTGAACACAACGACATTATCCGAGATATCCGATTGATGGTCATAATTGGATTTGTTCGGATAAGTGTTTGTCAGAGTATCACTATTTTCGGACGATCGGATAGCGTTGTCGAAAGTTAATGAATTCAACCTCTGACTTTCAGGAACCAAATATCCTTTGACTATGCAGGCACATGATATGTAGTAAATTGCTAATTTAAGAAAGTGCGTCATATTTGCTGTAAGTTGTTTTCAAAGGTCTGCTCTCTATCTACAAAAAACATAAACACCACAATATTAATACAGATTGTTCAAAGAACAAACTTATTTATCTCAAAGTGGTTTTAACCTGTATTCATTCCATTATCATTTTTCCTATTTGGAACTAAACTGTTCGCCCACGCACTAAAGGTGTGTCTATAGAGGAAAGGGTTGATTGTTAAAACTTCACATAATTTTCAATTAATAACTTAAAATACCTTTAACTGTCAGACGACGGCTTAAATATATGAGTGTTCTTACTATTGTTGTTTACTTAACAAACACTAAATAATTTATAATCATTAAGTATGTTTTGTATGTATTATTGTTGTTATTATTGTGTTGTTGTTGTTTTTTTTCATATCCTCTATTATTTGCCCTTGAAATATGAGTTTCTGAAGAAGCCTTCCTACTTTCGGTTCTGATTTTGTAACTGAACCCAGGAAGCTTTGTACGAACATTCAGATTTCTTCCTAACTACTTAATTACATAACATAAAATACTGCATAAGGCATCTGACAGACACTTAATTTTAACATACTAATTAGATTTAAAATTAATAATTTTTAGTTCGACTTCTCCTTGGTTACGCGAGTATCGCGAATTATAATTCGAGATACTCGCGTAACCAAGGAGAAGTCGATCTATACTTAATGACCCATAATTATCCACGAACGCGATTTTTTTTGCTAAATAAATCGACGTACTTTCTTTTTAACTGATGGCATCATTTTATACTGTCGGCGTGAAATGTGTTGACAAAAACCCTGCCTTTTGAATTTAGTACCCAGACGGAATAATAAAGAATGTTGTAAAATGTATTTTATCCTTTTATTGTCTGAACTTTCATTTGCAAAAGTTTTGCAAGCATATGTAAGGTATTTATTACATAAGCACTGGCGATATACTCAGCTTAGAACCAAACTCTAATGCCTTTCAGCTTTATATTTAATGCCACCTTTCCCAAGAGTAAAATCAACATGTTTCATTTTAAGATAGCTAAGTCAACATGTCAGCCATTCCAAGAAATAACGTAATTCTCTGCATTTAATACTGGACTCTTAGGGGACTAGTTAAAACTCGTACTGTTAACGGTTTTTCCCGACAGTCCTTTATAACTTGTTTTCCTCAATATTGACTAAAGCGTATGTGTTTGATTTTATCACGAAATGCATTTTATTATGTTTTAATTGTCCGAGGAGTGACTGTGATTTTTTATAGCGGATCACTTGGAAAACAATCTCTTAGTGCAAGATGGAAGAATCAAAGTTTTGTTAATGTTAATGGGTAAAAGTCAGCAGGTTTAATACTAGTATACATGAAATGCAATTGTTTATTATCTCCTTCTCTCTCTCTCTCTCTCTCTCTCTCTCTCTCTCTCTCTCTCTCTCTCTCTCTCTCTCTCTCTCTCTCTCTGTCTCTCTCTCTGTCTCTCTCTCTCTCTCTCTCTCTCTCTCTCTCTCTCTCTCTCTCCCTCTCTCTGTCTCTCTGTTTCTCTCTCTCTCTCTGTCTCTGTCTCTCCCTCTCTCTGTCTCTCTCTCTCTGTCTCTCTGTCTCTCTCTCTCTCTCTCTCTCTCTCTCTCTTCCTTCCTTCCTTCTTCCCCCTCCCCCACAAAGAAAATATAAATACTGAGTTCAAAATTTTCAGTTAACATAAGAATTAAAAAATAAAATAGAGATATTTTTTTCTTTGGTTGACAACAAATCTATCATTATTGCACATTAAATTAATTAACACATACTATAAACTTTGAACACTTACAATAAACAGATCTGCACAAAATCAAGAATAAAAAATCGTAAACAATATAAATATATGTAAACCCTAAATTTGAATTTTAACAGTTTTAAAATTATAATTTCAGTGATAAAATTTCTATTATTCAATTTCAGTATTTGCCCCGAAACACAGACAACAAGTAGACACAAGGCGACAACCCTGGGTAGAGTTTTACTTTCCCCTTAGAATGCGCAACATGTGTAAGGATTATGTTAAAAATTGTTACACCATTAAATTGAATGCAGGGTTTACTGCACAGATATGCCAGAAAGACAATAACAAATCACTGTTTGTGAATTAACCATTAAATTTTAAATTTTATATTCGTTTCAACGGCTGATCAAACGTAGCCGGCGTACTTAAAAGATTTTATCTTGGAATTAGTTCCCGGCCGCTGATTTATATCTTAATGTATGCCACAAGTGGCTGTATGTGACCAGCCTTGAAATTGGTTCCTTAGTTGATCTATACCTTAATGTATGTATAAGGTAGGCGTAAAAATTTACCAAACGGTAAGTTGTACCGCTAATAGACCGAAGGTAGAGCGTAGGAACAAATCAAAGTAGGGCGTAAGAACAAGTCAGTCGTACATCAAAGACATGGATCGAACATATGACTTTGAAACCGATTAAGCTTAAAACGTAGAAACAAATCAAACAGTAGGAACGGAACGAACATAACGTAGAAACGGATCGAACAGTAGGAACGGAACGAACATAACGTTGAAACGGATCGAACAGAAGGAACGGAACGAACATAACATAGAATCGGATTGAACAGAAATAACGGAACGAACATAACGTAGGAACGGATCGAACAGATTGAACGGAACGAACATAATGTAGGAACGGATCGAACAGAAGGAACGGAACGAACATAACGTAGAAACGGATCGAACAGGAGGAACGGAACGAACATAACGTAGGAACGGATCGAACATAACACATAGGAAAGGATCGGACACAAGACGTACAAATGGATCGAACATATGACGTAGGAACGGATCGGGCATATGACGTAGGAACGGAACGAACATATGACGTAGGAAAGGAACGAACATATGACGTAGGAACGGAACGAACATATGACGTAGGAACGGAACGAACATATGACTTAGGAACGGATCGGACATATGATAAAGGAACGGATTGAACATATAACCTAAGAGCGGATCGAACACATAGCGTACATGTAGGGACGGAATGATCATAGTATGTAGAAATGGGCGTAATGTACGATAAAGAAAAGGAAAGAATAACAGAGTTTTACGCGTATGACGTATAGTTGAGTCGAACATAGGACACCATATCCTTTTACACACAAAGTCTAAACTGTCGAATTAGTTCAATAATTATGTCGGTTGTAGACCATGGTCGTATGATCAACTTCATTTTTTGACCATTCTTAAATCCAAACAAGTTGATAGTTGTAAACAAAGCCCGGTCTCCAAGTTATTAAAAATCGAGTTTTGGACTGGTTTCTTATGCTGGCTTGTGTTTTTAATAGGATATTAGTATTTCAGATGGTATAAGATATAATATCTCTTTTAGATGTTACTGTCAAAATATAATATCGAAATAAAACGATCTTATTGTTACATTTTTATTATTCGACACCCATGGTAGTTTTGTGTTTCCTTTAAATTGTTGCAGGTAAATGTCAGCATAATAGTAAACTATAGCGACAGTGTTTGAAGTGAAATACATGTTACCCGGACACAAACATTACTAATGGATGTACTCTTATACAAAGTCTAATACAAGCAGGTCTAGGAATTCGGTGATTACACATTCGGTCTTTTTACTTGAACCTGCCTATTCACAGCGAGTTAAAAAATTAGCAAGATTAGTACATTTTAGCTTCTGGTGGGCGTGATTTTCTTTAAGCTCCAGAGAAACCAATTATCTACTACTACTACCACTACCACTACCACTAGTACTACTACTACTACTACTACTACTACTACTACTACTACTACTACTACTACTACTACTACTACTACTACTACTACTACTACTACTACTACACTACTACTACTACTACTACTACTACTACTACTACTACTACTACTACTACTACTACTACTATTACTACTACTACTACTACTACTACTACTACTACTACTACTACTACTAGTAGTAGTAGTAGTACTACTACTGCTGCTGCTGCTACTACTACTACTACTACTACTACTACTACTACTACTACTACTACAACTACTACTACAACTACTACTACTACTACTACCACTACTACTAGTAGTACTTCTACTTCCACTACTATTACTACTTCTACTACTATTACTACTTCTACTACTATTACTAATTCTACTACTATTATTACTACTACTACTACTACTACTACTACTACTACTACCACTACCACTACCACTACCACTACTTCGTTAAGTTAGAATTTAAATTATTGATGGCATTAAGTGAGTACTACAGTGTTCCATAGAGATGTAATGTATAATACATCTTTTCACCAAACATAGCTCAGCACATTGCTATTCAAAACGAGCCACTTGAGACTACTGATACCAGTTTTATCCGTAAATGTAGAAATAGGATTGAAAAATCACTCGACACTTATTTACAGACAGTAAAAAATAAACAATGCTCCACTAAATACGATTCTGAAGATGAATGAGAGCTAATACACAATCGTGCTTCTCAAAATAGAAACGATACGTGTGTTTACTTCAGTATTTAACTGCGGATAATCAGTCTTTATCTGGTCTCATAAATATGGCTAAAATAGTTCTTATCCAATAAAAAAACAGTTTCGTTCAAGATTTGAATTTCGTTTTTCTGCATTTCATCGAACATGTACATGTATGACCTGACAGAATGCTTACACCTTATTGGCATGAAAATCGGTATTTATGTTAAAAATTCTATAAGTAACAGAAACCTATCTGTGCATAGCTTTAAGCAAGTTCGTGGAATTCATCTCAAAACAGAAAAATATCCTCTCTTCGTATTTGTACAACCTTGATAAGTTTAGTAGCCAAAGGCATATTTAAACAAAAAAACATGTGTACATGAACACAATTGCCGCACAATACGCAAGGTCAATTTTATCTGTTTTTTAATAAACTAAAGAACACTTCTAAGTATGAATGTTAATATATCTACATGGCCATATCTCCGTCCCTGGAAACAAACTACTAGTAGATCAACCTTCTTAAACTTTTCTCTGGAATTGTCTAACTCGGTTGCACAATCATTTTAGAAAAAATTGACTTCAGTGCTTTATATCACTCGTCTGATGAAATAAACCCTCGCAAGTTGTTAATTAAATTGAGTGACGTTAATCTGCATATACAGTTACAGAGACGCTGATTTGTGTTCTAAATAGAATAACGATAACGAAGAACATAGGGTCCCAAACAACGGTAACTGATATTTTAACCTGTACGTATAAAACGTTCTTATTTCACATGTTTTAATTATGAAAATCTTAAAAAAAACAACAGTGCGAAATTATGCTAAAATAATCACACAGTCACAATTATTTGAAATTATTGCATTATTTTTACTTATGATCGATACTGATATTTACAAGCAATTTTAATTTTCACATGTTCACAGATACCAGACTATCTCAAAAGCATAATTTAAAACACATTGCAACTAAGGAACGTTTCACGAATAAATACCCGAAAATGAAGTTAAAATGAACTTTAAATTGGTTATTAAGCAAATTATATTGTTCCAAAAATGCAAAATAAATACTACATTTTGAGTTTTAAGATTATAAGAAAGATGTCAATATTATTTACCTTAATAGATTTTGTCGCTAACTTTAAACTCAGACGTTAAGGTACGTAAAGGAAAGTAAAAATGAAAAAAAAAAACAACAAAAAACAAAAGAAAACAATTCGTTTGAATGTTTATCAACAATCTAAAACTAAAATTGATATAAATTTACTTCACTTAGAATTCGAGACATTCGAAAATGACGTTGGTTGGAACAAAATATAAAAATGCTGTCCGAATTACTGGAGGTATATTTTATCAAACTGAATAAAACTTTTTTGATGACAAAGGCGATTATACATATATCTCAAAGCGATGGAACTCGACGAGCTGGTAGACCTTAAGGTGGAACGCGCCCCCATTTTTTCTTTGGAGTTTCCTTACGAAATTTCGCCTAATTATATTTTTTTCGAGCATGCATGTATGCCTGATTTGCATTTATGCTGACTTTTTTAGTATCCTTAGCCGTTTCGAAACTACATGCCTTCAAATTATACCGCTTACGTCAATTTTTTGAGGTCTGCCAAATTTCCCACGTTCAAGCAACAAAAGCCGATGTACGTTTTATGGTTGTTTTGTTTCAAAGAAACGTAAGCGTTTATGTCAGTTTCATCGTTGTGAAATCTAGAAATACCGTAGTCGTCTTTGAAATAATGTGCGAAAATAGAATGGCCTGCTTGAATCCAAGTTGAACGTTATCAATAAAAAGTGCTCGTCATTCCCTGTCGACCATTTCAAAGCCACACAGAGTTATTTCAGTGAAAAGAAATGGCAACCACAACATTTCCTTCGAAATTGCATCAAAGTTTTATGACAAAAAGATGAAAAAATTATCAGAACTGAAGGTAGACTCTTGAGAATATCTTTTCAGATTAAAATTACATTAATTTATTTTTCAATCGTGTGAAGCACATTCCATTTGTATGTGTTTTTAGGATTCTGATACGCCTCATACAAAGTCATGAAAAAAAGGTTCACTCGTATTATTACTGTTATTATTTTCAGAAATCAGGGAATACATTGCAATCAGTATGTTCAACGTTTAACAAGTACCTCAGCTTTCAGAACAAAGCAAGGTTTATGAGTTAGCGAGGTCAAGTTCTCCCGTGTTACGCATGTAGGCATAAATTTTCGATCAAAAGTCAAAAAGTAATGTTTATTTTCAGCCAAATTTATTATAGGGAGTATTTCATATAGAATTGGCATTTCCGAGTACATTTCCTTATCAAGGTATTTTCATCTGAATAAAATTTGGTTGTGTCAAAGGATGAAGGCTGAGTCGAACAGAGGGTGCGGAGGGCTAGTACTCTATAGTAATAGGCGGAGAAACTCGGTATATTAAGAACACTAAATTCCATCTATCATTATAGCTGGGTGTCAATATTATATAAACAAGTTGAATTGTTCTAAATGACAAAAAATTCTGACAGCAATCTCACTTATGACAAATTTCGTAATGAAATAAGTTTAACACGTGCTTAGCACATAATTTTAAACATACGTTTTCTATAAACAATGTCTAATATCCTTTCAATAGTTTTATGAAATTTTATTGCTATTACTTCGAAATGTGAAAAAAATGTCTTAAAATCAAAAACAGAAAAATTATCAAAATATGCGGGACATGAGTCTGAAATGACATAAACCAAGGACAATTGCCTTTCTTACTGGTGCCGGCGTTTTGTGGATGGCACTTGCGATTTCGCCGTATTTCCGTGTTTTTTTTCCGGTTATGCTATTTTAAGCAAGTATTGAAACACATCAGAAACCATCGTCAATGAAACAGTGACTTTTATTTAGTTTGTGCTTCTAAACAAGGGTTTAGCCTGTCCTTGAGCGAACTTTAAAAAAAGATGACCACTGACATGAATTGTGATCATAAACCTGAGATCAGCGACCATTTCAGCCGAGAGATTTGAGACTTGTCTCAGTTTTTAAATTACATTATTTGCCCCGGCTACTTCGATTTTCTCAACCAAAAAAAAGTTTACCACCCATTTACACGTTTCATGATTATACGTAAATATATACACGTATTTAAATTCGATAATTAACGGTGAAACCCGAAAACAATTGTTCCTGAAACCCTTATAGTGCAAACCTTGTAGCATATAAGCCATTGAATAATACAGTTTAATGCATTTTCGCGGATAAATAGATCATCGTACAATCAGAAGATATTGGTATCGCGTATGCAAAATTGTCCACATGTATATTTTTCAAACAAATCTGAGATACAATAAACAATGTTAAAATATCGGTTAGCTTAGAAAGTTGAAACCACACGAAATTAAGTGCTTCGATATTACGTTCGTAAAAAGTCATTATTAGATTATTTTTTTTACTTGTCACTAATATTTTTAACTATTTATGTGTAAGACATTTAACGTAGACATATATACATGTACACACCGGCCAAAGTTCGGAAATTTCATTTATATTGCAGGAGCTAACACCTCCATTCTTTGTAAGAGTTCAAAATTTAATACAGTTACAAGTTTACAATCAGTTTGTAGACGACGTGAATTACTTGCGTCTACTGTAACATTTTCGAGGTCTTGGGTCAGCGTCACAGCCGCGGATGTTTCTAAATGCTAATCCATTTTGCATAATGAAGTTAATTCAACACAAATACGTGATTTCAACATTTTGAAGTTTTTAAGGAACGTCTTAATATATCTTATTTGTAGTGGCTAATATATAACTTGCTCTCTCTCTCTCTCTCTCTCTCTCTCTCTCTCTCTCTCTCTCTCTCTCTCTCTCTCTCTCTCCCTCTCTCTCTCACTCTCTCTCTCACTCTCTCTGTTCTATTTCTCACTCTCTCTCTCTCTCTTTCTCTATTTCTCTCTTCTTTCTCTTTTTTTAAAATATTTTTAATCCGTTAAACCAAATTTATATTAGAAATCAGCGGAACTCCATTTCGTTTTGTTTTGATCGTTTTTGAAACCTTTCATTTTAATTTAACTTCCAAATATTACCAATTGTGATTTAATTAAAAATGAACATTTTAATTTTCTCTTAAGGATTTTTTGAATATTTTTTTAAAACTGTACAAGGATGAAATCGAAAAATATAATGACACTGAGAATCCATTTACTTCATGTAATGATTAATTTATATAATGCTTGTACTTTCTTTTAATTTTCATGAAAAAATATCATTAAAATAATTATAGTAATTTTTAAATTAAAATAAAACAATATTTTTAATATAAAAATTTAAAATAAAAATGTATACATACCCAATGTTTGTCCGCGGTGTTAAAAGTTACCAAATGTATCAAATGCAAAAACGCTGGTATTTACTCCTTATTTATCCCATCCAAGACATTTCCTTCAAGTTCAAATGAGTTCTGCAATTTCCTTTTTTAGTCCGTAAGGAGTCGACTATTTGACTAACTGGTGTTTCGTCAGTAAATTATCTTAGGTGGGTATAAATAACTGACCAAACGGTCTAATAGCGACAGGCGTTGAAAGGCGTCGTCAGTCGCGTGATCGATTTAAGTATTTATCATCGCCTTAAAGGTTATTTCCGCTGCCACTTAGGGAATGTTTATACCTTAAACAGATTTTGTTTTCACTGCATCGTTTTCATCGATGTTTTGCATTAAACGAAGACATAATTTATACCGATTGAATTGCACTGCAACTTAATTGCGATTTTTCATCGGAAAAAAAACGAAATGTGATTCATGAATGATCTGCTGCGGAAAAAAGTTAGGCTATTCTTCGGCAGCAAATTGACTTACATTTGTGTAATACACCAAAAAGAGTTTTTTTAGAACATGGGTCAATCTATATAAATTTTCAAATGTGGATTACATAATCGAAAAGTTACAGTTGAAGAAATACCCTCGAATATCTAGTTTTCGTGGATATAAGCGCTCGTGCGCCGCTGACATCACAAACACAAATTCTATTTTTAAAAAAATTAACCTTACCTGATTAAATGTTCATTTGTCCCTATATTTCCATATGCAAGTGAAAAAATATACCTTTCCAAATAGCATAGATTTGATTTTGCTAATGCTATAATACAAACACATATTTTGAGGGAAACCTTGTGACAAAACTGGAAATTACTAGTTTAGGATGCAAAAATATTTTTCTTTGGTTTTCAGTCCCTTTGAGGGGAACTGTAAAAAAATGCAAAACATTATTTTTCATGATTATAAATATAGAACAGCAACTTGCAAACACTTTTAATGTTGTTAATAAATGGACAGCTGTGAAACCTTAGAAGCTGTAACCACCCCACCCCTTGACTCAAATTTATCTCCACCTGGCACCTATTTAATAGCACTTACCATTTATTTTACAGGGTGTGTAATTTTACGTATTCACTGCAATAAAAGATCAGCTTTTCATTATTTAAAAAAATGAAAATATGATAAAAAAAATCATAAATGATACAAAAAACTCTCAAAATTATCATTTTTAAAAAATATTTCAAGCTGAAATAGTTGTCACTGAAACCCCAATTTAAAATGTTGGTTTGGCCTTTCAATACAACTGCTGACGTATAAAATGGCGGGAAAAGGTGTACACAAAGCAGACAAAAATGGTTGCTTGAAAATCGGAAGTCTTCGGTATTTTAAGTGCTATTTTTAGAAGTATATGTTTAGGGATTAGTGGAAATGGATAGAAATTGAACTGCCTGGTAAGATTTGTAAACAATTTCAAGCACAAAACAGAGTTCGATTTTGAAATTGTTGATTTTATAGTTGAACTTTGACCTCGATATGATATATGCAAATCTTGCACAACGATGTCTGCTCGCGCACAAACTTGATTTCCGGCCAACCCACGAAAACACAATGTCCATATCTATTTAGATATTATTAATTAAGTTGGACTAATTGTAGAATTACCGGTAATTCTAGAATTAGTCCAACTTTATTAATCAAGAGCGTTTAAGACCAGTTTTATTTTAAAAGGTTTTATTGAAAAAGATAACATTTTGACCAAGGCCCAGTGTCAAAAAACTATTTGACATTGCTTGTCGTCAAATGGTATTGGATACTGAATATCAGTTTTGCTATTCTTTAAATAACCAAATTCCATCGTTGATTTCCTTTATACATGTTATAAATAATCATCATCTGATATCCAGTGTCAGTTAAGGGGAGGTCTCTATGGCCTACTGTTTGATGCCTTCTTTCATGTTAAATGGCTGTAACGATTCGCCGGTGCACCGAATAATCGCGATTTGACCCGAGGCGATTCAGTAAATCGAATCGCTCCGCGTGGTATCGCCCGTATCTCGATTCGCCTTTGGGCAAGTGTAAGTAAAGATTTCTCTCTGTTCAAAACTGTATATGCGCATGCGCACCGGCATTACTAAATTATGTTTAAACGATGTTTTTACGGAGCGTATCGGATTACAAATTCAGATTTGTTTCAAATTCACTCAAAATCACTTGTTAGCAGTAACAATAGACCAAGTATTTTGGACAACAAAAAATCCCTCCTATTTTATATTACAAAACATCGGCAATATACTTACTTGTTGCATTACATATCGTGAATTCCACTTAAGGCGGCACTGAGATGCACAAGCCTACTATATAGATAGCTTTAGGAAGGTTGAGAAGTCCTACACTGGTCAAGACCTAGTCTAGTGAGCGTTCAGGCCAGAAACAATACCCGGCGTGTGAACATTTCAATGGCCAAGAGGGAGGCCTCCAGGTACCAGAAGCGGAAAATCTGCGCCCAGATATACACTCGCTGAAGGCAGGGACATTATTGAAACCAATCAAATCAGCATTCACAGTTAAGAGTAAAAGAGTCAGCTCAGTGAAATATATTGATGATCTTTCCATAGAAAATTTGTTTAAATTTACAGAGAGCCAGGCGATATTTGATCCAAGATTATTGAACTGAGAATGGAAATCAGTCTCAATCTCAATCATCTGATTGGCTGAAGTGACAATATGCTTGAGAAATGAGAATTGTCTTCAATATAAGTTTTAAAATCGTAGGCCCAAGTGTCCCAACTTAAAGTTTTTGAGAAGAGTATACGAACAGCAGGAATATTTACCTGAAATATTGGTAATGCTAGACGTGTCATTTAAACCTAGTTGGTATGATGACTTCCCATGGCTTCATTACGATGAGACACAGGATCTGGCTCTCTGTTTCCTGTGTAAGACGGCAATGCAGGAGGGTAAGATCGCGAATACCAAAGCTGAATCCAGTTTCATCAGCACAGGCTTCACCAATTGGAAAGATGCCACTACCAAATTTAAGAGGCACCAGCGTAGCGACTCCCACCAGGAGGCCTTAGAGAGGCACGTAACGCTTCCTGCAACCACCAAAGACATTTGAGAGACGTCGTCGAGCGCTCATGCCGAAGAGAAGCAACACAACCGCAGGCAGCTTGTTCGAATTCTTAGCAGTGTCCGGTTCCTTGCTGGGCAGGGTTTAACACTACGTGCTCACAATGAGGACGACTCATCTAATGACGCTTTACGTTCACCGGACTGCTGTAGATGCTATTCAACCTTACTGGCGTCGCCAACGAATTCGCGGCAGTGAAAGTCTAGGAAAGCGATTTTTGGACATTTTTAAGATGTTAGTGACATTTCTAAACATGATGTCGGCTACGATCTGTTATAACCAAAATATAGTAATAATGTATGATGTTATTTATTAAAATACGTTGAAAATTAGATATATTGGAATAAATATATTTATATAATATATAAATTTCCTTTGTATTTCATTGTTATAAGAGTGTTGAGTCATAAACAAACATTTAAACAATCAGTGGACAATAAATGTATCGACTGGTTACTTTTTGATTTTAAAACACATATACCTTTGCCAATTTATTTGTTTTATATATACTATATTGTATCCATGTAAACATAGTGTTATTAACCATGAAAATAGTAGACACCCCGCGTAAGGAATATTTTATTGAAGACAGATGTGTTCCATGTGGTATTACATTGATTTCTACTGTAATGACATCTTAAGATCATGTTGAATATGATATTAAGACCTTTGCCGATTCTTACGCAACTTTTATGAGTGCCTCAATACATGTATGTCCACTGTGTATTTAGTCTGAAGAGAATGATAAGACAAAGAATATGACGTTTAACATTGTTCAAGTGTCATTTCAAGGGCTTGTCTGCTACCGGAGATCATAAGCCGGGCTTAGGTGTTACATTTGTCCGAAAGAAATACATATTACGATCGCAAGCCTAACGGAACATTTTCAAGACAAACAATTTGTATTTTCAATCCTCCCTGCTAGGAAGCCTGGTCAATAAGCATGTTCGCGACAGGCCCGGAATACATGTCGGTACTTAGGAAAAATATTGCTATGCACATGGTAGTGTTTTACGTACTTTTATACACATTTCGTGCACTTTATGTTTTAACAATAGCACTGCCTTGATAGTGTAACTGAGTCGCCTTTTGTGATACTGAGTTGACCCGAATAGCAATGGCAAACGAAAACATAAACAAAGGTAAGTATCTATTTCATGTCGCAATTTCTCCCTTATAGAATTATGTATTACGTAACTGTTTGCAACTTTGCACTTATCGATGCATAAGTGCGCATACAAATCTCGCCTTTTTATTGAAAATTTTCACCATACGATCCGGATTTAGGAAAATATCTTGGACGAGTTTGGAAAAATAGCTAAAGCCAGCAACCGCTTGGGTTGTTTGCTTGATATATTGGTAAAGCATTAAATAAACACCAAATAATTGGTATCAAATTGTAGGTCTTCCTTGGACCAAACGTCCTCGATACATGCAACTTCTATGGAAGGCCTTAACTGTCTTATGTTAAGAAAAACTATTATGCTCGGTCAACTGTCATTTTGTTGGGTCCAAGAAACGATACACTGCTTCGACTAAACATAATGATTGTTCTACTAAATAGTATATTTTTATTGTTGAACATAATGTATTACGCACAAGACAGAATGTACTGAGACAAAATGAAAACTTGTCAAGAAATGCATGAAAAATTCCTATTTTGCCATTAATGATGCCAGTAAATGCAAATATCTGGAGGAATTTGACCACCAATATGCTTATCTTAGAAGTTGTTGGTTCAGTATCTATCGATTTTAAAAAAGAAACATGGAAAAAATTACGTGGTTGTCGAAAATTTAGCTTTGGATTTTGTTCTTATTTCAATTAAAAGGGAGGTAATGTGCTAAAACGGATATTAAAGTAATTTTAGCTTATTTCTTTGCATTAATGGGCTTCAAAGATTGTGATTTTTCTTCTCTACATGCCAATTACTTCTAAATTTGACAGTCAAATAATCTGTCCGAGACTTTTATGTTAAAAATTATCGAGCTTATCATTATTTCGGAAAGAGTAGATAACCTTGACCTCTGTGTAAAAATAAAAATATCTTCCCGCTTTATCAAATGTGATATTTGCAAATACCATAAATTAAATGAGAATAAAGTATATCATCACTTAACAAAATATTTGAATTAAAAAACTGGTAAGTTTTCATTTTTGTTAACTATATTATCTTAACTAAATAGAATGACAGTTGTCCGAGCATAATAGTTTTTCTTAACATAAGACAGTTCAGGCGTTCCATAAACTTCACTTTCAAACGTTCGTCTCGTCAGCTGGCTCATCTGATAATAAAAGTTCAGTCGATAAGTCAAAATAAGATGAATCACAAAAACAGATAATAGTAAACCCTTTTAATCCATGATTACACCATAAAGGTGTACAGCACATGAGCGACTTGTGTAGATTCAGATTTGCTAGCCTGCACATCTGGATCTAAATGTTCGTTTCTTTATCAGAAATAATTTAGTATATTAAAGCAAACAGTGTAGACCCTGATCGGAATGCACGGATTTGCAGGCTGATCTGGATCTACACTGGTTAACCACGGGATATGAACAACGGTTAATTGGTAAAGCAACCATCCACATACATGTACTACCTTTGTATAGTCTTATGCGTTGCTCAAATGAATAATAGAGATAAATTCCACCCTCTGCTATTCCACACTTTGCAATCTATACACAATAGTTTAGTCCCTTTAAAAATTATGCCATTTGCAATATAGCCGATAACTCTAACCACTTTTCAAGGGAGTAAATCAATGAGATAACATCGGTCCCTGGAAAACATTCCACACTTTGCTATTTCCAAGGGAGACAACTGATTTTACCTCATTGATTTACTCCTTGAAAAGTGGTTAGAGTTATCGGCTACCACCCGGGAGACACGGATTCAAATCCCTGAAAAGCTTTATCAAAATGTAAAATATGTATAACACAAAGCAGAAATTATAAAGGTATATTAAATAAAATATAATATAATTTATAATAAAAATAATAAACAACCATATAAATAAAAATACAAATAACAAATAAAAGTAATAAAAATAAAAAATAGAATAAATATAAAATAACGAAATTATAATAATTATAAAAACAAATGACAGTAAAATTTAATATTCATATACAATAATTTGTAATTATAATAATGAAATAAAAAGAATCTAACTACACGTATATAATAAATTGAAATTTATAAAGTAATTAATATATAATAATCTATATGATCATAAAGCTAAAATTATGAAATTAAAAAAAAGTTAATGAGGAATGTATACTAAATACGTCATTTAAAGTAGATTTTTAGTTACTACGAAGCAAAGACAGACCACCCTTGATTAGGGCAAATTGTGGAATGTTTAGAAGGATTTACCTTCCTTAAATATTGCAACTGGCGAAATTTTCAAATGTACATACCTATTGTTTGATTAACAAACGTTTCCATTTTCGGAAGCCTATTCATCCTTTTACGGTAGCTAGCACATGCGCATAAAACATGCGAGCATCCTAAAAGGACAGATAAACACGTGAATTTATTTCATTTATCATTATACACATAGCAACTTTTCAAAGCTGGGTCATTACTTGCTTGATAATTGAACGATTGCTCTTAAACGTTCAAGAAAACATGCAATTTAATGCGATTTAAAATTATAACTGTTGCTACGCATTAAAAAGGACAATAGATCTAGCGCCCGTGTCGACTATGGCAATTGTAGAGTCCCATTGAAAAAACGCTATAAGCAGTATATTCCTCTGTTAATAGCAATATACATCTACCCATCAGTTAAATATGACCGCAGTATCTAGTCCTCTGTCAATAGCAATATACATCTACCCCTCAGTTAAATGACTTCAGTATATTCCTCTGTTAATAGCAATATACATCTACCCCTCAGTTAAATATGACCGCAGTATCTAGTCCTCTGTCAATAGCAATATACATCTACCCCTCAGTTAAATATGACTGCAGTATATTCCTCTGTTAATAGCAATATACATCTACCCCTCAGTTAAATGTGACCGCAGTATATTCCTCTGTCAATAGCAATATACATCTACCCCATAAGTTAAATATGGCCGCAGTATATTCCTCTGGCAATAGCAATATACAACTACCACTCAGTTAAATATGACCGCAGTATAGTCCTCTGTTAATAGCAATATACATCTACCCCTCAGTTAAATATGGCCGCAGTATATTCCTCTGGCAATAGCAATGATATACATCTACTCCTCAGTTAAATATGGCCGCAGTATATTCCTCAGGCAAAAGCAATATACATCTACCCCATAAGTTAAATATGGCCGCAGTATATTCCTCAGGCAAAAGCAATATACATCTACCCCTCAGTTAAATATGGCCTCAGTTTTTTCCTCTGCCAATAGCAATATACATCTACCCCTCAGTTAAATATTGTCTCAGTATAGTCCTTTGGCAATAGCAATATACATCTACCCCTCAGTTAAATATGGACTCAGTTTATTCCTCTGTCATTTGCAATATACATCTACCCATCAGTTAAATATGGCCGCAGTATATTCCTCAGTTAATAGCAATATACATCTACCCCTCAGTTAAATGTGACCGCAGTATATTCCTTTGTCAATAGCAATATACATCTACCCCATAAGTTAAATATGGCCGCAGTATATTCCTCTGCAATAGCAATATACAACTATCCCTCAGTTAAATATGACCGCAGTATAGTCCTCTGTTTATAGCAATATACATCTATCCCTCAGTTAAATATGGTCGCAGTATATTCCTCTGGCAATAGCAATGATATACATCTACTCCTCAGTTAAATACGGCCGCAGTATATTTCTCTGTTAATAGCAATATACATCTACCCCTTAGTTAAATATCGCCGCATTATACTCGTCTGTTAATAGCAATATACATCTACCCCTCAGTTAAATATGGCCTATATAAATATATATATATAAATCAATATACATGTAGTACATTCCCTTTTAACGGTTACATAAGTCCAGATCGCCTTTTGATTATGGCCACAGAATTACCCCACAGAAAGAGAACAATAGATCTAGTCCACAATTTATCTAGCTCATCAGTCGAATATTGGCTCAGTAAAAACCCCATTTAAAAACGATTGCAACAGTTTTGTCTCATTTTTCCTACCAATAGACTTAGATAAAATTTTTAGCGTTTATTGATAAACACTTCTAATAAAAATGAAAGAAATATTATATATGAGCAGACTTGTTACAATTTAATTGACACATTTACCGCACGTAGAAGGGATACCCTGTTCAACAAAAACACCAAGTTTGAATGTTAGTCTTTGCAACATAAAACATACTGATGGTACTTTAAATTCGGACGTCACTGCTCAATACATAAACGACTTTGTTGCAACACAACACGTTATATTTGCCTTTAATAGAGGGAAATGAAGTATGTTGTAACAAACGAAGATCAGATATTTAAAAATGTATTCCATGTAATTTGCAATCTCTTGGATCGATTGACTTCGATGTGTTCGAATGAACCTAAGACAAGCCCTACATCAGAGAAAGAATACTTTTAGATTCCATATTTGTGTTTTCTATACGTCTAAGTCTATTGTAATCCGGTATCATATGCCGTCTGACCAGGATCTGCACTGTTCGCTTTTTGACTTGTTAGGTTATTTCTGACCAAAATGCGATCAGTGCAGATCCTGATCAGACGGCATGGATGTGCTGGGTGATCTGGATCTACACTGGTTGCACATGCGTAAAAAGGCGTATATATGGAGGAAAGGGATAAATAAGGTCCTTATGGGAGACATTACGTCTGTTTTGTTACGGAGTTTATGTTACATATTTCTAAGTAGCTATTAAACGGCTTAAATACTTTTAGCAAATTAATCTAAATTCTGTTGAAATAATTGTACACAAACGTGAAATAATATTGGAATTTCTCCTGCTTGAATAAAAATAGCGTAAACCGCATCAAAACAAACTTAACATTGCAACAGACGATTATTTTTGAAGCAAAACAACAGATCATAGAAGGTCACGATAATATGATTTCCTAATGTGTGGGAAAAACATTTAAACGTTAAAATGCGAAGGAGAGCCATTATAACATTTCAGATCAGCCCTGCACATCCGGGCAGTTTGACAACGGTCTACATTGATAAATATCCAGTTAATAAATCCTGTAAAACATCCTTTAGGTATAAATGGACTAAAGCAATAAAGTTATTAAAGTAAACAAATGGCAGGCCCCAGAAGTATATGGACACAAATTGGACGATTTGACTCGCATGATTTAGCATATTAGTGTAACTTCTTCTTTCTTCATCATCATCATCATCATCATCATCATCATCATCATCATCATCGTAACCATCATCAGCATCATCATCATCATCGTTACCATCATCATCAGCAGCAGCATCATCAACATCAGCAGCATCATCATCAACAACAACAACAACAATATCATCATCACAATCATTGTCGTCATCATCATCGTCGCTTTTTATCTGCATTTAAATAATAATATGAAAAGGCGACTGGAAATTGGCGATTGCACAAAACTGCATCTAGCAAATAAAGGCCCTAAATGGAGACGATTAACGAATGATAGTGATTTATTTGTAGAATTACTCACTATACTAAGATAATAAGCAATACATAGGACCTAACTAAAATGTTACTGACTTCATGATAGTTGGCTCAGACGGAATATAAGTAATGCCATTAAGAAAAGCGGGTTAAAAGAAATGCATTAATTTATTAATACGGGGAAAGCCAAGCAAAGCGCCCGAAGGGCGCTTTGCGGGCTTTGCCCGCCTATAGATAATGTGTATGCAGCGTGTAATTGTTGAAAATGATCGATTTCAAAAATGAAAATATATACCCGTCAGACAATTTTTTCGGTTCCCACTCCAAGGCGCCATATTGAATTTGGACTTCCTTCCGGTTACGCTAAAGTACGGATTACGGACGTTACATCAACGTACTAAAACACAGATCGCGGTCCAAGTTTTAGACTCTTTCACAGTTGATTAAAACTAAACGACGATCGTCTACTAAATTTAAGACATTTACCGTGATAAAAGTTTTAAGAAGATTAAGAACTTATAAAATGCCTCCTGGAATCTTTATGAATGAGATAGTTTATTAGTTCTTTAACAAACATTTGTCTTATTATTCATGGTATGACCTGTTAATCCACATCAGTCCAACAGCATTTAGTGCAATTTAATGATTATCAATTTTTATATGATACAGTACACAAAATAAATACACAACTGTCTGTCAATTTGCTAGAAGTCCTGTCCTGTATTTTTTAATAAACAACTTTTGTGTAAGGGACAGACCTGTGTCCCATAACAACAAAAAATTAATGAATTATAATTAATTACAAAATTAATTTTCAATCAATTAAAAATAATAAATTACTGACAGATATTTAGTTATTTTAAGTGTAATCAATCTATTAATTTTTTAAAAAGGGCAAAATAATTGTCAATTAAATTCAATAATATGCAGCAGTCTTTCACAAACATGGCAATAATATATTGACAAAGACAGGTTATTACGCAGTAGCTGTTATCACCTAGGGTTATACATTTCACACCTAAGAGAAATAAGTGTGATTTGGAGATGAATCTGAAACTGATGCACATACATTTCACACCTACTGGTCTTCTAAGAAGTAATTACTGTAATTTGGATATGAATATCAACTGAATCGCAAGAAAAAGTAGTTTGCAAGTAGCCTAAAGAAAGAAAATTTGTTTCATGGCTCAACCAGCATTTTTCTCACCAGTTTATTGGATCTTGGAGGGAAATGGTTAGACATTAACAGTGTTGACTGACAGACTTTGAAGCAGTGATGTTTTTGACATGCAATTTTGACTAATCTGCATCAAATCAACTCCAAATTTCAACGGCATTAAACATGTAAACAATGTTGAGAGCCAAAATCCCATGAAAACCCCATGTAAAGAACTATCATCATAAATCTGTCTGTCATAGCATCATGATTGTATTTGTGAATATATTGCAAAACAATTCAATCATCATGTTTACCTTAAACTAATATTATTTACTTAATTTTTGCTGTGAAGTAATAAGAGTTATCATTTTACGAAAACAGATCTATTGAAATTTCAAAATAATTTGATGGATTATCTAAGCTGCTGTTTATTAACATAACAGAAATTAAGCTAATCAATAACTTTTACTCAAACTCTTTGTTATCGATGCATCTCTATCACCAAGATAAATGAGTTATGTTGAAATAGATGTAAAGGGAACTTTGAAAGCCTTCGAACCTGACAAATATGAAAATATGTTTGATTGAGCCTGTTTATGGACAGTACTGTTCACATGCATGTCCATATTTGATAGCTTTGAGTTTGACCTAGATATGCCGAACTCTTGTCTTTTCTTGGTATATGTTACACTGATATGTTAGTTAAGTATTTTCACCAAAATACAGAAGAAATGAAGATTTTTTGAACTCCATAAGAATTAATATATATTTCAACAAGTACGCAGATGACACAGGGTTTCAGCTGGTTGCACCATATATGGCCCAAAATGTGCACCTCAGCGCATACATGTTCATTTGTGACCTACTATTACTCTTTGGTCACTCTTGGTCACCTCTGGTAACCATCCCATGTTCCTCAGTGTTTCATGATTTTATCATGTGTATTTTATAAATCCATCAGGAGTGACTGGTTACTCTGGTCAACTTTGGTCACCATTATGGATGTTACAAATCAACCTCTTTGCGCAGAGGTGCACATTTTGGGCCATATCTAGGTTGCATAACGCTCTTAGCAGTTCTTTGGCTTTCCCCGTTAAATAGGTAGCACCTATAGTTCATATTATATATACAATGTATATACATGATAGAAGGTTAAGTTTAAATAATTGTTTCACTATAACACATGTTCAACCGCCAGCAGTTTCAGTCAGCGATCTCGCTGTCACTGTCCATCGGAGAGGCGAAATTTTGTAACACATGCGATTTTCACATACTCGCGATTTCGCATGATAATGTTCACATTGAGCACAAGTCAGCAGGCAATATCGCCTGCACTTAGTTTCAATAACCTTTACTTAGTGCCAAAGTAGTCACATGGATGTAGTGAAAGCATTCAAATTCAATTTCATATCCGGTTCCGGTTATTCTCTGCTCATGCTCTGTGCGCTAGGTGACTGCGTGTCGACTTCCATAGCTTCTTGATTCAATGCGCAAAATGAGCAGAACAAGATTGTGATAAGATCATTGGTTGATGTTCCTGAAATGCCTCGCATCTCTCGGATCTTTCCTCGGATTCTCACCCATTGGTAGCAGTTAAGACCAGGTACCAAAAAAGCCGCGGCTAAAACAGAAGAATATTGAAATGTAATTGTGAATTTAATTTTAATTTAAAAAAAGGCCAACAATGATAGAAACACTACAGCACTGACGTGAAAAGTGTCAAGTGGGTTTGAATGTTACGGCTGACCTGGATTTATACAGATCGTTCATTGGATATAACCCATATATGACGGAGGTAAGGTTTTGACCTGAATGTTGCTGTTTTAAGAAGTTTTCAACTGGCGGTATAATTTAGCAAGACATGTTTCAGGAAATCTAATTAGTTATCTTAAATTCAACTAATAAACTAAAAAAAATGTATCAGACTCTAAATCTACTTACCGCAGACAATACAGTTGCCTTCGCCGACATTTTCTGCGGTTGTGCCGAATGTCACACAGGGTAACAGAAACGTCTGCAGACATATCTGTATGTTATTGAAGCATCCACACAGGTGATTCTTCCAACCTCCGGCACCCTGAAAAACATCGAATGCGTTCAGTGAAGTTAAATTTAGTAACTGGGGATCTAACAGCGTTTCAGCATCTTTCCAGGCTTCAAGATCATAAAACTAAGATTGGAAACCAGTCTAAAATTTCAAGCAGTGGCCATTTCAGTCAATCAGATGCTAGGGATTTGAGACTGTTTTGCCATTCTCAGTTTTATAACCTTGGGACCAGAAATTTAAATGTCTTATAATTCACAAACGGCATGTCAGCACCGTCATTCCCGTTAATTCTTAGCAAAATCTTCGACTGGAAAATACGTTATTCAAAGTTTTATTTTGTAAATCGTTCTTTGTCAAATTAGGTTTAGCCAGTTACATCGCGGTGACTAATAAAATGTCTGCTAGCAAAATAACAAATTTGCGAAAACATTGTCTTCCATGTTGCCTTTTGCAAGTTGTCCAAGCAGATAACTCTAGGGCTACATATAATGACTGCGGGCAACATTTATTCCCCTTAATTTCTGTATAGATCATTGTCTAGGCAATTGATATAACAACGAACGATGGAGATCCTCATTAGCGAATGCTGATTTTGTCTCTACATCATATGTTAAGACGGGTTATATATGTCGGATAAATTATTTGACAACAACAGATTGGGAAAGAGGAAGAAACATCAATTGCGTTGCTGCATTAAGTGAAACAAGTAAATAATGCATTGAAGAATACGATCCGTAGTCACGTTGACGAACACCGAGACAGGCCTCGGTGAAAATTTGAGAAGTGAAATACCGCGTTTTTAAAATAAAGTTTTCCGTGGAAGCATTCTCCCATACCCCTAGAAAATCTTTGCCTCTAAATTTGATGCTCTGTGTATGATAATGAAAAATACACAACCTAAACGGGGTTCTATAACACCGTATAGAGCTTCCTTTGAAAATAGATCCCCGGGGAGCTTAAAAGACAGTATTTCCCGTATTGTACTTTGATCCTAGATTGTGTCTCAAAATTGACTTATGAATGCATATAGCCCTGATGTTCACAGTATCATAAAACTGTAAGTAGATTCTACATGTGATAGGATAATATAAATGATCTTTTTCAATATTTTGTTTTCATATATACAAGCGTTGCTACCAATAATAAGTTAAACAAGTCCGCGCAAATCATTACGTAAACAGATAACTTACAATTGGCGTCTCGAGAGGATCTCTCGGGCTGAAGGTTATAAAACTGAGATTGGAAACCAGTCTCAAATCTCAAGCATCTGATTGGCTGAAATGGCGACCAGTCGCCATTTCAGCCAATCAGATGCTTGAGATTTGAGACTGGTTTCCATGCTCAGCTTTATAACCTTGGACACAGGTTGTCATAACTTGTCATAACTAAATATTTAACGTACAATCTAGAATGTGATCAGGTTCAAATGTTTCGGAAGTTACGAAATATTTCTTATATTATTTCTTAAGAATATGAATTGCTCTAAAAGGCGTCAATGAAGTTTTAGCCATTTGAATGAGTTGTGTAACTTTTTCTCGTAACATTTTGGCCAATTTACAAATCTACCGGAGTTTTAAAGAATTTGATAACGTTTTTTTGCCCCTACTCTGACTATCCCGCTAGGATAATTAAATTTAATCGCACGATATTCCAATGAGTGGTTCAGTAAGGGTGGAATAAAATTGTCTTTTATAAACAGATTCTTTAAACATAACATTTTAAATTGTTATTGATTCCGAGTCACATGTTCGCCTGTGCTGTATTACTTCCAAACCCTTAAGCACACAGTACTTAGGTATTCAATCCAGCTCATTAACCATTTAAGTTCCCACATACATTTTGAAACCACAGCCGTTTAATAACAAAAAGTCACAAAAAAACGTCAGTAGTGGGTACGAGTATATTCTCTGTTAAAGAAAGTTTTGCCCCGCCCCACCCCCTGTTTGAATACGGATTCTTAAGTAAACAATTTTTCGCTATCCTTCAGTAATGCAATTGCTAAGCTGAAAGCAAACGATGTTTCAGCAGTATTAGTCCATTTCGGTGCAGCTTTATAAGTCCATTTCGGTGCAGCAGTATTAGTCCATTTCGTTGCATCCTCTATACAAAGGCTATCATGGTATATTTTGTGACTAGTTTTTAACTCAAGTTGACAAAATGTTTTTAGTTTCACTAGAGGATTTAAATGGTAATTTCATAAATGAAGTAAAAATGATACATCTTGCTTTGTTTTATATTTGAAGAATTGTAATCAAATCATGTGGAGAAATTCAAATTTTATGGCCGAAGGCTGTTGGTAACATAATTTTCCCCATATCATAACCAGAAATACTTCAATTATTAATAATAAATACAGATAAATAAGTCAGTATATGGGTTACTTACAATAGGTCCTGCTGGCCTTGGAGCGTCTGGATTCATTGTTGCCTTACTCCTTTTTCTTAACTGCAACTGTTTAACCAACAAACTAATGGTCAGTTTATTTAGAGTACTCTGATTATATTGGAAAGTATGGACAGGTCTTATTTACAGAGTGACCATTCCAAATATTTTGCGTAACTAAGGGCAATGCAAGCACAGTTATTGATCCGTGGCGGTCGTTTGTTTTCCCTCGGTCAGCTATTGTTCTTTTGTAATTTTCCAGTGGATTATAAATTAAATGTTCTATAAATACGACTGCTCTTACCTATTACTGTCTTAAACGAATAACATTAGAGATTAATATAAATAATTAAACATTACACTTTTTGTCCAGCTTTTCGACGCTCACAGGACTTAATTTAATGAATGAAAGTAAAATTACATGAAATATGGCATTTTAAGAAGATTAATAGTTGAAAAACTATGACATTTTTGTTATTATTGTAAACCATATTACAGTATGTTACCAATAAATAGGTGTTCACGTGGCAGACAATACTTATTCAATATGATTAATCGGTAAAACGCTTTACAAATAATAGTATGATATCGCTGTGTTTTATTTAAGGGTAAGAAAAATACACACTTCAACTTGATTCTTTAAGATGAAGTCTTACATTCGCTTTTTAGTTACATGGATATTCCATCAGTCATTCAAAAATGCATTAACATCATGAAATCTTTTCATCATTTGAACACCATAAAATATCGATTCAATCGCTATTCGACCATTTGTGTTTTTAATAAATGGGCTATAACGCGACTCTCTACATAACCATAAACAGTTATATAAACTTATGGATGCCGACAGGGCTTTCTGTGTCTAGGGGGTCTGCTCACTGGCCCATGCCGTCAACTGTCCCTTGGTCGAGGGGGTCTTATACTTGTATTTTTGTCCTGGTCTTTTGGCCATGACAAGTGTTAAAGTTAACTTCGGTCAGTTGTGTATGTTTTATTATTCTAGGAATGGTTTCCAAAATCTATAGAAGTCCACAATGATAATTTATTAAATTGTCTTCTTATAGGCAAGCACGATTTGATGTTAACTGTTCGAAAGCAAATTTACGACTGTCTAAAATAAACAATCATTATATATTGTGCATTATCCAGTGTTTTTCTAAGCAATTTGTAAAGCAACACAATTAAGTCAAGATATGTTATGTCCTAAATCAGAAAAAATATCTTTATTATCAAAGTAATCAGCTTTAACAAAAGGTGAGAATAACTTAGAAATATTATTGTCGCAGTTTTCTTGCGGTTCAAATTTTGTTCCAATAGAGTTCTTTCAATATGCTGTGCGCATGCGTCGTACGCCACGTTTAGGTACGCTAAAATTGTTTTATCCTAAACCGACGCGTGAGGGCTAATTACTTGTAAATAGTCCAGCGGATGTTCCTACTCGGGCTAGTCAGACAATGGCTGACACTAAATAGTCCCAATTTTTTTGCCTTTTGAGGACATTAAATGGCTAGTATGGCCTGAAAGGAACATGTTAAGTAAATGAGATGCTTTTACTGACACACTGATAGCAAATTTATGTTTGGAAATGCAGTATGTGAAAAAAGGCCCTGGTTTTAGGACGGCATATGTAAAACAGTTTTGAAGTTCACACAGAAGTGAAAAAAAAACAGACCACCGGTTTCAAGGTGTCAAATCTCTGTTAATTGATACATGACCTCTACTTTTCTTGCTGGAAATGGACAGTATAAACAATAAGCTTTAAAAGCATGTAAGTTATCCCTTATTAAAATGGTACCAGCTATGATTGCCAGCCTTTTGAAACATGTCATGTTTACTATAGTTTATATAGGGAAGTCTATTTACAGGTCTTACACCTATAAAAAGTACAAGTGGAGGGCAGCATTTGAATATTTATATTGTCTGCAATGTTATTTTCCACTAAAATTGTGTGCTGACCAATTTTAAGCAAATTTGAAAGTCAAAAAACAGTATAACTGTGTTACAGGAGGCAAACTTAGGTTTTAATTAGGTTTGGGGTCATTTTTAACTGTTTTTGCCTTAAAATTGCCACAATTGATACCCTGTGTGGCCCATTTTGCATGTGTCAGCTCAAAAAGTGAGTTGCTTTTATTAGTTGATATGTTTTACTATTATTCATAACCATGTTTTTGAGAAATTTGATGTTTTTTCAATTTTTATTAGCAAGAAATGAATTCTTAGGTTTAGCCGCTTGGCCGCAAACGCGTACCAGAATAGGTGGTGTTGGAAAATTCATCATATTGAGTTCATTTTTGCTAACTGAAAGCTGAAACTTGGTAGATATATTGCAAACATCATATTATTGAATAAAAACAGAAAATATAAGATATTGAAAAACACAAGTTTTCTTATAGGCTAATTACTTGTAAATAGTCCAGCGGATGTTCCTACTCGGGCTAGTCAGACAATGGCTGACACTAAATAGTCCCAATTTTTTGCCTTTTGAGGACATTAAATGGCTAGTATGGCCTGAAAGGAACATGTTAAGTAAATGAGATGCTTTTACTGACACACTGATAGCAAATTTATGTTTGGAAATGCAGTATGTGAAAAAAGGCCCTGGTTTTAGGACGGCATATGTAAAACAGTTTTGAAGTTCACACAGAAGTGAAAAAAACAGACCACCGGTTTCAAGGTGTCAAATCTCTGTTAATTGATACATGACCCCTACTTTTCTTGCTGGAAATGGACAGTAGAAACAATTAGCTTTAAAAGCATGTAAGTTATCCCTTATTAAAATGGTACCAGCTATGATTGCCAGCCTTTTGAAACATGTCATGTTTACTATAGTTTATATAGGGAAGTCTATTTACAAGTCTTACACCTATAAAAAGTACAAGTGGAGGGCAGCATTTGAATATTTATATTGTCTGCAATGTTATTTTCCACTAAAATTGTGTGCTGACCAATTTTAAGCAAATTTGAAAGTCAAAAAGCAGTAGCCACAATTGATACCCTGTGTGGCCCATTTTGCATGTGTCAGCTCAAAAAGTGAGTTGCTTTTATTAGTTGATATGTTTTACTATTATTCATAACCATGTTTTTGAGAAATTTGATGTTTTTTTCAATTTTTATTAGCAAGAAATGATTTCTTAGGTTTAGCCGCTTGGCCGCAAACGCGTACCAGAATAGGTGTTGTTGGAAAATTCATCATATTGAGTTCATTTTTGCTAACTGAAAGCTGAAACTTGGTAGATATATTGCAAACATCCTACTATTGAATAAAAACAGAAAATATAAGATATTGAAAAACACAAGTTTTCTTATAAGAAGTACAAGTAGAGGGCAGCATTTGAATATTTATATTGTCTGCAATGTTATTTTCCACTAAAATTGTGTGCTGACCAATTTTAAGCAAATTTGAAAGTCAAAAATCAGTCTAACTGTGTTACAGGAGGCAAACTTAGGTTTTAATTAGGTTTGGGGTCATCTTACACCTATAAACTATAGTAAACACCTGTAAATAGACTTCCCTATATAAACTATAGTAAACATGACATGTTTCAAAAGGCTGGCAATCATAGATGTTACCATTTTAATAAGGGATAATTTACATGCTTTTAAAGCTAATTGTTTCTACTGTCCATTTCCAGCAAGAAAAGTAGGGGTCATGTATCAATTAACAGAGATTTGACACCTTGAAACCGGTGGTCTGTTTTTTTCACTTCTGTGTGAACTTCAAAACTGTTTTACATATGCCGTCCTAAAACCAGGGCCTTTTTTTCACATACTGCATTTCCAAACATAATTTTGCTATCAGTGTGTCAGTAAAAGCATCTCATTTACTTAACATGTTCCTTTCAGGCCATACTAGCCATTTAATGTCCTCAAAAGGCAAAAAAATTGGGACTATTTAGTGTCAGCCATTGTCTGACTAGCCCGAGTAGGAACATCCGCTGGACTATTTACAAGTAATTAGCCTATAAGAAAACTTGTGTTTTCAATATCTTATATTTTCTGTTTTTATTCAATAATATGATGTTTGCAATATATCTACCAAGTTTCAGCTTTCAGTTAGCAAAAATGAACTCAATATGAGGAATTTTCCAACAACACCTATTCTGGTACGCGTTTGCGGCCAAGCGGCTAAACCTAAGAATTCATTTCTTGCTAATAAAAATTGAAAAACATCAAATTTCTCAAAAACATGGTTATGAATAATAGTAAAACATCTCAACTAATAAAAGCAACTCACTTTTTGAGCTGACACATGCAAAATGGGCCACACAGGGTATCAATTGTGGCATTTTTAAGGCAAAAACAGTTAAAAATGACCCCAAACTAATTAAAACCTAAGTTTGCCTCCTGTAACACAGTTAGACTGACTTTTGACTTTCAAATTTGCTTAAAATTGGTCAGCACACAATTTTAGTGGAAAATAACATTGCAGACAATATAAATATTCAAATGCTGCCCTCTACTTGTACTTCTTATAAGAAAACTTGTGTTTTTCAATATCTTATATTTTCTGTTTTTATTCAATAATAGGATGTTTGCAATATATCTACCAAGTTTCAGCTTTCAGTTAGCAAAAATGAACTCAATATGATGAATTTTCCAACAACACCTATTCTGGTACGCGTTTGCGGCCAAGCGGCTAAACCTAAGAATTCATTTCTTGCTAATAAAAATTGAAAAAAACATCAAATTTCTCAAAAACATGGTTATGAATAATAGTAAAACATATCAACTAATAAAAGCAACTCACTTTTTGAGCTGACACATGCAAAATGGGCCACACAGGGTATCAATTGTGGCTACTGCTTTTTGACTTTCAAATTTGCTTAAAATTGGTCAGCACACAATTTTAGTGGAAAATAACATTGCAGACAATATAAATATTCAAATGCTGCCCTCCACTTGTACTTTTTATAGGTGTAAGACCTGTAAATAGACTTCCCTATATAAACTATAGTAAACATGACATGTTTCAAAAGGCTGGCAATCATAGCTGGTACCATTTTAATAAGGGATAACTTACATGCTTTTAAAGCTAATTGTTTCTACTGTCCATTTCCAGCAAGAAAAGTAGAGGTCATGTATCAATTAACAGAGATTTGACACCTTGAAACCGGTGGTCTGTTTTTTTCACTTCTGTGTGAACTTCAAAACTGTTTTACATATGCCGTCCTAAAACCAGGGCCTTTTTTCACATACTACATTTCCAAACATAAATTTGCTATCAGTGTGTCAGTAAAAGCATCTCATTTACTTAACATGTTCCTTTCAGGCCATACTAGCCATTTAATGTCCTCAAAAGGCAAAAAAATTGGGACTATTTAGTGTCAGCCATTGTCTGACTAGCCCGAGTAGGAACATCCGCTGGACTATTTACAAGTAATTAGCCTTATATAGGGAAGTCTATTTACAGGTCTTACACCTGAGGCGGCAGTGTACGGTTATTCTGATATATCGCAAAACTGAAGAATCACAGCCGACACGACAAGTCCACTTGCTCCTTACTATCACATATCTGAAACAGAAAGGGCACATGACTGACATCACAATGACATTCAGTTTATGAAAACAAAGCAAAATTATATTCAAAACATATCAGTTGAATTTTAAGCACCATTAACTGTCAAATTCTGGAAGCGAAAACTGGTCGGCCGACGAGGCAAAATTTCAAACATTCATCAGTTCTCAGCTTTCTTAATGCCAACAACCAAAATAAATGCTTGCCACTCACACATGGTAAAATCCCTACTGTTTCATTAAATCACACTCAAAATATACCATAACCACCTAGATTTTGCACTACTCACACTTGTTTGTATGCCCCTTGAGAATTGCAAGTTAAACTGAAGGCAGAGCCAGAAATGTATTAGTTTCGCATTTCCAAGCACCTGCCTCACACTGAAAGTGTCAAGGTCAAAAAGAGCACGTCAGGCAATTTTTGGGGATCCTAGCTACACATGTGAAACTGCAAATATAGCATCTAAAAATATTTTGAAGTGCCATGAAGCTTACAGTTTGCCCACTTACCTCTTATCTTCAAATTTGACGGGGCCAATTCGCATCTATGGCTACAAACTCTTTACTGCCTCCTTGAGAGGATATTTAGGTCAGAGACCACTAAATAGTTTCCCATAGACTTACATTATACGATTTGGTCCTCCTGTGATTTAGTTTACACGATTTTTTTTCCAAAACTACAACAGATTTGCAAAATGGCACTCTTGAGCAAATCAAAAATGGCGAGAAATCAGGGTCTTCACATTCTATAGTTTTGGCCAATGAATGTTTAAAAATAAAGTAAGTACGAATTATCCCTAGACAAAATTGTCCAACCTCGACAGGATTTTCTATTTACTGTCATCTGACGTTAAACTGCTAACAGAATGAACGGACATGATCACGGTGTCGCCTTAAAGCATATGAGGTGAAGCATAATAAACTCGAGTTTTAAAAATTTCCGAATATTAGAGGCTTAAAATAGTCTGGTCGACAAAATTTGACTATGAAAAGCGTAAAACAATCAAAGACGTGGTTGCCACTTTGAATCAGGAAGTCTTATATGAAAACAAAGACAATGTGGATTACATGTTACTGCAAATTTGCCACAAATATATATTGGCGTCTCGGGTTTTTTTTCCAAAATGTTTTTACTTCGTGATAAATATTTTATGTTACATTATCTCTAAATTGGAGGTAAACGGATGAATTCAGCAATGTATCGCCGTTGTATTCGGCGCCGGTTTAGCATTCTAATTTTGTTTACTTTTTTATTTCGTCCAAAAATACGTTTAAATCTAACATTTACTGTAATTATTCGTATATCTCTTTCCTCAGTCCTGGATTTTAGTTTTTTTAGGTTTAAGAACTAGAAATCATACTTTGAACACGACCGTGTTACTGTTTATTGTCCCTATACAGGGGCGGATCTAGGGTTTCGGCAAGGGGTTCAACACATCGACTCATAATTTTTAACAGCGTCAATATGTAACTGAGCTAGAACATCACTCCGTCGGACACATACAAATAGGGACATATTCATACCGGCAAAAGTATTTGTAAGAGGCATAACTTATCTATGGGGTCCGGGGGGATGCTGCCGTGCAAAAATTTGGAAATTTATATGCCAAATCATGCATTCTTATGTATCTTGTGGGTACTTTATAGCAGGTTTTGGACTACTCTTTGATACAAGATTTTAATTATTTTCTTGTAAACAGTAGCGATATTAGCACTCAGATCCAAATAGGCCTACTCTACCTCATTATTTGAATCTTGAGAAGATTTGTTTCAACCCGAGAAGTTGTTAATTAGAGAAACTTTGACTGCTCGAAATGCGTGTAGTTCATGGTTCCCAGTTTGTGACCAATACTTTCGACAGTTGGAAATATTGGAGACATTTTCGATGCATTGGAGCCAAATTCTGTTTGTGGTGAGATGGGGTTTAGAGAGTGAAATTAGCTGTGAGATACTTGGTTTCCTACTGGACAAAATATTCAATGTAATTATCTTTTGAATCTATTTGCATAACATTAATTTATGAACGTTAATTTGCCGAGTCAAGAGTCAACTTTTGTGATTGCTTTACTTTAAAAATAAAGTATACACTGTTTATTGAGAACGAAAACATCTAAATTTTTACCGTCCGAAATAATATACACTTTTAGTGTTGGTAATATTCACTGTTTTTATGTGTTAAACGTTAAAAACCATTATTGAAATAGAGGATACAACATGAGTGATCATTTTATACTGAAATTATTAAAGAGTCATCTAAATAGATATAAAAAGAGGCTTTTGCCGAGTTTTATATCGATTTAGATGACGAGTTTATTTATATTTTAAATAAAAAATACGCAAGCCGGGAGTTTTCGTTGGCCGGTGACAACTTAACAAGCCAAAGTTCAGAGGAGCGGATCAAAACAATACATGTTTTAAGCCGGAATTTGATATTGAGGAGTCTCCCAAATGTTACGTTTTATTTCTTTAATTGATTACGTGTCGGACATGTGTTTATATGGTCATATTAGTCAGGGAAATACTACAGCGATATTTTATGTTTAGTTTAAGAAAAAAGTCAACTGCACTTTATCATTTATTTTTCAGAACTGCACTTTACCATAAGGGATATTTGCTAGTTTTGCTGCGAAATATTGTTTTCTTTTACAAAAAAAATTGTCTTTGGACATTAAATTTAAAATGAAATTCAATTTTTCGTGTGATTACAGACAAAACTACCTATCTTGGCGAAAATCATACAAAATGGCAAATTTCCCTGCACTTTACCCTAAGAACTCTTGCTCATTTCTCGCCGATTCAGTTTCCATGACCGAGGTAACTTGTTTTCCACTTGGACTTTATATTCCATCAAGGTACCAAAAAATTCGGAAAAAAATGTAGCAGGTTCTTAGGTATATCTCAATTTTATGAGTTATTTATTAAATGAGTAAAAGTAAAAAAACTTACCAATTTTCATCAAAGATGGCGGACTTTTGTTTACAAAATGCATGGTAAGGTGCAGTTTGATTACCCGCCCTGGAAGTTGTGTTTTATTAAATAAATCGATCTACTGTATGACGTCATTTGTGTAAACTTTCAAAGCGGCATATGACATTGAAATTTGCTGGATATAAACTCATAATTTGGATTGAAAATGTGGTTCTGGTGTTTTTATTTTGTTTCGGGGATGTTGTAAGATCACACCGACGATGTTCTGAAAACGATGTCAGCGTCTGGGTCATTTTGTTTTCGATTTAAACGAAATGAAAATGGCTTTGTTGCTGTTGTTGAATTTCATCATGGACTTTCCTATTGCTATCTTACGGAGTAAACAATTGTCAGAAAGTTATATTTTCCGTGGATATTATCAATATAAGGGATGCTTAAGTTCCTTATAGAAGTTGATTGCTTGCCTGAAGTGGTCAGATTTCAAAAGTAAGTAATTTTCATAAATTTGTTTTGATCGCTGATAACGCGGATGAATAGTGATTCGGCTGCGATATATAACTAGTTATATATCGAAAATATATAGCGGGTGTTATTACACTCCCACACCGGAAGGTATGTGATAAGTAAAGAAATAAGACGGTTACTTAAGTTTTAATGTATTTTGAACAGCTCAACTACCATACAATATTAAGAATCTTCCTCACGAGGTAACAGAAAATTAGGCGAGCAATCCGCTCAGATTCCATGATAGTCGGGTCGAAATTTGTCAGAATTAATAAAATCTCTTGTCTTCATAAACTTAACGCTTGCTAAAAATGTTGAATTAGTGTTATAGAAGTCTTTTCGTCAAGTAACCTCGACCTTAATTTTGAAACAATAAGGAAAAACGCAACCAGAGGCGCCGATATAATTCTCGTATGATAATAAGTATGATATGGACGAGGATTTTTCGGATTTTAAATGCTTTATTTTCATGAACGGCAGGAAATTCAGTCCCTACTGTCGCACTTTAATTTTATGCAAGAGAACAATTTAAGAAGAAAAGATTGTGTTACGAATTTGGCGCTAAAATCCTGGAACTCGTGGTCATTTCTCTTTGATGATACGTCGTCCGGGACAAAATCTCAAAAATAAATGTACATTTTTTTATTCAACCTTTATTTATTTCTTATATTGCGAATATAGCATCTGAATGAATAAAGAATTCTATAGCACAGACTGTAACGTCGATTGCAAAGGGTCACCTTTTCTGTGACTTATCAAATGACGTGACGAGAAGGTGTGTGAAGTTGACAATGAGTAATGAGTAGGGAATTGGATATTCAATATCCAGCTGAAATCGAATCCACTGCCAGCAGTGAGTTGGGTGTTCGCTTTACACACACAGCGAATACCCTAATGAGATCGAATCCACAGCCAGCTGTGAGTTGGGTATTCGTTCTACACTGACAGCGAATACCCTAATGAGATCGAATCCACAGCCAGCTGTGAGTTGGGTATTCGTTCTACATTGACAGCGAATACCCTAATGAGATCGAATCCACAGCCAGCAGTGAGTTGGGTATTCGTTCTACACTGACAGCGAATACCCTAATGAGATCGAATCCACAGCCAGCTGTGAGTTGGGTATTCGTTCTACATTGACAGCGAATACCCTAATGAGATCGAATCCACAGCCAGCAGTGAGTTGGGTATTCGCTTTACACATTCAGCGAATACCCTAATGAGATCGAATCCACAGCCAGCAGTTAGTTGGGTATTCGCTTTACACATTCAGCGAATACCCTAATGAGATCGAATCCACAGCCAGCAGTGAGTTGGGTATTCGTTCTACACTGACAGTGAATACCCTAATGAGATCGAATCCACAGCCAGCAGTGAGTTGGGTATTCGTTCTACACTGACAGCGAATACCCTAATGAGATCGACTCCACAGCCAGCTGTGAGTTGGGTATTCGTTCTACACTGACAGCGAATACCCTAATGAGATCGAATCCACTGCCAGCTGTGAGTTGGGTATTCGCTTTACACACACAGCGAATACCCTAATGAGATCGAATCCACAGCCAGCAGTGAGTTGGGTATTCGCTTTACACACACAGCGAATACCCTAATGAGATCGAATCCACAGCCAGCTGTGAGTTGGGTATTCGTTCTACACTGACAGCGAATACCCTAATGAGATCGAATCCACAGCCAGCAGTGAGTTGGGTATTCGCTTTGCACAAACAGCGAATACCCTAATGAGATCGAATCCAGAGCCAGCTGTGAGTTGGGTATTTGTTCTACACTGACAGCGAATACCCTAATGAGATCGAATCCACAGCCAGCTGTGAGTTGGGTATTCGTTCTACACTGACAGCGAATACCCTAATGAGATCGAATCCACAGCCAGCTGTTGGTAGGGTATTCGTTCTACACTGACAGCGAATACCCGAATGAGATCGAATTATTGCCAGCAGTGAGTTGGGTATTCACTTTACACACACAGCGAATACCCTAATGAGATCGAATCCACAGCCAGCTGTGAGTTGGGTATTCGTTCTACACTGACAGCGAATACCCTAATGAGATCGAATCCACAGCCAGCTGTGAGTTGGGTATTCGTTCTACACTGACAGCGAATACCCTAATGAGATCGAATCCACTGCGAGCAGTGAGTTGGGTATTTGCTTTACACAAACAGCGAATACCTCTAATGAGATCGAGTTGGATATTCGCTTTACACAAACGCCAAATACCCTATGGAAGTGGTCCGGAATAAACTGTGATGGGGTGATCCGGAACTGCTATTTTTTATGTTGTAGTGTATTTTCACGTCATTTCTTTTTTTACTTACTCTTATTGTTAGTAACTAATTTGTACCTTTACTCCGAATGGAAGTGACTGTTGTTTTTTTTTACCATTTTGAAGGAATATCTTGCTGTTGCATAAGAAGTGCGAATTTTACTTTGAAAATTGTTGGTTAACTTTTAGTGACCGGAAATGAACCGAGTTATTTTTTTTGGACTCGGGAAGTTTTATCCAGGCGATGACCGGAAGTGATCCGGAATAGACCATGTGGGGGTGATCCGGAACTACCCATTTTTAGTATTTTTATTGAAATAAACGCAATGAGCAGCAGTGAGTTTGTGCACTGAGTTGGGTATTCGCTTTACACTTACAGCCAATACCGTAATGAGACCGAATCCACTGACAGCAGTGAGCTGGGTATTCAATTTGCACAAAAGGGGAATACCAAAAGTGAGATCAAATCCAGTGCCATTTGTGAGTTGGGTATTCTTACTACACTCATTAGGGTATTCGCTGCTTGTTTAAAGCGAATATCCAACTCACCGCTGGCAGTGGATTCGATCTCATTAGGGTATTCGCTGTCAGTGTAGAACGCATACCGAAGTCACTAATGGCAGTGGATTTGATATCATTTTGGTATTCCCCTTTTGTGTAAATTGAATAACAAATGCACTGCTGGCAATTCGGTCACATTACGGTATTGGCTGTGAGTTTTTAGCGAATATCCTACTCATTGAAGAAACACACTGTAATGCTGCTCATTGCGTTTATTTCAATAAAGATACTAAAAATGGGTAGTTCCGGATCACCCCAATATGGTCTATTCCGGATCACTTCCGGTTATCGCCTGGAAATAACTTCCAGAGTCCAAAAAAATAAGTCTGAATAACTTCCGGTCACTAAAAGTTAACCAAGAATTTTCAAAATAAAATTCTGTTGTCTTAAGCAACTGCAAGATATTTATTCAAAATGGTTAAAAAAACAGTCACATTCATTCGGAGTAAAGGTACAAATAAGTTACTAAAAATCAGAGTAAGTAAATAAAGAAATGACGTGAAAAAACACTACATCATAAAAAATGGCAGATCCGGATCACCCTATGATAGTTTATTCCGGACCACTTTCATAGGGTATTCGCTGTTTGTGTAAAGCGAATACCCAACTCACAGCTGGCAGTGGATTCGATCACATAAGGGTATTCGCTGTTTGTGTGAAGCGAATACCCAACTCACTGCTGGCAGATGATTCGATCTCATTAGGGTATTCGCTGTCAGTGTAGAACGAATACCCAACTCACAGATGGCTGTGGATTCGATCTCATTAGGGTATTCGCTGTCAGTGTAGAACGAATACCCAACTCACAGCTGGCTGAGGATTCGATCTCATTAGGGTATTCGCTGTTTGTGTAAAGCGAATACCAAACTCACTGTTGGCTGTGGACTCGATCTCATTAGCGTATTCGCTGTCAGTGTAGAACGAATACCCAACTCACAGATGGCTGTTGATTCGAATTCATTAGGGTATTCGCTGTCAGTGTAGAACGAATACCCAACTCACAGCTGGCTGTTGATTCGATCTTATAAGGGTATTCGCTGTTTGTGTAAAGCGAATACCCAACTCCCTGCTGGCAGTGGATTCGATCTCATTAGGGTATTCGCTGTGCGTGTAAAGCGAATACCCAACTCACAGCTGGCAGTGTATTCCATCTATCTCATTAGGGTATCCATTGTTAGTGTAAAGCGAATACCCAATTCACAGCTGGCTGTGGATTCGATCTCAACAGGGTATTCGCTGAATGTGTAAAGCGAATACCCAACTCACTGCTGGCAGTGGATTTGATCTCATTAGGGCATTCGCTGTCAGTGTAGAACGAATACCCAACTCACAGCTGGCTGTGGATTCGATCTCATTAGGGTATTCGCTGTCAGTGTAGAACGAATACCCAACTCACAGCTTGCTGTGTATTCGATCTCATTAGGGTATTCGCTGTCAGTGTAGAACGAATACCCAACTCACAGTTGGCTGTTGATTCGATCTTATAAGGGTATTCGCTGTTTGTGTAAAGCGAATACCCAACTCCCTGCTGGCAGTGGATTCGATCTCATTAGGGTATTCGCTGTGCGTGTAAAGCGAATACCCAACTCATAGCTGGCAGTGTATTCGATCTATCTCATTAGGGTATCCATTGTTAGTGTAAAGCGAATACCCAATTCACAGCTGGCTGTGGATTCGATCTCAACAGGGTATTCGCTGAATGTGTAAAGCGAATATCCAACTCACTGCTGGCAGTGGATTCGTTCTCATTAGGGTATTCGCTGTCAGTGTAAAGCGAATACCCAACTCACAGCTGGCTGTGGATTCGATCTCATTAGGGTTTTCGCTGAATGTGTGAAGCGAATACCCAACTCACAGCTCACAGTGGATTCGATCTCATTAGGATATTCGCTGTTTGTGTAAAGCGAATACCCAACTCACTGCTGGCAGTGGATTCGATCTCATCAGGGCATTCGCTGGCAGGGTAGAACGAATACCCAACTCACAGCTGGCTGTTGATTCGATCTCATTAGGGTATTCGCTGTCAGTGTAGAACGAATACCCAACTTACAGCTGGCTGTGGATTCGATCTCATTAGGGTATTCGCTGTCAGTGTAGAACGAATACCCAACTCACAGCTAGCTGTTGATTCGATCTCATTAGGGTATTCGCTGTTTGTGTAAAGCGAATACCCAACTCCCTGCTTGCAGTGGATTCGATCTCATTAGGGTATTCGCTGTGCGTGTAAAGCGAATACCCAACTCACAGTTGGCAGTGTTTTCGATCTCATTAGGGTATTCACTGTCAGTGTAAAGCGAATACCCAACTCACAGTGGCTGTGGATTCGATCTCAACAGGGTATTCGCTGAATGTGTAAAGCGCATACCCAACTCACTGCTGGCAGTGGATTCATTTTCAACTGGATATTGAATATCCAATTCCCTACTCATTACTCATTGCCAACTTCACACACCTGTGACGAGATGATGCAGGAAACATGCAATACTAAGTTTTCTATTGGTTAACAATTTCCTGTTGTGATTATAAGCAGATTGGCTATAGTGGGCATGTGTGCAAAGTTGTTTATTGGCAATACACAGGTTTGAATTGAGAGCTCGCAAGATGCACGAAGTTTTGACACCCAGACCATCACGAAGGCCGCTTTTTTGTCGCCAAATTAAACAATTTAGCATCAATCTGTTTTTCGATTTATTAAACCAGTCATAGTGATTAGTACCCAGAAACTTCGAACCTCGAACAAACCGAAACCCGTCTGGATCTGAAAATATATTAGGTTACACGCTTCTTAAAGCAGGTCAATGTTTGCTTCAACGAGAAACTCTCATCTAGGGACCACTACACTAACAAATGTCTTAAGATATTTTACTAAACAATATCACATTTAAATTAACTAGTCTGTCACGATTCTGTTTAGTAACCCATAACGCACAATAGCTATGTTTATAAGTGTAAATGTTGTCAATATTCTTTACTTAAGAAAAGAACAATACATGTAATGCATTATGTCATCTTTCTTGTCCTTACTGGTTTGCTTTATTAGTTTATTTACATATTCCTCTTTTGTCAGGTCTTATTCCTACACATTCAATACTGCACCTCCAGTTCCGAGTTCGCATCTCTAGCCCCAATCAAATCTTCACAGAAAGTACCCTTACAAAATTGATTTCGCACCAGAAGTAAGACTTAATGAGGTTTTAAAGCTAATGTTGATCGATCGTTGCATAATATTTGAAAAAAAAACAACAGAAAATAACAATGATTTTCTGTTGGTCAACTTATCGAATCTCACTTCATCTTCCAGGGAGAATGAGTAAATCTCAGCAAATCTGAAGAATTTTGGGAAACCATTTAACACAAATAAAGTTTATTCCTATTTGATTCAAACTATGATTTTACTTTTTTGGCAACCATTTTCCAGATCGTTAAACTCTTACTAAGAGACATCACCTACTTTGTTATTGTTGATTTTGCTAACGCACTTCGCACACCGGAATAACGCACTTCGCACACCGGAATATGCGCACCACATTTTATTAGTAGCACCGTCGGGACTGGAAGTGCGCGTTTAGTAGCAGTGTAATACGGTTTAGTAAGGATGTACTTCTGTTGTTTGATCGGTGGTAAAATTTTTAACGTGTTCAAAAATTAAGAAAATCACGGATTAATGCAAGTTTCAAGTTTTTATTTCAGCAAATCGACAATACAATTGTCTTTGGCCAAAACAATCATATACAAATACATGCAAAGAAAATGGCAACACATTCCAAATATACAAACAACACATAGTTTGAAATATAACAATTAAGGAACAGTTTGTAAAGTATCAAGGATATTAGTTCGTACTGAAAAGGCATGGTTTATAAACTTACATAATCTAATTAATTTACTTTTATTTTCGGAGGACATGATATTAACAAATTTGTTCATGGATGGCCATGACATATGGCCCAAGAAGTGATTACGTATATCTGTATATTTATTGCAGCACAGTAAAAAGTGGTACTCAGATTCAACATTTCTATTATTGCGATTAATACGGATATACTCATTCTCATACGTGCAACTACAATAACGGAAAGCTACGGAACATTACAGATGGTCACGATTGACGTCGAATCGCCATTCCGTATAAGTTGGTTAGTGTAATGAGAACAAACAGTAAATTATATGCGCTGCTGTTTGTTATTAAAAATGTTTTGCTCTGGTTAACATCAGATAAATCAATTACCTTTAGTCCAGTGATACTATGGCGTTAAGACAGGCTATACTCACTTATGAACCGTACCTTAAGTATTTGCAATCGCCTTTAGGAATGAAGATGGGGGCGTGGTGGCGTCAGTACAAAATAAAAGACGCCATCATTAGTCGGATCAGTTTGTTAATACAGAGTATTTATAATGCTTTACAAGACGATTCATTACCCAAGTGACGTATGTGTTCGATCAAAATATGTTTAAATATACTGAATGACATCAGACTATCGTACCCAGAGTTAATATGATTATTGTAACGATCAATCATTATGGAGAATTTTAGTTTTTTCTCGTAATAGAAATATTTTATTATTCCAAGTATTTGTTATTCGGTAAGCATAA
>JAZAYU010000052.1:2509954-2568203 GCA_038501625.1 Corbicula japonica
CTTTTTATTTCAGTTTCACAGAAGAAGATTACAGATGAAGCAAGGTTTGGTAGGTTTGGTAGGTTTTCCTTTTTTATTTTTTTTATTTCTTCTTAGGTAAGGTGTATGGTAAGGTGTATGGTAAGGTATTAGTAAGGTGTATGGTAAGGTCTTAGGTAAGGTGTAATGGAAGGTGTATGGTAAGGTGTAAGGTAAGGTGTATGGTAAGGTGTTAGGTAAGATGAAAGGTAAGGTGTATGGTAAGGTCTTAAGGTAAGGTGTAAGGTAAGGTCTTAGGTACGGTGTAAGGTAAGGTCTTAGGTAAGGTTTAAGATAAGGTGTAAGGTAAATACAGACTATACATTTGTTCGACTGGGTACGAACCAAACACATATCCGAGTCCGCTGGTGGACTTAAAACAAAGAATCCCGTCACACTGATGTAATGTTGACCTTTCAAACCTGAGCCTCTGGAAACACAATTGGCGCGTTATGGTGCGACTGAGGGTAGTAGGTCTTCGGACCCAATAGCCAGTATGTTAAACCTCGGACTTCGGTCTGAGGAGTGCTACCCTATTGTCTCATTACTTGTGACGTCCGTGGGATTCTAGATTTTTAATGCGGCTTGTAAAAAGAACATGTTTTAAGTCACGTACTAATTAAATACAGACATAAAATGCACGGATACAACAGTAAACCTGTTGATGTTGAAGTTTATAATGTATATGACTTGTCACATGTGCTTTACAAAATGTCCCAAGCCCTTTAAACGCAGAGGGAAAATCAAAGAAGAAACAGAGTCATTTAAGTTAAATAATGCAAATTCAATATTAGCACATTAAAAGCACAAAAGCATTACTGTGTGATGAATATATTCAGAATAGATGTTGTGTTGTTGGGACAAAATAAAGATGGGAGTTGAAAAACAATTAACATTTATTTTGAAATCGCGGAAGCATGAATTTTGTCAACCACGTTTCCGTTGTTATGACAGTCGTAACTGACACTGCAGTTTATCTCGCAAGACCATAAACAATAATTTATTACATTTCAAAGAATTACCTAACTGCAGCATTGTATTCGAATCACTTTAAAACATATTTAGGGTTATTTTTGGATAAATCGCAGTTGAAGTTAGATGCTTGAGATTTGAGACTAGTTTCCAATCTTAGTTTTATGATATTCGCCAAATGCGAATGACGTAGAGATTCACATAAGATTTTAAAAATAAATACTTGTTTTGGATTTTGTGCATAATGTTATGAAATGACAAGCAAATTTGTTGTTCCAAAGAAACTTGTATGAACTTAGTCTGGATTACCTGACCCTTGATAGCGTAACAAAGGGTCAGCCACAAGCCAAATAATGGCGAACGCGATGATTTAAGTAAACATATGTTATTTTTCAAATCTGTTGATCATCCGTTATTTATCATTTAGCTTAACAAATAACAACTAAGTTGGACGGAAAATCATAAACAATGTTGGGCGCCAAATGTCACAGGGTGAGAAAGAATGTGCAGCCAGACCGGGACTCGAACCCGGGACCCCTCCAATTTGGTTACATTAAATGGTGGTAACGCCAATTACTTACCTGTGTTCAAGTTATTAATATCTAGGTGAATGGTACATCTTCTGGTATATTTACCACTCCGATCTATTGGATGGATATTTTAAACAAACGCCGTTTTGGTGTAACCCGATTGAACGTTAATATTATGTAGCGTTGTTTAAGCAAAATGTCGAGGACGACATTTTCATATGGAGGGGGAGAATGTCATAGGATAAGATATTTTTGCAAATAAAGTATATTAAGAGTGGGTGTTAGTTGTTTTTACTTGGTAAAGCCCTTTAACACATATATATAAAAGCTCTTTAAAACGCCTATATTCACATAATATAAATCCAATATATCGCTTAATAATCCTTTACCCTGTTTTATTTGTGATACTAACAATAACTGACCAATCACTTTTTGTCCGAGTCATTTAAATTATAGGTTTTGTGCAACGGTTCATTGCACTTTTAGACATATTTTGGCGAAGACAACAAATAAACGTTTAATATCTTTGATATTGTTTATTCCAGGTTAGTGATTTAGTTAGTTACATATATTTAATGATAAACATGTATATTCTTTGTGCAATGTCATGTTATAATAAATTTTTTGTATTGGGATTGCACTTTTAGACATATTTTGGCGAAGAAAACAAATAAACGTTTAATATCTTTGATATTGTTTATTCCAGTTCCAACATCGTTAGGTCAAAACCCCATACATAGAACCCATCGAAAAATATATGTCGTACAAGCCGAGGCAGTACTGCGACACACAGATCAGCATTTGAACATAACTAGTCCCATTAGTTTCTAATGGGATACTGTTTATTATTTTAGTAACGGTGCTCTCAGTGTTCATCCCGATCAGCTGGCATATCATGGTCTGGATCCACACTTGACGCTTCTTAGTCAGAAATAACTTAATGAATGTAAAAGTGAACAACACAGCTTTGTCAGCTGATCTGGATCTACATTGGGGTAACATCTAATCACATGGAGGGTTAAAGCTTAGACATTAGCTCTTATGTGTTGTTTGTATGGGTCATGTGTGAGCCGCACATAAACAACTGACTAGTCATAAGATTTGTGAAGTTCACAAATCTCTATTCATATTGGAAAAAATTGCGGATACAATATCATCCTGCTTAACCCTCAAACAATGATTTAATAATTGATTCGGACAGTTCCAAATTAAGGTGTACACTGGTATTTCACCCTTATTATCATTTGTTTAAAAAAAGACTTGTCACATTACTTGGTAAACTATGATATACATGTATGTTATAACAAAAGTTTGGTGTATTCTTTCTTAACTGATTTTTCAAAATGTCTATCCTTTAAAGTTTAGTTATGCTCTACTTTAACAATATGAGAAAGTAAAATACTTTCATAAAATACTTGTTATGTACCTTTTGGCTATTAATCACCCTCTGCAGCATGCTAATCTGCTTTGTAACATAGCTTGCATGGTGAGTGCTACTGCACAAGAGCACATTAGAAATTAGCTAGGCTCCCTAAGTGCAAGAGGACCTAGGGGTTCAGGTTAGACAGTACAGAGAACTATAAACCAGTTGATTCCGTGATGGATACATGTATAATCAAGATTTGTACGGACAGTTTGTAAACCTCCTATTTGCAAACATATCGAACCTATAAAATTTAACAAAATTTCTTATTTAGCTCATAAGCACACGTCAGGCCATGTACACAATTCTTTTGTAATTGTTTTATTGAAAATGTTAATGAATCAAGCAGAAAATTATTACTAAAATTATGTTGTTGTTTTTTTCATTTTGATCTTCATTATAATTAAGATACCATCTGAAAACTAGGGCTAAAGTAAGGATTTCATTGCCAAGATTTAGGAATAGTATGAATGATTTCTTACCTATGAAATATCAAAAATGGTAAATATGCACTACCCTTCATGTTCTTAATGATTTTTTTGGCTATGGCAATTCCTGATATACATATTTCTTGTTTGTAGCAATTGTTATTTTCTTCCTAACCGTTGTGGATGTTTCAAGATCGGATCCTCATATCATTTTCCGATATCAATTATGAATGAGAAAAAACAACATTTTATTTAGATGATCAGCTTATTAAAATTTTTACCTTCAATTGTACAGTGCATCACCGGCCACCATTGTTTCGTTTGTACCTGACTTGCTATTTTGGGAAGTCGGCAACCAGACTAGTACATTATCAACGCTGTATAATTATGTCAGGGTGCCGAAATATCCAAATCCATCGTCCAAAGCTACCCAAATCTCCCGAAATCTTTGTGTAACGCCGTATGGGATCAGGTTTTTATTGCAGCCCTAATGTGAAAGAAATATAGACATTACAGCCCATTGACTACACAGCCCAGGTAGATACGGCCCAGATTGACAAACGTTGTCCATAGTGACCATATCATAGCTTCTCTCTTTTGTCTGATGTTGTTGCAACTTATTCTCCTTAAAGCCTGTCTCACACAGAACACACGGCTTATACGGTTGGCCACCCGTGTAAACCGTACATACAACCGAACCAACCGTGGCCTTATCCGAGTTACACTCGGGCCATTCGAGTGTATCCGTGAAAATCGTGTATGATTTTTAAAACTTTAAAAAAAACTGGCACGGGTGCCATGTCCGTTTATGATCGTATTAGCGATCGTACAAGACCGTGAGAGACCGTGTGAGACCGTATGAGACCGTATATACAACCGCACATGAAGACCACTCCACGAGTGAGCTCAACCGTGTCAATATCGTATATAAATCGTATGGAATCGTGTGAAACTGTTCCTAAGTCCTACATCTAACACCGGATTAACACTCGAATGTCACACGATCACCGAACGATTCACACGAGTGTACACACGGTTTTATACGATCGCCATACGACCAATACGGTTTCATACGATCCCCCTACCACCAATACGGTTCAAGTACGAATTATACATGATCAAGTACGACCAGACACGGTCTCTACGTCTGAACAAAGCTCGTGTATGATCATACAGCACTCAAACACAACAGAAAACACAACTTCCTGCTGCCACCTTGAAACAACAGAGTACAAAAGTCGGTGGGACCGTATGTAAACCCTGTAAATGTCCACTTAATCGAGTAAAAGTCGTGTTTAAACGTACTAGGCCGTAACAGACCGTACTAGACCGTACTTGGAACCGTACAACAATCGTATGAAAATCGTTTGCAAATCGTGTTCAAACCGTGACAAACCTTGCTTGACCGAGTATATCCGTGCTTTGTCCGCACATACTCGAGCTACATTCGAGTCTAAATCGTACTAACTCATCCCCATGCACGGTTGGATCTCAATACTCGTACCAGTCAACCCGTGTATAACCGAGTATACCGTATTGGAACCGTGTGCCCAACCGTGCTCTGTTAAGCCTGTCTCACACAGAACACGGTTGGGCACACGGTTCTAATACGGTATTCTCGTTTATACACGGGTTGACTGGTACGAGTATTGCGGATGAGTTAGTACGATTTAGACTCGAATGTAGCACAAGTATGTACGAACAAAGCACGGATATACTCTGTCAAGAAAGGTTTGTCACGGTTTGAAAACGATTTGCACACGATTGTTGTACGGTTCAAAGTACGGTCTAGTATGGTCATTTTCGGCCTAGTACGATTAAACACAACTTTTACTCGATTAACTGGACATTCACAGGGTTTACATAATGTCCCACCGACCTTTGTTTCATACGATTTATATACGATATTGGCACGGTTGAGCTCACTCGCGGAGTGGACTTCATGTGCGGTTGTATATACGGTCTCGTACGGTCTAACACGGTCTCTCACGTTCTTGTACGATCGATAATACGATCATACACGAACATGGCACCCGTGCCAGTTTTTTTTAAGTTTTAAAAATCATACACGGCTTTCACGGATACACTCAAATGGCCCGAGTGTAACTCGGATAAGGCCACGGTTGGTTCGGTTGTATATACGGTTTACACATGTGGCAAACCGTATAAGCCGTGTGTTCTGTGTGAGACAGGTTTTACCAGCTGGCACCTAATAGGTATTCACACGCCTCTCTGTATAGCAGGCTGACCAGACTAGAAAGGCATATGGCACAACAGAATGAAAAATATTTTTAACTACGGTCCGTACGGTTTCAAAGCTTGGCCGTAAGGTCTGCTGGTCTTGGTCGTATTGTCTTGGACGTATTGCTTGGGACATATCCGCCCCGTGTCAAATGTGTGTGCCAAATCCCATGCGTCAAAGATGTCGGCAACCATGTGATCCCCATGGTCCTTATGTGGGCTGTTTCAAAAAAAAATGGCTGGTTTGGGTTTTCCTGTTATAAAAATGTACAACAAACAGTTACTTCCATATTCCAACTTTGCTGAGGTGTCTCATCATGCCCTTTAAAGATTTGTGAAGTTTCATTAAAATAGCACCATCCGTTAAAAAATATTCTAAAATAATGGGCAAAAATGTCAGGAGTGTGACCAAAAAGTGTAACACTTTTCAAAATCACATTTGTTCAGACCATTATTTTACAAAAAGCTCGAGTAAAGACAAGTTTTAGTGTTGTTTTAGCAAACGATGCATTTATTAGGCATCAAATAATGATAAAATTAAGCATATCATACTTAAAGTAATCAAAATTTATGCTATTAAGTCAAGCGTGGTAGATTAGAAAATACTTTAAGAAAATCAATACATCTTTGCTTTATAAATTTATAGGACTTTAAAGAATAATAGTACATAAGAAATGTTTTGTGTATCATTAAGTTTTATGTTTCTAGATGCAATAATTATAATATTATCACCTCTATTAAAATCATATTTGTCTGCAGCTCCCTTCAGAAAATGTCAGCTAAATTTGTCAGTATTGTGACATTATGCACATATTGCAATATTCTGTCAGCATACCGGTATCCTTTACATGAAAACAAGAGCATGTTTTTTCCTAGAAGTCTATGTCGTGTTTTTTTTTAAATTGTGACAAACAGGAATGGCCTTAGTGAAACATTTTTGAATACACTGCACATATGTGGGTGTCAGGAGTGTGACACACTTTCTTAACAATATGAATTATTTTATCTTTATGCGATACCACAAGTTCTAAAGCACTTATATTTGATGCTTCAACATGTATTTTGACAGAAATACACATTTAAATAATAAGAAACAGTAATACGTTTTTTAAGCACATAAATTAAAATTCTTTGATTTATTTAATATTGGTCAATAAAGCTCCATAAAAGTTTTATCCTGCCACATACGAGTATACAGTGTAACTTGATTGATTTTGATCACTGTAAAGACTGTACAAACATATGGAACAACGAGTTTGGACTTTTTATGAACTTAAATTCTTTACATTTTTTTCACTTCACTTGCCATTTTTCAAATCTTAGCAACCAGTTGATCGATTTCAAACTTCTTTTCAGTTCTGTACTCAATTTCAATAAGCAAAAAAATACGGAATAACAAGTTTGGAATTTTTATGAACTTTAATTTTTCACTATTTTGTCATTTTTCCAGCCATTTTTTTAACAGCCCGTGTGCATTTATGTACAGGCTATAAGCGATCGTCGCCAACGGAGATATTCATGCTCAAAGCTCAGGTAAAGCTAAAACTTGGAGGATTTATGCTCAACCACGTGTCAAGTGTGTGTGCCAAATCCCATGCGTCAAAGATGTGTGCAATCATGTGATCCCCATGGTCCCTATCTGCAAATATTTACAGGCTATAAGCGATCGTCGCCAACGGAGATCTCCATGCTCAAAGCTCAGGTAAAGCTCAAACTTGAAGCATTTACGCTCAGATGTGTCAAATGTGTGTGCGAAAACCCATGCGTCAAAGATGTCGGCAACCATGTGATCCCCATGGTCCCTATGTGCATATATGATCTCTAAAACCATGAAAATGTCAAAGATATGGGGTTATTACTGTAGTAGATTTCGTACCAGCGGCCTCAGTAGCTCAATTGGTAGAGCGACGGCACGGTAAGCCGGAGGTCCGAGGTTCGAATCCTGGTCGAGGCTACTCTTTCCAACCCAAATCTGCCACATTGGCGTTGTCGGCAGCGCGATTACCCTTGGAGCTCTTTCGGGCGAAGCATGTTTGGCTGGGGTATTCGACTCGAACTTGGGCAGAAACGTGCACATTTCCAAGTAAGTTGGAAATGTCTCGTATAAATGGGGAGGAAATGTAGTAGATTTCGTACCAGCGGCCTCGATAGCTCAATTGGTAGAGCGACGGCACGGTAAGCCGGAGGTCCGAGGTTCGAATCCTGGCCGAGGCTACTTTTTCCAACCCAAATCTGCCACATTACAAATACACGTTTACTCTTGAGCGTGCGTTTCGCACTTTAAGTCATTTTACGCTCTGTTGTATAGTGTTTTTTTCAGCCGGCTTAATAGGTTCCAGACGGTCTAGAGCTCTGAAATTCTGGCCATAAGCTCACCTCAAAGATCTCTAAAAACCATGAAAATTTCAACGATATTGAATTATTACAAATACACGTTTACTCTTGAGCGTGCGTTTCGCACTTCGTCGTTTTACGCTCTGTCGTATAGTGTTTTACACCCGCTTTAATAGGTTCCAGACGGCCTAGAGCTTTGGAAGGTCCACTTAAAGATCGCTAAAAACCTAAGAAGTTCCAAAGATATTTGATTATTACAAATACACGTTTTCTAGGGAACCTGAAAAAATAACGGTTTTTTCGCTCCGTAGGACCCAATTAAAACCAACGGTTGTAAGCTCCATTTAATTGCAGTGGCTTGAACCAAAGATTGTTTCAGGTCGCCGACCATCAGAGGCACACGACCCAATAGTGTTTTTGGCCCATTGCAATATAGTTGCTCTTACATCTGGGCTTAAAGTACGAGCACCATCAAACGTCTGCATTGCGTTTTCGCACTTTCATTGTCATTTAACTCTTGTGAGGTGTATTATAGTGTTTAAGACCCGGTTTAATAGGTTCTCGACGGTCTAGAGCTCTGAAATTTCAAAGATATTGGATTATTCCAAAAACACGTTTACTCTTGAGCGTGCTTTTCGCACTGAGCATTATAGTATTTTAGACCCTGTTTAATAGATTCTCGACGGTCTAGAGCTCTGAAATTTCAACATTAAGCTCACCTTAAGGAACTCTAAAAACCAAGAAAATTTCAAAGAAATTGGAGTATTACGAATACACTTTTACCTATGAGCGTGAGTTTCGCACTTAGTCGTTTTACACTCTGTCGTATAGTGTTTTTTCATCCGGTTTAATAGGTTCCAGACGGTATGGAGCTATGAAATTTCGGCATTAAGCTCACCTTAAGGATCTCTAAAAACCAAGAAAATTTCAAAGAAATTGGAGTATTACGAATACACTTTTACCTATGAGCGTGAGTTTCGCACTTAATCGTTTTACGCTCTGTCGTATAGTGTTTTACACCCGGTTTAATAGGTTCCAGACGGTCTAGAGCTCTGAAATTTCGGCCATAAGCTTACCCCAAAAATCTCTAAAACCATGAAAATTTCAAAGATATTGGATTATTACAAACACACGTTTACTAGCCTAAGAATACTTTACAATCACGTACATACTGCTACGATGTGTCTCTATATGGCAACGGGGTGATAATATGTCATTCTACAAGAACATAATTATGAAATTACACCAGCACGTGACACTTGTTCATTTTTTTTCAAATACCACATTTCCTCAACGAAATGTATACATGTTTATGCGTTGCACGAGTCACCGTGTCATTATATAATAGTTTGCTGATTTACACAGAATGTTGTCGTTTTTCATCAACATTTAACAATCATATAAAAGTAACTGCGATTTTAAATCTTCATTTTGCAAGATATGTCATTGTCTGCCATGACAACATTTGAATATATACATGTATGTATTTCCGGTTCCTCTTATTCTCTGCTCATGCTCTGTGAGGCCGGAGCGGCTCCTTGTACTTCCTGTGCCTCTTGAATAAGTGCGCAGAAGGGACAGCATAAAATTGTCAAACAGTCATTAATGGTAGAACCCTCTATGCCTTTCAGTTCTCGAATTTTCCCGCGTATATTCAGCCACGTGATTATGTTGAGAATTGGCACGAAATAAGCTAGACCTGTAAGAAAATAAAGATGTGTTTACGTTCAATTAAATTATTCGACAGGATATTGCATAATCATTAGACCGGATTCATTATTATTTCATTTCCCACTTTAAAAATAGAAGACTTGTAATGCTCTTTATCTGGTGTGGGTTTATTTAAAAAGTTAGCATGCGCAAGTTTAGACAATCTGCTGCAAAAAAAAGAATTCACGTGTTAAAACAAAAATACACATTTTAGGTCACTCTTGAAATGAGAATAAATCTCTTTAAACAGATGTACAAACAGTTATAGTCTTCTGGGAAAAAATGCCCCGTTCAACCCTAAAGCGAAATTCTGGATCCGCCTGTAATGTGTCTTATTGATACAAATAATATATCAAAAAAGTTTGAATGTTCACCTACCAAAATACCGTGCCTCACACGGCCTATAACGCTTACATTAGATGTTGACAAGGAAAGCTTAGCTTGTCAATACGTTGTTATACTGAGTGCCAATAAAAACGCAACACTTAATGATTTTGAATAATTTTGATGTGTGTAAAAGTTTAATGAATTGGCAAATGTAAATGTGTTTTAAAATTAATAATTAACCAATCGATACATTAATGGTCCATCGATTTTTTAAACTTTCTTTCCTACAGTAACCCAGTACAAACGCACGAAATTTTTGTTTTGGCATGTCAGCATGCATGAATAACCTCAAAAAAGTTCATTTGTTAAACTTACTTACGCTGGCTGCACAAATCCCATCTTCCGTTTTAAGATTTCACTCTATACAAATGTGATAATGCCAAGGTTTTCAGACAACCAGCGACATGAGGTTTTGGGCATGATCCAAGGAGGGATATCTCGCCGTTAAATCCCTCGTCGGATTTATTGTTCACTGTCGACAATTACTCACTTGGCCCAACGACAACTTGATATTAAAACACATCTACCTTCGCCAATTTCTTAGAGTTTTACACACATAAAAACAATTCCAAAAATACAAAATGTTGCGTTTTCATTGACACTCAGTATAGTTACATTGATTATCAGGAGGCAACAGTTCCGCAGTTGTAAATACGAACATGGTATGCAGTATGTACAGGACTCACATTATACTAACATAAATTTGAGCGACAATACACAAATGTTGAAATGACTATAAAGGTCTCCTTTCTCTATTTAACACCCCAACCTCCCCATTAACATAAATCCAAACGTTTTCGAGGACAAGAGCAGCCTATACTGAATACTGGGGAAGTGTAATGCAAACCGCCCTTTACAATGCAAAGCATGCAACCGGGGTGTAACAGTCAAAGGACAAACAAGCATGACGAGTGGCGATCACGGCAACTTACCGCACGTGAAACAGCTTCCTTCCCCTATGGCCTCTGCGGTCTGACCAAACGTCACACATGGCACAAAGTAGGTGACGATGCATACCCCGAAGTTGTCAAAGCAACCAAACAACGAATGTGACCACTGACCGACCTGAAATCATATTTAAACAAGATTGGTGGCATTGGTTACCACTGGAATATAACGATAAACAGAGCCTCTGAACATCTCAGCATTAAATAGTGCAAAGTGTTTTAAGTCGACATAAATAAAAAAAAAGGTTTATCAGTTTTCGGTGCTTCCTCCTGTGTCGTGTCTAATGAGCAGTGTTGTTATATCGTGTTTTAATGATAGTGTTTCTGTCATTGTTGTGCTATGTATTGTTTCACGATGGCTGGGATAATCATCTGCATAGTTAAGCAAATACAGAAATCAAAGCACTGAAAGTACTGATGGGTGGCGTTTTAGAGTGATTGTCATGTCACATCATCTATAGATTGTGTGGAGTTTCCTATTGGAGGAGTGAGAAGGAACTTTCGGATGCCAGAGCAAAAGTTTGCATGCCCGGATCCTGCTTTATCAAGTTTTTATCTACCACGGATATTCGGGCGGATGCTAATATCCAAGACTGAAGTCATATTGTGCCAGGAAAAATATATAATAAGTCAACCTTTGATTTGAAACTTTTAATTGACAAGAAAGAAGTGAAACACATGGAAAAAAAATACTTTAACTATGATATAGTACTGTTGCTATTTGCACTATGATTTGAAACAAATTTATTGACGAGAAGGAAATAAAAGATATGCAAAATTAAAAATAATATGACTATAAAGCAATTTTAAAAAAATAAGTCCGAGCACTGCATCAAGTCTAATTAAATTGAAACGCTTTAAATGCTTTAAGGTTTCATCTAAAGTTTACACTTCAGAGTCGTCTTTTTGTTAGAATGTCGTGCTAATTACCGACTAGCTTTTAGGAAACTAAAACTTGTTTGAAAACGTATCGTGTGCAAAAAAGTTGCATCATGGTTAATGGATGATTTTATTTATTTATTTTTTCTTTTCGAATAATATGACTATAAAGCAATTTTATAAAAATGAGTCAGAGCCCTGCATCAAATCTAATTAAATTTAAACGCTTTAAAGTTTAAACGCTTTAAAGTTTCGCCTAAAGTTTACACTTTAAAGCCGTATTTTTGTTAAACCTCCAACTTGACTAGTTAATATTTAAGCCACTAGATGGCGCTGGGGCAGGTTTTCATGGTATTTTTGACATGCTTCACATCTAAGGGCCCTTTTTCAAATAGAACAATAACCAAGAAGTATTTTCGCTAAAACCTTTTTATATAACTTCTTTGCAACATTTCAAATGAAATGGCAGAGAAAAGTTTATGACAAAATGCATTTTATTGTTATTTTTGAGAAAAAAATATGTTAACTGTCAAAATTAGAAAATCCCGGGGATGAGTTTCTGGGGTCATGAACTGAAGATAGTAAACAAATACACCTGGCAGTGTAGCTTGAAATACTACTCTTGGCAACTGTTGGAAGCTGATCAGTAATAATACAGTTAAACAGCAGTCATTTGAACAATATACTTCATTATTGTATAATCAAATTTCCCTCCAAATTCTGCATGAATGAAATGCCACAACAAGTTTGAGATAAGCTATCATCACCCCATTATTACTCTTGCTATTATCACTGGTAAATGTCCTAATGTCCCTTGAATAACGTATATTTTATCAAAGACCTATATTATACAAAGATAAGCGTCTTCGCTTTATCTCGCATGTGCACGCGGCCTGCGTTATCTCGGCGAGTCACGTGATCGCTAACCGCGTCATAGTAATCAATATGGCTGTTAATTCATACATCAGAAACTTTCATTTTATTGATCATGAAAACTTGTAATCAATAAAATATTTTAAATAAAAGTAAACATTTTTAATGCTTATATTATCAAAAGAAGTTATTCTTTCATCAAAGATTTGTTAAAGTGCTTGTAATAGCCGAAATAAACGATATGAAATTAAATATTTTACGAAGAAATACTCGTTTCTTTGTTGTTGTTGTCTATTGCCTCCCGTGTCATTTGTTTGTTGGTTTTTTATTAATTTTTATGTCTGAATAAAGCTATAATGAATTTGAGAAAAATCGGCATCTCATATAACTTTGGTTCGTGTTTTATTTTGTTACATTTAGAATTGATACTGATGTTGAATGAGATTTAGGGTGGTCTTCACCATTATCTCAGCCAAGTAGTCTCCAGATCCTCGCTGACAGGTACGGGAACTTAATACACTGGCATGGTGTGAACACCAAATCAAATACACTGTCATGTTTACAGTGTTAAGACTGGCCCAATAGCATGTGACAAGTCTCCAGTTCCAAATTGACAGGTAGGTTAACAACGGAAGCCAATTTCGCGCATGCGCGTTGTGCGTAGGGCAAAAAACTGCATACGAAGAACAACAATTCAACGATAAATTAAATCAAAATGAGTAATTACGCTAATAGTTTACCACCAGATAACCAGAAAAGGTACTTTGAGAAGCTAACTAATCTTGGTTTTCATGAACATCACATCGATGATCCGTATATTGGGCTTGAAAAGACAAGAAATGTTAGTAAAGTTGACACCAGCTCGGGATCGGAGCGAAAATGGCTGGACGACCCAACAAAATGGCCAAAGTTAGAATTCGGTGACATATTTACTTATTTCATTGATACACCTGGACTATTTACCAGAGAGAACATGCGGGCACATCGATCTCTTGATGCCTACTCGTATTACAAAGATGGATGGGTTCAGAAATGTGAACATAGTACAATCGGACATGGGCAGTCTGAACATTTTCACTTCGTTTGTCCCTTTTACTAATCGCCTTGTACACCCTGGGGCACAACATGATGATGGCATGTCTTATTGTCACTTTTAATTCAAAAGTTATCACAAATTACAAGATAAATCTGTCAAACACACTGATAAAATCAATATTCCTTTGTTATAGCTTCCTTGTTATCGAATTTTTTGCCCTACGCAGTATGCGCATGCGCGTACTTTTAACGGTTTCCGGGAAAAATTTTCAAGGGAAACAACCTCAAAAGTAACGTGACGAGATTCTCGTCGAATCCACGTCAAAAAACGAGATTTCTTATATCAGTAATAGAGAGATGCGAATCTATTTATATATATAGGTCTCTGATTTTATTTATTATTGTTCCTATCTTGGCTTATCAGTACTAATTACAAGCAAAGCCCTCTGTTGAAAGCTGATCAGTGTATCGCTATTTGTAAACACATAAGCTGCTGCGAGGTAACCTGTTTACCTAAAACAGACCACGTGATCGCTTGATGATACGGTCAAGATTTAGCACAGTACCGTCTCATAAACTCATTGAACATACATATACTGTATACGTTATTCAAGGGAACTAATCCACTGGAGGTAAAATGATCGAATTTCATATAATGGTATCTGGTTCGACTATTACAAGTAATAATATACGTCTGATGGTGTGATGTTCTTTAAAATAACTAAAATTATTAAAATTAAAAAAAGAGATTATACGAGTAATGATGTGATGTTCCTTTAAATAATTGTTAAAGTTATGCCAGTTTCTTGTTAATTAAATTAATAAAAGATCCTTATGTTGTTAATTTGATTTAAAAACTTGAATTCAGTTTCTCGTCTATTAAAGGTATTTGTGTTAAAGTTGTTTTGGCCCCTTACTGTACATTGCCTTTATGCAAGTCGAAAACGTTTCAATATAAATCACGAATGATGATGATGTTGATGGTGATGTTTCGTTGAAGTTAATGAGGGCAAGCTGCTGCTGCTGCGGACAACGATGTTAAGAATTGGTTCATTGTATGAAATGTGTGATATATACGGTCAGACATTTTATCGCTAATTTGCACAAACGTATATGTCACATGAAGACAGGTGTGATTAATTCGGCCGAATATGTCACACACGTGTGACATATACGTTTAATGACATATACGGTCTAACAGACGTCAACTGTCCGAATGTATCTTTTCCCGTGACGCGCCCCAAAATTTTAATATATCCTGGTTGAAGGCTGATATACTATTTTGTCGCTTCTACATACAGTGACCTAAATTAATCGCAGTTTGTTAATAAACCTGCGGAAATAAAAGCAGGGTTATAGGGAGCGTCAGATTTGTAAAAGTCTTTTGCAGTTTAAATCAATATAGGTAACCTGAAACGATTACTTGAAGAGTATTTGATAATGCAATGACATGAATTTTACGTTTTTATTTCTGCATGTTTATTAAACTCAAGGACAGTTAACGGCAACTTAATATTTACTTATTTAAATGCGTTTGTCCGTTAACAATTTGAAATTGATTTTTGTTTAACACATGTTACTATTTTATATTATCTATCATATTAAGACTCAATTGATCACAATATACAACGAAGTACCCTGTTTTAATTCTTATTTGCCAATTCGATCATTATTCGATATTAATATTTTTAAAACGGTCCACATTGACCGAGTTCAGCTGGAAATGTTTGCGTTTTTTTCAAGCTCATAACTTCAGTCTATGTTGTAATTGTTTTCTTGTTTTTACTTGTAACATGGCCTAACCGTATGGTATTTTAAGCTTTAGAAAGTGGAAAAATTCCCAATACATTGTACAATCTTTATTCTTTGTTAAGTTAATCTTAATTATGTAAAATTATAAGTTCTCTCGCGGGCGAAGGTCGGTTATTTTAAGTTGTAGAGAGTGGAAAATTTATAAATACAATCTTTATTTACGTGTAGATGTTATGTTATTTTAGCCCAATGCGTTTCATTGCGATTTTGCTATTATAAGTTGGTAGTTTGTTTAAGTAAACATTGCCAAGCTCACTTTGTCCATATGACATTCCGAACCATTTGTGTTTATGTTAAAATTATTTTGAAAAAAAATCTCTTTCGTTAGATGGTCCGTGAAAACAGGATAATACGTTTATGCAGAAATCTAACTAAATGGTCGTTGTTGAAGTTAATCATTATTCTGTGAAATAATCATTCGGCCCATGGGACGGGATGGTAATTTTGGTTTGTTTCATGTAGTGTACAACATCGCTACAATGCATATAGCATTGAGTCTGAAACGGCCCGGTAACAGGGTTTTAGATAATTTCGTGGCCGAAAAGGGTGTGCCCGGGTAAGAAGAAAATCCTTTTCGGACGACTAACCGCTAATGACAAAGCAATTATAGCGAAATAATGCAAAGCCAACAACAGGAAAATGCCAAGATACGTGCTCCAAGGCTTTATAAACCCTTCATAACTTTAAATTTACTTATTTTGATTATTCCAACTTATTTTAAAAGCTCTCGTTGACGGCTTCCTGGTTAAAACCAGTACTTGCTTTAGGGAAATAATTGCAATAATAATAATAATTGCAGAAAAATCTAACCCTTGGAGAGATTCGAACCAGCAGTCTCCGGTTCTGGAGTACGACGCTCTACCACTAGACCACTGTTTCTCTTAAAGTCTTTTCAGAAATGTATTTATTTAACTGATACATGTAAGAATATTTCAAAGTAAGACAGCTCAAGTTTTCAGAAAGTAGCGTTCTTTAATATTTTCTAAAAACAAGTAAAGCTTACTCCTTAAACTAGAAACAAATGAACTTACTTGGTATCTTGCCGCCATATCGTTTTATAGCCCCCGAAATATTTTTATAAATTTTAATTCTAAGATGTAGAACTTACACCTTATTTGTGCTGGTTTTCTTTCAACTTAAAATGCTTCAGTTTAAATATCGGTTATTCAATTATCAATAGAGTTTATTTCTTCATTCTATACTTGATATTGATTCGTCAAAATTAAAAAAAAAACAAGGAAGAGAAATACGCCGTGCCGCACTATCACAATGCACAATGAAACGCTTTAAAAACGCAAAACCTAAAGTAACAGTTAATGATTTCTTTAAATTGAGTGATAATCGGTTTTAAATTGCATACTCTATAGTTTTTTTCTATTGCCAACAATTTCAATATACATTTTTTCAGGTAAATGCAAGAAATCACTTAATCGAGAACTTGAAATGCACTAATTGCCAATATAAAAATCACAAGACGGTATCTGTTGTACCCATCTTAAAAGGAAAAGTCATTGTTTATTCTGTAAAAAGGATTCATCAGCGTTTAAGCAAATACCAAATTAAAATGGACACGAGTGCACAGTCTCTCACGTGTAGTTCGGGTTACAGTGAAATGTGTCTCCCAAATATAGACATCCTGGCTCGCTGTCTACTGGGTACATCCTTACACTGCCTGTCAATAGGTAAGCAAGAAAACTTTAAAACTTGAATAGACCTTAAGATCATTTAATCTAGACAGAATGAAGAAAAATGTTTGAATACAGCTCGGCCATGTCTTTTTCTATACGTAGTATATGATGGGGTTACAAATTTCCGCTGTCTGCATCATATCGAATATAATATGGGGGTACATGTTCACAATACTAAACTGTACTGTAGTAATTTCTTAAGAAGATACCTATGTTTGTAGAGGAATAAAACATTGTATTCCATATCTGAACCTTTTTTTTCCAATGTGTTAAGACACTCTTCGGACATGCATATTTGCAGACCAGTTGCCATTTCTCTAGCGGTCATTCATTAGTCGTCAAACACTTTGACCAGGCGAGTTTGTATGACACCTCCTAAAAAAACGATGGGGAACTAATCGCCCAATAAAACCTCTGGGAAATTTCGGGACTGCACATGAAAATGAGTCAAAATTTTAGTGCTTGAAATTCAAGCATTACAGCATAAATGATAGCGTGTGCACAATACAAAAACAAGAAAACCGTTTTTGTGTTGTGTTAACGTTTGTTTCTGACCACGTGAACACTTATCGTGGTTTTCGAGGTCGGAATGTTATTCTATGTTATTCCATGTACATGTATGAACATGTACGAACTCAAAGCTGGTACATGCAGTTCGACTACCTAACGCCCGCTTAGTGTAAGAATTTTTCTAGTAGTTTCGGATTCGGTGATAGAGGAACTGTGATCTAGTTGTAACAGCTGTCGGCTATTAATCAAAGGCCCCTCTTCCCTTTGGCTACGAATCACTATATTAGCTCCGATATCCGGTTCGTACGCAAGATTTTAATAAAGGGGTGCGTATGAGAGCATTCTTAGGGTAATTAGATAATAATTCCTTAATTTCTTGCGAAAATCTCTTGTAGGGGATTCGGGCAATCCCAAGGTTAAACACCCTCTGGATCCGCCCCTGGTTATGACATCATGACCATCCCAGGACATACACCGTTAGGAACGACGACTCAATTGACTGGGTGTTTAACCGTGCTAAGTCAATAAATCGTTAAAAAAGAACATCCCCCAACAAAATTCAGTCACCAGTGTTATACGCTATAAACCAAAATGTTTTTAAATTAGTTTGTTCTAAACTAAGTAACATAAGTGTGCTCTGAGCTCACATTTACTGTTCTGAGCGTACAAAATAAATATAATGAATGAATATTTAGTCCTTCTCACCTGTGCCATGATGTTATTCCAACCTGTTTATGGTAAATGTGTAATTAAATGTAAATCGAGTGAAACTGATACATGTACTAAAGCGACTGGGACAATGTAACTGATGCTTTATCAATCTTGGCTGTACTGTATGCATTCTAAAATACGCATTCAGTTACATTACAAATTAATGTATGACTTCAGGTTTTGATGTTAGTGAGAGTCGGTCACTAAACTTTTGTCGCGCACGAGAATATGCAGCTTAAAAACTAACTGTGAAATTCTCAGATAGTGGCTGTTCTGGAAATTATTCTGTTTTTTTTTTCTCTAATTTTATTTAAAAAACGCATGCTTTCATGTTTTTATTCTGAGATTCTATCAGAATTGCAGATCTTATAAAAGGACGCAATAATGTCACTTGACGTCAATTCTAGAACTTATTGAGAAGCACTAAGAGGGAAGACCAGAGGTCCTACATGAGGTATAACTCATGATTTCACGACTGAACGAGAACAAGGACACTATACTCTGGCTCCAAACCTCTCTTTTTTAATGGTATAAGATATATAATTAAACAGGTGTTGTATAACAATAACTTTTTAAAGTGATGTTTTTATTAGACTCACAGCATCGCAAGCAGCCTATACATTCAGAAAAAAAGTCAGACTGTACATATTGGAATTCACCGACCGAGTAAGAATGCGACATTCCTTCAACATGATGGTTCATGTACATAAAAGCACCGTGACCTGTATATATTTTGAATTTCGATGTGTTCTAAATGAATGACAAAAGTGCCTAAAGTTTAAGCCAACATATAAGAATTCTATGCAAAAGGTAACTTTAATGGCCAGCGTGGGGTGGGATAAATGTTTTGTTTGCGGCAAAGTTGTTCGTCGTCTGTCTGGGCAAATAGAACCACAAACCAGGGCTCAAGATCTTACTGAATGAAATGGAGACAAGTTACTCTCAAATCTCAAGCATTTGATTGGCTTAAAGGGACTAAGCTCCATTTCAACAATCAGATGCTTGAGATTTTAAACTGGTCTCCAGTTTTAGTATTTTTTATATAGAGCCATCTGCTTGAAAGATGGAATTCCTCCAGAATGACATCTACAGCCATGGATACAGCAGCAAATGTCGTACAAACAATAATCACACTGCACGAACGGTCCGGACCTCAACTGTTCGCACATTTATATCAGGGTGTAGTCGTGTCCTGTTTTAAATGGTTTCCTGTGCTGTCATTTTGTTTTAAACGGTATGTATACGGTAATGGTGAACATTTAGAACACTACTCTTTCTGTTATCAAAGGGACACGTTTATCGGTACAAAGATGCTGAAACAATGTTTATTTAGATATCAAATAGATTGTAGACTCGACCAACACTCCTACTATTTTACAAGTTTTGTCCTTGAACGAAATTGTGAAATACTGACCGGTTATCTTCAATTTTACCGTATCAGCTGTCGGTCTTGATTTGGAAATCAAATCGCCAACAAAAATGCTTGCTCATCAGGTCGGGTTTTACCTGAATCGGCGAAAATAATTTTTCGAATTAAACACATTCCGATAGCGTGACAGTCTTAATAGTACACGCAAATTATAATTCGCAACGATTACTTCGGTGTTCCGTTGAGACCATCTTTGCTTCGTCCTGACTGCCTCTAGAGCCATATCACGAAATCGCAAAATAAACACAATGCGACACGCAAAAACAAGATGGCGTCGTTGCATCGTGTTTTACGGACCCTCGCATCGTGTTTTTGCAGCACAGTGTATTCGAGTTTTCATGATTTCGCCCTCAAGCGAGCGAATGTACGAACACACGAATACACCAAGCGATGTCGCGATTCCACGATACTATATCAAGATATTATCACTCCCTCGCATCGTGGATTAGCGACCTCGCATTGTGTTTTCACGATCTCGCCCTTAGGAGAGCGAGACCACGAAGATAGCGAAAACACGACTAGAAAAGACGTATTACATGTACACTGTGATAACGCGTCCTCTCATCGTGTTCTCGCGACCTCGAATCGTGGTTTCACGATCTCTCATCGTGGTTTCGCTTATTCATATTCTCACACCGTACATTTCACACGATATTTTTTTTCCAGATTGTAATCGCAGATCCGAAGAAGTAACTGTGCTGGGCTTTGCTAAGCCTAAACTCCAGGCGATGATGTATTTTGTTTTGAATTCATTAATACTCCATTTTTTTATCCTGCGTCAGTCTGTATCCCTCGTGAACGACAGGCCCTCGGATGGATTGAGCGGACCCTCACAGTCAAAGTGCAGGCCCTCAGAGGTGTTGAGGATGCCCCTCGGAGTGATGGTATAGGCCCTCGGAGGGATTGAGGAAAGCACCAGATTTATTCAAGAGTGATTGTAAAGGCTAAAAGAACAGACATTTTTTTGTCATATTTCATACAGTTTTAACTTAAGGGCACTGCAGGACAGGATAGAGACCTTCAATTTAAGGGCTCGCCACACTCCCCCCAATCTTATTCATTGATAAAAAGAAAATTATCAAAATCTCAATAATGGCAAATTGCCGTTCAATGAAACATTATTAACATACATTTATGCAAAGTTTCATTTAACGGCATTTTGACGTTATTGAGATTTTGATCATATTCTTTTCTTTTTTTTTCAGGCCCCTATCCGGGTAACCCCGTTTATTATCTAATTTTCTGTTACAGTTTTTACAGTATTACAATGATACAATACATGATATAATAGTGTTACTATAACTTGCGTAATAAAAACAAAACTTACATTTTTAGTGAAAACAAACAAATTTACTGAATTACCCTTAAAGGTAGCCTCTGATGTTATATAAAAACAACTACAAAAAGGAACAACACGAACAAAAGATTAATAAGCAAAAAAAATGCACATTCTATTTAATTATTCTGTTTTTTATTACATATGCCAATTTAATGAAATAGCTATTGTTTACAGTAGTGGTTTTCTCAGATTATTGTCAGGTATATATAGTATAATAAATTCATAACTTGCTGTAAATATTTTCAAAATGTTTATTAAAGTTTTCCTGCTTTCCCTTTAACTTAGCGATATATTTTTTTGATTCAAATTTTTGTTTTAAGTATAGTTTAAATATTGGCACCGTTAGGTATATTTCACAATTATCCTTAAATTTGTGGCTATAAACAAAATATTTAGCAAGAAGTGATATATAATTTCCAGAAAAAATTGTTATCTTCGAAGGAAAAAATTAGATGTTTATCTTGTAATGATAGAACTACGTTACATTCATCAATAAGCCATTTTTGTAATCTTGTAAAAAACAGTTTTGTCACTGGACATTCCAAAAACAGATGCTCTATAGTTTCTCTTGACTGTTTACAGTATGAACATGTTTCGTTCTCAGATTTTTCATTTTAAATAGAAAAGATTTCGTAACAAGGATTTTGTTATTTACTTTGAATTGGAAGTTTCGTAGCTTAATTTCATCTATCTTTTTTTTAAATTTAAGAAAAAGCGTTTATAATCATTATCATTAAATGTGTGTACTAAATTATTCCATCTTTCTATCTTATATATATTTCTTGAATCTCCAATCTGTTCATAAAACGTACGAGTACCTTTTGTGGTTTTTAAGAGGATAGCAACATATGGATTAGTAGACAAATTCTGTTTAGCATAAATAATATTGTCAATATTATTTGACAGCTTTTGTCTCCATACAACAGGTATATTGTTTATTAACCGGATGTAGTCTAGGTAAGTACCATGAATTCTATATCTTTCTTTTAATTGTAAAAATGTTAATAAATTACCATCTTCTCCGTATAAATCAATGATATAAGTAACATTTCTTTTATACCAGTTTGGAAAGTAAAATGCACCATTATTCATCTGATTATTTTTCCATAAAGGAGAAAATAGTATTTGATGCAAATCATTAATGTCAACACTTTTGCACAATAAATACCAACTATACAGAACGTTTTTCCAAAAAGGGTTGTTTACAGTATTTGAGATAAACAAAGAATAATTTGACCCAAGTGTCAGTACTTCTTTTAAATTTATTTGAGACAGATTTTCCCAACTGTCACAATTGTTAAACACGAGCCTTCTTAACCAACTTATTTTTAAGGCGTCAATAAATTTTCTTATGTTTATCATACCTAAACCGCCGGTTTCTATATCTTTAACTAACAAATTTCTTTTAATCCTGTCAGGTCCATTATTCCATAAAAATTTAAAACACATTTTTTCGATCTTATTTAATATATCTGATGGAGGATTTGGAAGTGCTATAAAGAGATGTACGAATTTCAATAAAAACCAGCGATTTAACAACTGTTATTCTCCCAATGAGTGTAAGATTTCTTTTTGACCAGACTTTTAATAAATTTTCGCATTTGGTTAAAATTTCTGGTCCATTTAGTATCCAAATATCTGATACATGCGCTGAAAAGATAACACCTAGAATTTTTAGAGGTACTTGCGACCAGTCTAATGCGTATTCTTGACATAATTTAACAACCGAATTTCTAGTTGAACCTATCCAATATGCTTTAGTTTTTTCGGTATTTATTTTAAGTCCAGATATTTGATAGAATTTGTCGAGAGTTTTTAAACATGATCTTAAAGATTTTTCTGAGCCATCAAGTTACAGCCGAGTATCGTCAGCGTACTGACTTAGTTTGTGTTCTTTATTAAATATTCTTATTCCCGTAATGTTTGTATTATATTTTATCATAAAACCGAGAACTTCTACACAAAGAATAAAAATATACGGAGATATTGGGTCACCTTGTCTACAACCGCGACCAAGTTTGATAAAATCAGACATATGACCATTTTGTAGAATGCAAGACTCTGATCCCTTTTGAAATAAATGTATCCATCTTTTAAACGAGGGTCCAAATTCGTAAAAATCAAGAACTTTATGTATGAATTTCCATGATATCGAATCGAAAGCCTGCTGAAAATCAATAGAAAGCAATAGTCCAGGTATATCTTGTGTCTTAGTTTCGAATAAAATGTCATATATGAGTCTTATGTTTTCTCCAATAAACCGTCCTGCAATAAATCACTTTTGTTCATTACTTATGATTTTATTTAATACCCTCTTTAGACGATTAGCAATAACGCTTGAGGCTAACTTATACATAACATTCAACAAAGATATCGGTCTCCAATTTTTCAAATACATCCTGTTTTTGTTTGGTTAAGGTAGACATGTTATCACACCTTGAGACTGGGTAATTGATAAGCAATTATGTGTGTATGCGTAATTCAGTGATTTGAGCATAAAATACGAAAGTTCATTCCAAAAAGTTTTAAAAAATTCTGCGGTGTAACCGTCTAGACCGGGCCTTTTGTCATTCTTCATATTTTTAAGTGATTCTTTTAGTTCTGTTAATGTTATTTCACCTTCTAGAATTTGACTTTCAGTAAAGGATAGTTTGTTTTCGTTAGGACCGATAATATTACTAATAGGTTCATCAGAGATATCTTCGTCGGTCTGATATAGTTTAGAAAAATATATTTTTTGATAATTCAAAATTTCACTTGAATCAATATATTCTTTATTATTTTCGTCAAGTAATTTATTTATTGTTTTGTTGGTAAAATGTCTTTTTTCCAGTTCAAAAAAAATATTTTGTTGGTTTCTCCCCAATGTTTTCATACCTGCATTTTGAACGCAACATGACCCCTTCTATCACCCGTTTCCTTAAATTTTGCAATTCAGTTTTCTTGTTACTTAAATCTACCTCAATTGATTCATCTATGGTTCCTAAATGTTCAGAAATATTTTTCTCTAACTTGTTTATTTCTTCTTCAAGTATTTTTTCTTGTGCTTGTTCTCGTTTCTTTTTTTCTGAGCAGAACTTGATTGTTTCACCTCTTAGTATTACCAAAAAAGTCTCAAAAAATAATTGATCATTGATATCCAGAATAATGTTCTCGTAGTTATTATTATTATTATTATTATTATTATTATTATTATTATTATTATTATTATTATTATTGGTTTTGTGTTGATTAATAAGATTATTCAAAGTTGTTTTAAAAAGTGCTATATATTTTTCATCTTTAAGTAGTGAGTTATTAAATTTCCAATATCCTTTTCCCCTGCTGGTATTAAAAAATTGTAAATCCAAAACTATTCCTGAGTGATCTGAACGGTATCCCGGTACTATAGTAGATTTAGTAACAAAATTAACAAGATTTGAACTTATGAAAAAATAATCAAGACGCGCTTGTTTTCGAGAAGGGTTTAATCTTCGCCATGTGAAGCCCCGCACATTTTCGTTATTAAATCAGCCATTTAGAAGACAACATAGTATCATTATAGAACATGTTGAGTATGACGAGAATAAATAGAATGTGCAACTTATATAAAAAAAAAGAAACAACTTTACAGTACATCGATATATATGTAAGCTATAGCTTTCGCTAACTGTAAACAGATGAGCCTGGAAAAAGTTTTAATATAACATTCTTCTTAGTATCAAATATTTATATATATTACAAAGTGGCAGTTTAAACATTATTTTGTATTATTCATTTTACTACCAGTAATCATAAACTAGTTTATGGTAGAGATTTTAAAGTGTGGAGTTAATAAATTTAATTTCTCACGTAGGAAATATATGGGTGTTATTTTCAGACGCATTAAACATATAAAAACACAAGTCCGCTGCAAGCAGAGTGAAAAGCGCAATATAAACATTAATGTAAATTACTTCATATTTCTTAAAAATATACCCCAGGAATTCTGCATACATAACAGTTAATCTATTACCAGTGTTATTTGGAAGTGCAATACGTTGTTACAAACAAATTGTAATGATAACTTTATGTTTTGTCTATGTTGTTATGTTTGTGTGTGTTTGTGTGCATTTGTGTGCATTTGCGTGAGTTTGTGTTTTGTTGCTTTACTGGACAAGACTGTGGCATGCTGTCTTGCTTAAAAATAGTGGTATAGAACCTATCGTGATAATCACGTTCTTTCAAATAATACGCCGTGTAAGAAGTAAACAAACATGAGGGAAGGAAAATATTAACATCTGTATCTGTATCTGTACGACGTAGGAACCACTGCTGGCGTAGTACGTCGGAGGGAGTGCTGTTTGGTCAGTCACGACCCGCGAGGGCTGTCTTGAAACCCTCGACTGTCTTGGCACATGCGGTTATTTCTTCAAGGGCGTTCCAGTCTTGGATTGATTTTATAAAAAAAGAGTTTTTGTATTGCTGGGTTTTGGCTGATTTTGTTTTAAAGCAGTTCGAATGATTTATGCAAAATTTTTCAACGATGTTTACACTTTCACTATTAGGTTTTATTTTTTGGGATGATTTTACGTTTGTTTATTTTTGGTGTCAAATAATTTTCACTGTTTATGGCCGGCACCATACCCCTAACAATCTTGAAGAGGAAGACTAACCTTGCGTTCTTCCGGCGCTGCTGTAGCGTGTCAAGGTTAAGCTTATCCAACATTCTTTGGATGCTTCCTTCCTCACGAGAAGTGTAATCCCTGGTAATGAACCTTGCTGCGTGGCGTTGGATCTTTTCTATGGAGTTTATGTCCTTAACGAGGTAGGGATCCCAATTAATTGAACCGTATTCCAATTTAGAACGTACTAATGTAATGTAAGCTAGTTTGCGACAGTCCAAGGAACAGTTCTTTAGATTACGTTTAAGAAATCCGAGTGTAGAGTTTGCCTTTTTACAAATATTGTTTATATGTGTTTCCCAGGTCAAGTTTTCGGATATGGTAAGTCCTAGATATGGGTTTGTATTTACTTGTTTAAGAATAGTCTTGTCGAGTACGTAGAAGAAGCTTGATTTCTGACGTATGCTTAAGATATAACACCTCTTGGCATTAAAGTGCATTCCCCAAAGATTAGCCCATTTTTCAAGCTCCTGCAAGTCTTGCTGTAGGATCAGGTGGTCTTTTCTGGAACGGATGAGACGGTACAAGAGGCAATCGTCGGCGAAAAGGCATACGCTGGATTTAACTGTATCCGGCAAGTCGTTAATGTGACATAGAAACATCAATGGGCCTAGGACTGTGCCCTGGGGTACTCCGGATTCAACTGATACACTATCGGAGTGTTCACCTTCAACGACTACATTCATTTTCCGATTTTTTCGGAAGCAGGTTAGCCACTTCAATATATTACCTCTTACACCGTAATTTTCCAGTTTTTGCAGTAACTTGTCATGAGGTACTGTGTCGAATGCTTTGGAGAAGTCTAGTATGGCTATGTCCACTTGTTGATTGTTGTCGTATGCTTCAAGTAGATCATTCATGGTGACGAGTAATTGTGTTTCGGTGGAGAACCCCGATCTAAAACCATGATTCTTATCTGTCAAGATTGAATATTTTTCAAAATGGTTTAGTAAATGTCTACAAATAATATGTTCAAGAGTCATACATAGAACTGTGGTTAGGCTGACAGGTCTGTAATTTTCAGCGAGATGACGATCGCCTTTTTTGAATACCGGACTTATATTTGCGTTCCTCCAGTCCTCTGGTAGTGTACCGCTATTTATGGATCTTTGGAATAATTCCGATACTGCAGGCGCAAGTTCTGTTGCACATGTTTTTAAGATGATATTTGGGATTTGGTCTGGTCCCATAGCTTTGGATACAATAAGGTCTTGTAGGAGTTTTTCTACACCATTTACAGTCACAACAAGATCTGGTACTGTTGGAATACTATTTTTGGTGAATTTCATGAAATTTAACAATCTGTAGCAAGATCTAGATGTGAAATACAGATGAATCCAGAGCAAAAGTAATAGCGAAAGTGCCTGACCTTTTCCAGTGTACTCGAATCATACGGCTACAATGGAAAAGGTACACATTTCGCTGTTGTCAAAGCATCGGTCCATGCCAGTCACATCAACACCATATTATTGGACCAGTAGGCCTAATTAAATTGAATCGGAACAGTGGAACTCAACAAATTTAGCGGTAAGCTTTAATATCTCCTACTTGATAATAGACTGTTAATCATGTATATGTATATAATTTGCACAATAACCAGCTATAGGAAAGAACTTATTGTTTTTACGAGTAAATAGATACTGACTAAAGAAAAACACTTTGACCAACATTCGCTCTATTCTTCATCTTCTAAAACAACAAAACAAAAACAATAGCAACAAAAAACAACAACACACAAACAGAACAACAACAAAAAAAGAAAAGAAAAGAAAAAAAGACAAGATTATCGAGACAGAAAACAATACTACATGTATGAATGCACTCTTCTTATGTATATGCAGTTATAAATAATTTACACAATATGTTTTTACCCTTTATTCCATATGTAAAGTTTCTGACAAATGTGCCGACAATGCGGATCCAGACCAGCTGGCACATCAGTGCCCTCAGATCCAGATCCGCACTGTTTGCCTTCTAGTCTGAGATATTTTTATGAATCTGGTAAAGAACTGAACAGATCCCTATCAGACAGCACATCTGTGTGGGCCGGTCCGGATCCGCAGTGCTCCCTCACAGTCAATAGTTGTATACCATAGCATAACTGGTTAATAAGCCAATTTTTAAATTAATACATTACATAACTATAGTAAAGTAATTGTTGTTGTTTTAAAATACATATTGACTAAAGAAATCATTTTAGAAAAACAATACTACACGTATGAATGCACACTTCTTATGTATATGCAGTTACAAATAATTTACACAATATGTTTTTACCCTTTATTCCATATGAACAGGTTCTGACAAAAGTGTCAACAATGCGGATTCAGACAAGATGGCACATCAGTGCCATCCGATCCAGATCCGCACTATTCGCCTTCTAGTCTGAGATCTTTTATGAATATGGAAAAGAGCAGAACAGATCCTTATCAGACCGCACATATGCGCAGACCGGTCAAGATCCATAATGCTCCCTCATAGTCAATAGTTGTGTACCATAGGGTAAATGGTAAATAAGCCAATTTTTAATACCTTACATACCAATAGGAAAGAACTTGTTGTTGTTGTTTTTTTTAAAATACATCTTGACTAAAGAAAAATCGTTTGTCAACATTTTCCCATTCTCTTAAATATAATAAAACAACAAAACAAAAGCAACAAAAAACACCAAAAACATCAAGATTATCAAGAGAAAACAATTCTACATGTTGAGTATGTATAAATACAACTTCTTATAGTAGACTATTGACAGTTTATCCTAAACCATGTATATGCAATTATATATAATTTACACAATATGTTTGTTTTACCCTTTACTCCATATGTACCAGTTATAACAAATGTGCCAACAATGTGGATACAGACCAGCCAACACATCAGCGCCGTCCGATCCAGGGGCTCGTTTCATCAACGGTCGTACGACCGATCGTAGGCCACGATTGTCGTAGATCGGTCGTACGATCTGCGGCGGCGAAAATTCCATTTCATCAAACAATTCGCAGCCACGAAATAGTAGATTTCGGTCGTACGTCTGCGACTGGGTGAGGGTACTCGCAGATCTACGATCCAATATGGCTGCCATTCAAATACCTCGATTCAAAAGAAAAAAATACCACAAAAGTGCCCCAGAAAAGATAACGCGGTACTCTACGTAGACTTTATCGATGCAGTCAAAACAGATGACAATGATTCTGACACAGTAAGATATTTATACAATACGTTCATAACAACAACAACAAAATGAAGTTTTGTTTGGTGTGGAAATTGAAAGTCTGTGGCTAGATCTACTGTTATTTAGCCTTGGTATGAATCTCCCGGCTAGATTGCACTTTAGCGGGCGCAGGTCGGCCATGTTGTTGTTTACAATGTCAGCCATTTTGAATCTCCTGTCAAATTCCTGTCAAAAAGCCTAGCGGCGTTTGAGCGATAAAAAGCAGGGGTGTGGGGGGCGGCAGCCCCCATAAAAAACAATTACTAGACTCAGTCACGTGAATATTCGCGTAAATTAGCGCCCGCTAAAGTGCAGTACTCCCAATCTCCCCTTTTTGAATTAATACTAAAAAAAGAGTAATTAGCAATGTACAACACGCAAGTACCAGACTCACGAATTCTTTCTTTTTTATTTGATTCTGAGGGGGTGTCAGACTATTCTCCCCCTTGACAGTTCCTCCCCTGACGTTTCCTCCCTGACTGTTCTCCCCCTATTTTGGGGGAGAACAGTCTGCATATATAAAATTTTGCAGAAGTCTGGATAATATTGCTGATCCGAATTCAGTTAAGATACTGTTACAGAAACTAAACATCTGGTATACCCTGAAAATAATATTAAGGACTGTGATCTTTGAAAGATTTAAAAAAAACTTAAGATAGTAAAATAATTGGGTATTTGTAAAAAAGATCTTGATGTTTTCAGATGTCCACAGAATAAGAACAGCCAAAGAAAATATCTATTCTCCATGTGAAACAACTTCTATCATATATTGCCACCTTAGTGCAAAAATTTGTATAGTATATTGAAATAATGAGTTATATTGCACCTTCTGTACAGTTCCTGTATAAATGCATTAAGTCTGATGATTCATTGATAAGGATATATAGATGGTTAAGTCTTTAAAACTATGGTTAATCTATTAAACCTTTAGTTTAAGAATGTTAAACATATTATATAGTTTGAGGAACAACCTACAGGATAACGTTATTAGTTTTCCCAGATTTTACAGAGATTCACATTTCAATAACTACAATCCAAATAAAAAGATCCATTTATATATTCATTTTGTTGCATTTAGTGTTTTCACCTATTTTAATATCTTCATTAAACAAATGATTACAGGTTATCCAGAATTAATAAATAATTAAAGATGCATATAAGATATTAATAAATTTAGCACAAAGGTGTGTTTGACAGGACATTAATTCTATGAAAACAATTGTTCAATAAAGCTGTAACAAAAATATGCACAAATACTTAAATCCAAATTATTAAATTTTATTGTCTCCTCTGCATCTCAAGTTTCCCCATAGTGACATAAAGTCACAGTTCACTGGCCTCTCTGGTGTCCCCATTTTTATTTATAACCTATTACATAACATTTTGTCTTTGATGCCAGCATTTTCATTGTGATTTATGGTCTGATTACATATTCAAATCACCATTGACCACTCTGGTGTCTCAGTGTGATTACACAATAGGTCCAGTGATTTATGATCCTTCAAGTGACATGTATACTCTGTTAATGCTTTAATATAATTTCCTATTGGATACTTTTATTTTTATTTAAAATAAACTGCGTCTCATGACTGACCTGATTTACTTAAAAAATTCAACTGCCTTTAGTGGAAGAAATAATAGACTACTTTTCACTGTTCTTGTTATAAAATACATAATTTAAATCATGAAACACAGAGGAATATATAGGATGATTACCAGTGGTGACCAAGGATGGTTACCTGAGGTGACCAAAGAGTAAATTTTTTGTAATTCACAAACGAAGCTGTTTGCGCCAAGGTGCACATTTTGGGCCATATATGTGTCATACACATGTTATAATTAATAAATTTGTAAATTGAAATGATTTTTCTACTCAGTATCTGGGTTTTAGTATAATCTTAAAATACTAAAACAGTTAATTATGTACAAATCTTATTTAAGATAATTAAAATTTCAAAACTGTTCTGTTTGTAATGCTCGGGTATTTGCAGGTTGGGGTTGAAAAGTTGCCAAGTATTCTTGTGGACCATATTTGGCTGTTTGGACTGGTAAAATTTGTCCAGCTGTTGCCTGGTACTCAGTGGTAGTCTGGTAGTGGAGAAACTGCTTCCCATCCAACTTGGTGATCTAAACTACAGATGACATTTACTGGTTACAGCACATTAATTTATTGGTTGCCTCGACAAATTTACAGGACAACCAATAAACCATTAGCACTGAGTCAGTATAATCTTCTGTGGGAAGAAGAACCCCGAGTTTCCAAGACTGACCAAGTGTCTGACGTTGAACTTCTAAAGATCATGAAGATTATTCATTTAAAACGATTTCCAATGATTATTTAGTCTTCGCTTCATTTATGTACATTTCCATAGCCCATCCGGCTAAATAATGATATTAGAATTCCATGTTATCTTTTTAAAATCCACTTAAAAGTATCGTTTAATTTCCACTATTTTTTTTTTACAATTTTGACAGATGTGCGCTAAAAACCACGCGACCGGAACTACCTATATTAGACTGTCTCACGGTTTTCCAAAATCGTACGACCGATCGTAGTTAAAGTGCGATCGGAAAATCTACGATGTCGTTAGTGAAACGGGTGTCTGTAAATCGTAGATGAGATCGCAGATTGAAATCGCAGCGTACGATACGATCCGATCGGGAATTATTGATGAAACGATCCCCAGATCTGCACTATTCGCCTTCTAGTCTGAGATATCTTTATAAATCTGTCAGAGAACAGTAAAGATCCCGATCAGACAGCATAGATGCGCAAGCCAGTCTGGATCCCAGATGCTCTTCACAGATGGTAGTCGCATACCATAGGGTAACTGATTAATACGCCAGTTTATAATGCATTAACTTTAGAAAAAAACAAACAAAAAAACTGGATGTTTTTAAATACACATTGACTTAAGAAAATTGTTCTAATCAGCATTTGTTTTAACCCTTTACTCCATATGTATGCATTTTAACACATGTGCAATCAGTGCAGATCCAGATCAGCCGGCATAACCATGCCCTATGATCAGGTCCGCACTGGTCACATTTTGGTCAGAAATAACCTTATAGGTCAAAAAGCGGACATAGCAGATCGCGACCGACCGGCACAGATGCGCAAGCTGATCCGGATCCACTCTGTCTGCCCAAGCAATAAAGGTGTGTTCATGGAGGAAAGGGTTAAATACATATTTCTACAGTTGACAAACTGTATTAACATCCATCTATTTAACATAACAGTCATTTGATCCCACTAATTACAAAGTCTACACTTCTCTCTTCTGCCAGTCTTCATTAGTGTCTTTCCTCACTTCTAATATAACCTTCAGTCCTTTTTCCACAATTCTTGTTTTTAAATGTTCATTCTGTCTGATTTCATAGGCCGCAGTAGCTAGTCTACCTCGCTCTCTTTTCATTATAACTGGAAGGTCTGATAATATTCGCTTTCGTTCGTCCTTCAGAACACTGCTGAAAGCTTTTGCAAAGACCATCTCTCTGTCTGCGATTCTCAAAAACTTAATAATGATGGGTTTAGGGCCATTTCTAGGATCACTTGGCAATCTGTGTAAATTTGCGAATTGATCATATTCTTTTTATCGATGAATAGGATTGGGAGGAGTGTGGCGAGCCCTTAAGTAGCGGGTGTACTGGGGTGGATAAAGACCTTCCCCTCAGGGGGCGGAGGATGCAGCGGCCTTCACTTCAGGGGTGAATGGATGGGTGGGGGTGCAGGGAAGATGCATGCCTTCAATTAAGGAGGTGGTTAACAGGGGAGGATACAGGCCGTCACTAAAGGGGTTGGAGTGCTGGTCAGGAATCTGTTTTCCCTTCTATAATGGATGTGCCTTTACCTAAGATGCGGGGGTGAGAATCCAGTTTTTAAGTATTAGGTTTTATGCAATCTAAAATCTATTTGAAAGGAGTTACATGTATATGTTTTCTTGTTAGCAGAGTGGAAAGGCATGTTTACATTTTGTTTATACTTTTTGAGGGGAAGTGCACCACATCACCGCCTGTGCTATTGATGCCCCTTCCCTCTAAAACGTTTTGGCTTTTGATAAATTTTAAAGTAACTTAATGAATTCTCAAGAAGCTTTAAATGAATCAAGTCGTTTCGATCTACAATGCCATTTTCTTCATGAATGCCAAATATTTAGAATAAAACAATCAGGAAGTTTATTTTATCAAGCATTCTTAATGTAACCTTTATGACATACGGGTATTATGTTCAAATAATTACACGCGTTTGAATACAATAAACAAGCAGTTGAATGTTTGTATTTCCATGAAATTCAAGATGAAATTTTTAATGCTTAAATGGTAGACAGTTTCATTGCATTAAAACTGCACGTTACACTTTACTGGGTGAAATTGGCAATAAATTGATTTGCAAATACAAGGATTCGATGATGAATATTTTTAAGAAATTAAAAAAAAAACAACACATTTTAACGGTTTAGTTCCATGATGACAACGTGCAGAGATTGTGGGTAAAATACTTCAATCTTTATTCTAAGTATGCTCAAAACAGAATAAAACGACTGCTAGACTGCTTTCTTTTATTTTGAATAAATACTGAATTTATTTTCTAACCACTTATTTCATTCTAAGTTGACAGTCTCATTTTAAAAATATTTTTCATTCTGAGGACCTCGACTTCCGGTTACTCTCTGCTAATGGCCTGCGCCTGGGGTCCGATTCCTTTCACTTCCTGAGCCTCCTGGATCAATGAACAAATAGCGCAGCAGAAAATCGTCATACAGTCGTTAAAGGCCGAACCCGGGATGCCCTTTAGTTGGCGGATTTTCCCTCGTACCTGTACCCACTTGTATAAATTGAAGAAAGGGACCAAATACGCCAAACCTGCAATTAAAGAAAACAATGCTAAATAATTCTCTACTCAGTAATCATGTTACACAAGGGTCAAAACATGTAACCTTAGCGGAAACAGTCACAAATTTTCTTGTTAATAAATCATTATGACGACAAATCATACACTGCTGTACACCAACCCAAATTTCTAACTGGTCAATTTTTGTCCGCAAATTTTCGTAAGACATTGAGTTAACTCTTGATTTAATATCAGTTGCCAACACCAGTCTTCAATTGTAGCTTTAATCTTGTAATAATTGACTTTAGAACAAGTTGGCGAAAGTTATCCTAAATTTTGCTTCCAAGACTAACACATTTCGAAACGAAATTTTGCTAAAATGTATTTCAAGCAATAGTCAAGATACTCGTGATGATGCCAAAGTCTTCAAGCCAAGGTCACAGTTGATGGAGTTATGCCCCTTTGTGTACTTGCATTTTTTATTTTGAAATAGCACCAGGGGCGACACATGTGTTCAACTGAACACCCATCTAGTTGTTGTTTAAATAAATCCCTTTTAAAGTACCCAATTTTATCATTTTTTCCCTTTCAATTAAAGACTGTTCTAATTTTGACCTTTCGACAAATCACAAAATATCGAACGTTCAAGTTTACTACGTGGTGGTTTGGATAATCCTGAAAGACTGTCGTAGAAGCCTGGGCCCAAGATCATAAAACTAAGTTTTGAGATAATAATAATAATAATAATAATAATCTCTTTATTTTAAGAAGGTAACTCATTAAGACAAAATCTATGACAACAAAATTAATACAAACAAATACAAAATCATATACAATATACATGCTATAGGCAAATTTCGATTACAAATATGCATCGTGTAAAATTATGTGAAGAACTATATACAAATACAAAAGTAATAACAATTTAAAGAGGTTGTATTTCAAACAAGTAAGTTTTTAAATGTTTTTTGAATAAATATATGGAAGAGACAGATCTAATTTCATAAGGGATATCATTCCATACGCTCATACCTGTATAGCTGAAACATTTTTTAATTAAGTTAGTTTTACCTTTTAAGTGTTCAATATCAGTTCTTGAAGAAGGTCGCAAGTTATACCGAGGGTTATTAGATACTTTTACAAGGTTAGTGATGTATTTTGGAACCAAATTATGTATAGATTTGTAGACCAACAGTGCAGTGTGATATTTACATCTTGATTCAAAAGAAAGCCATTTTAGGATATGAAAAAGATCTTTCGTAGGTGTGCGAACAGGTTTTTTAAGAATTATTCTTGCTGCTCTTTTTTGAATTTTGTATATTCTATTTAAGTCGCGACGGTTACCGTTACTCCAAACAATACAACCATATTCAAAAGTAGATGCAATATATGCATTATAGAAGAGTTGTTTCATTTCCATTGTTAGAAAGAATGATATTCGTTTAAGTAAACATAATTTTGATGCAAGTTTCTTACAAGTTTGATTTATATGGGTACTCCAGTTAAGACAGTTGTCAATATAGACGCCTAGTAATTTTTTGTGATTTTACATTTTGAAGCAATTTATTCCCAACAGATAATTTGAGTTCATGGTTATTATTGATCCTTTGCCTTGAATCAATGATCATACATGTTGTTTTGATTGGGTTTATGATCATGTTATTTATTGAACACCATTTTTGCGTTTCGTTTAAACTTAACTGTAGTTTCATTTGTACTACTTCTAGTTTGCAATCAGATGCGTGTATAGTTGCGTCAACAGCATACATATCGACCCCTGATGTAATTTTTAGCGGTAAATCATTTACGTAAAATAAAAATAAAAGGGGGCCTATGATTGAGCCCTGGGGTACACCAGAAATAATATGACGAGTTTGTGATCGTATTGCACCATTTTTAATTAACTGTTTTCTGTTTGAGAGGTATGATTTGAAAAAAGTTATAGCGTTATTTGAGAAGTGATATAATTTTAATTTATAAAGAATGATGTCATGGTCAACTAGATCAAAAGCTTTTTTAAAATCTAAAAATATTGTTCCAATCATTTTCCCTGAATCAATTTCCTTTAACCAAGAATCTATTATTTTCACCAAAGCAGTTTGGCAGGAGTGTTGTTTTCTAAACCCCGACTGATACTCATAAATTATATTCGTTTGTTGAAAAATAAATATAACTGATTTGCAATATGTCTTTCAAAAATCTTGGATAAAGTTTGCAAGATAGAAATAGGTCTATAATTATTCGCATCTTCCTTACTTCCCCCTTTGTGTATAGAAATAACATTAGCAAGTTTTAGTTGATCTGGAAAAATAGTCTCAAATCTCAAGGATCTGATTGGCTGAAATGGCGACTGGTCAATCAGATGCTTGAGATTTGGGACTGATCTCCAGATTTAGTTTTATGATCTTGGGCACTGGCCTTGGTGATTTTGGAAAACACAATTTGTAGCACCCCTTATATTATTCAACAATAAAATTGTTTTTAGAATGAACGTATGCCATATTGGAAGATGTCACTTCTTTCAAATCCTGGTCAATGGGTGGTGGGTTTGAGCCCCAAAGAAGGCAAACAAATCAGCTCATTTCTTGCATACCGGGGGAGGACCTAAATACAACACGTAAGTGGTTCTCGGAGTTCAAGCGAGACAGATGAGGTTTTCGGTTGCTATGGGTGCGTCATACACTAAACCATTGTTCTAACTTAGACTACACCGATCACATTCTTTAAATTTCTCACCAAGGATTCGGGATAAACACTGCAAACTTGAAATATAATAAGATACATCTTTTTCACTTCTTTGTATGAAAAAAATTATTAAATTCTCTTCACGCGTTCAGAAACCACTGACATTCAATCAAGGTAGGGGTAAATCCAAAGTCACAAAATTGTTAAGCTGTTACACAGAAGATTTTTCATCAGTTTTTGCCGGTTTCAGTATATCCTAAAAAAGCTACGGTCAATTTGTGACTTTTGGTTTTGCCCTCACCTCGAATAAATGTCCTTGGTTTAAGAACGCACGCTGGGATTTCAATGGAATTTTTTTTAAAAGAAGTAAAATGGTGCATCTTATTATGTTTCAAATTTGAAGACTGTACTCCAAATATATGCGGAGAAATTAAAAATGTTTGAACGTTGAAGTTAGAACATTGGTTAAGTGTATTTATTTGAACGTTCGATCTAAAAAATTTCGGTTGCACTGGTAATTGTGTTTTAGGTGCACCTCAATTATCTTTTGAGCTTTTTCGTGCGCATTAAAATCCTGCCAAATGTGTTAGTCTTGGAAGACGTATAACTGATAATAGATAACTAGAAAGTCACATGATAGTATAGTCGTAGACTAATATTGGTACATAAGAACTAATTGACTGTTTCGTTTGTTATCTGGAATCATTAAAAAAGCATACTTTATATTTTGTTTAGCTAATTTGCGAACTAGAATGTGTCCTCGGACACTGATGCCCACATGCTGCAACAAAGGGCCATAACTCTGTAAAAATGGTCGCAGGAGGAAAAAAATCCTTTCTTTACGATCATCTACACATCCTGCTTTATCATCTGTGCAAGTTTGAAAGAAATCCGCCTTATAGTTTAGGAGGAGTTGATGCCACAAGATTTAAATAGTGAAATTAACAAAGGGCCATTACTCTTGTGAAAATGGTCGCAGGAGGAAAATATCCTTTCTTTACGATCATCTACACATCCTGCTTGATCATCTGTGCAAGTTTGAAAATAATCCGCCTTATAGTTTAGGAGGAGTTGATGCCACAAGATTTAAATAGTGAAATTAACAAAGGGCCATAACTCTGGTGAAAATGGTCGCAGGAAAAATTCCTTTCTTTAATATCATTTACACATCCTGCTTAATCATCTGTGCAAGTTTGAAAGAAATCTGCCTTAAAGTTTAGGAGGAGTTGATGCCACAAGATTTGGGGACGTACGGACGGACGAGTGCAACTCTATATGCCTCCCACTTTGTGGGGGCATAAAAAAATATGTCTATATCAGGTAATACTACAGTAATTCAGGTGGCCAGGGAACAAGTCAATTTTATTTGGGGTTTGTGCGGACCATTAGTAACTCGGTGATTGGTTGAAAATGCAAAAGCAGAATTAAAATATTAAACGTTAATATGTGAAAATGCAGTGTATAAAAGAATTTGAAACAAAACATTTGCTTTTTTGAGAGTATGAAATTTTTTATCTTTAAAATTGATATTATTTTGGACTAAGTGAAACTGAAAGTGGCGCTTAGCTGAGTTTGGTGGTATTCAATAGCAAATTCAGAATAGGAGTTGAAGCTATACTGGGAGTCTATTGGAAATTAATTACTGTAGTCTAACCATCACGCAGTACTCTGGTAAGCGTTAACGTACAGTAGGATAAAGCAGGACAAACAAGTTTTTTTGCACCTGTCTGTCTGTCTGTCTGTCTGTCTGTCTGTCTGTCGATCCGTCCATAAATTATGTCTGCTCCATAGTTCTTAAATCTATCGAACAATTTTAAATTATTTGATATAAATATTTTGCATAATGACACCTTCAATAATCATGACGCAGTGATACATATACATGGTTTTTACAAAACCTATGTTTGGTGATACTGACCGCAGTGAAGGCAGGTTCCTTCGCCAATTGCTTCAGCATTCTTGCCAAAGGTGTAGCATGGAAAGATGTAGGTCACGATGCAAACGCCGAAATTGTCAAAACATCCAAACAGTCCATGGGACCACTGTCCTCCACCACTTGCCTGCAAACAGATGACAATGCTTTATAATTTAAATTTGAGATAAAATTCTTATTGATGTACATGCATTCTACTGAGAAAGAACCTCATACATCGTTGCTTTTAATGATGGAAACAAGCGCGCAGTCGATAACCCTAGTGACGAGAGAACATCGTTTTGCCGAATTCCGGTGAGTTTTATTTTAACGATTTCTTTTTGTATAAAAGAAAATACGCAGATTTATTTTGTATTAAAATTATGATGCACATTGTCGAAACACCATGCCTCATTAAGCTTTATACACGTCCCAAGTTATTTTCGAGCAAGACATAAGTTCTATTTGTAGTTAAATGACCTTGACAATGACCTTAGGGACCCTAATTACAATCCCTTGTAAGGGCTCAACAAATCCTACCGACTCACTAAGTTTTTGACAGAAGAGCTGAAACAAGTTCCAAGTTAATGTATGAAAAAGAGTCATATTTTTAGCAACAGTGATATTGACGCAAATGAACATACACGCCATGTTTGCTGGGGATGGTAAAAACCAGTCTGAAGTACAGCTGAACATGACGTGAGAAGAAATTTCTGCTATAATTAGTAACAGTGAACTTGACCTTGAACCTAGTGACCTTAAATACAATTCCATGCAAGTTATGGTCATCAGCAAAAAAAACAAGCTTGGTCCAAACTAAGTTCACTATTCGAACAAATTATTTTTATGTAACTATCACTTTGACATGTAGCTATCCCAAGGACTTAACGGATGGTCAAGAGTAAATATATGCCAATCTTAAAAGAGGGAGGCAGAGCATAAACAGCTCCTTTTTAGATTGGAAGTATGGTCAATCACCGACTTAGAATTCAGCAAAGAAGTGGTTACGTGTTTATTGCAATCTCACTAAAGTCAGATCTAACAAAATGTAAGATCTGATGACGGCCCGCGGACACTGTAGCGGTTTTTCCTGATTTGATCTACTATTTTTAGAAATTGTCAACACAGGAAGCATGATTGATAATGCTCACAAAATATCTGAAGTATCTATAATGGCATTTACAATATACATGCGGATTCGGATGTGATGTGCCATAATGATAAAGCTTGCCTGTTTTCCATCAATCCATATTTTGCTATTTTGGAAAATTTATAAATGATAATTTTAATGAATTATTCGTTCACGTCCATTAATCATGTGACGAAAATTTCTTTTGGACCCTTTCTTGGCCACGAAGCTAGCACTCGTTAAGCGGACCCCGGATGTTTATTATAGCCCAGCGGCATTTGTGTGACGCACAAAGAATTTTCTCAAAAGCCAGGGGTTTTCCTAGCCATTTTGGGAAAAGGACCCTGGCCAGAATTGGGAAATTTTAGCGCGTGAAATGTTTCATTTCGGGAATTTTTATCGAGACGACAAAAATACAAGTTTTGGGAATTTTAAAATCATTATATTATACATAGCACAAAGAAAACTTGCACTTGAATGTCCCATTTGTTTTACTTTTGTTGTGTATTTAAATGGCAATATCCGTCTAAATGCAAATAGTTTGAAAAAATAAGTTTTTTTTTCTGTTTTTTGCTACTAGAACCATATGCCCAGAACACACAAACTATCATGTTTCAGTTCTTGTGATATATGGTTTTACATTGACATGATGTTATGATTAGATAGTATATCATACCGTAACCCAAATCCGACGTTCTCCTAAATACGGCGATGTTTTGTTTTTCAAGACGGTATTAAGTAGCGTGAATATATTAATGCTACTTAGTTTGGATATATATTAACAGTCTTTTTGTTTTGTGTCCAGGATAGATGCGCATGCTTAATATAGCGCATGCGCAATGTGAAGTAACGCCAATGTGGGTCGCCATAAGAACTAAATAATTTGATTACAGGAATCTAAAACTTTTCATCGTTAACTTCATGATTTAAAAGAAGTTGCATACAGATTTGTGTTTAACAATTTTATCATTACGAAGTATGAAACATAAATGAATTAGCATGTCCCGTACTGCGGAAAAAATGTCATCAGACATTGCAGCGTGTTGTAGAAAACAGTGAACACTGTTAGCGACTGCTGACCTTCTTGTGATAATCAAAAGTTAGTTATTCGATCCGCATTTATTCCTACTGAGAAGAAGCACAGTTGCCCATGTATCTTTCCGTTCCATTGATTCGTTGTTTTAAATTGTTATCTTAGGATACTGAGAAATCGATACCGGATGTTTACACAATTTGAAAGGGGGTAACACTAAATACCGAAATACACTTTTTACCGAAAAATACCGAAATGCACTTTTGAATACCGAAATACACGTAATAATTGGTAATTAAAACAACGAATTTAAATAAATCTTGGGCATTTATTTCATATATACTAATATTATAACATATTATCTTATTTAAACAACAAATAATGCTTTAAATACCATTTATTAAGTGTATTTCGGTAACCAAAGTCTATTTCGGTATATTTCGGTAAAATAGTGTATTTCGGTATTCAGTACTACCGATTTGAAATAACTAATATTAAACTCTGTGACTAAATGGTGGATTTAAGATTAATTTCGGTATTGAATGACTGGTATTCAGTTTGGAAGAATTGATTAAGTGAACATCTTTTTTTAGACCAAGATTATATTGAAATATGGAAATTAATCAAGACTCACTGCTGAAAATAAAGTGTTGACAAATAGCTGTTTTTTACGTTTTTATATGGACAGTGTTGGCTGTTGCTGTGCATATAGGAACATATAAGATAGCAAGTGCATTTTGTTGTCTGGCCTACAAATAAAATGAAGAAGCAACGCAACCTCTTCTGAGAGAGGAGTCACAGCTAGTTGAAGCTTACTTTTAGACCAAGTCCATATTGGTTACACATGTGATGTGAGAATCGCTCATAATCCAAAGGTAGGAGGATTTTCGTTGTTGGCTAATTTGGTAAAGAAATGGTCACTTACATTTATTTCACAGAGAAAATTATATTCACTGGAAAACATAAAATAAATAGTGGTCGATATCTCATATAATTTGATAGTATTAGTTTGTAATGTGTTCAAGGATTCTGCATGTAAAATAAGTCTTGATTTATTCACGAATGTTTTATCATGAATTTTGCCCGAGAAGTATTTATCGTATTAAATTTAATATATTTTGCAATAGATAGTGTTTTCTGACAAGATGCCTTTAAATGTTTTCCAAACAAGTCGCTTTCAAAATATGTGGTAACTTTATAGTTTCTTTTGAATTATATAGGTCCCAAAACATCTTTCATAATACATGTATGTGTAGTTTTATAAAAAGTTTCAAGCTGTTTTTGTATGAGTTTTTATGTGGCCTGATCTCTGAGTCTCTTAAAATGATGCAACGTTAAAGAATGCAGGATGTACTCATCTTGTAGTGTTTTTATAATGCATTTTTCTCCTCACCAGTGTTTAGATTTCTGTCACGTTATTATGTAAATATTACAAACTCAATCAGATTTAAGCTGCATTTCAGTTGTTCTTTTTAACAGTATTGAAATAAGTAAAGTTATGGAATGAAAGGAATTGATAAGCAGCAGATAACTTCCAGGCTTTCAATTTTTCACATTACCGCCTTTTGAATATGCAAAATTGATACAAAGGTTAATTGTGTTGCTTTTATTCGCTACAAGTACCAACTATATTGTGGATTGTGATCGGAATGAGATGCTCGGAGTGTGTTCAATAAATAAAAAATGCCTTAGTTGGATGCATTTCATTATTATTATTATTATTCTTTTTTTTTCTTAAAATTTTTCAAAATATTGTGTATTGCATATTTTACATAAAAATATGAAATCTCTCTGTGAATAAAGAATTATTTTTTAAATTATTTTAACAGAAATTAACACAGTTTCATGTTTTTGTCATGAGCTATTCAGTAAGAAATTTCAGAAAATATGTCTTAAAAAGATTACCCCATCATGCAAAAAAAAAGGTTCCAAAGTGAAGTTCACGGTCTCCTGTACTAGAGGAAGCCTGAATGTCTTCAAGATATAATATCGCTTTCATCAGTTATATGGTAAAATTAATATATACTGTTGTTTTTAAATTATATATTTTGTAAACAAATTTATTACATAAGAAATGGGGAAAAGGTTGTATTCTAAATGGTCATTGAAAAAAATGAATAAATGGTTCAGTTTTCTCTGACCAATAGACCGTCTGTAAAACAGCAAGTTACTGTTTTACTTTTTCTTGTTCTGTTACTCGCATGATTTCCCGCGCGATTTTGGAGGTGAAGGTCAGCAATGTTTATTTCCCACGGTCCACTTGCGACTCGATTGATTTTCTGGACGAAACATGGAGATACGGCAGGAAATAAAACAAAAAATATATAAATATGATCCAATTGTGTGTTTAACCTTATGCAATTTTAACATCCATGGTCACTTCCTTCGTAAAAAAGTTGTTGTTGCTTGAAATGTTGACATTCATCATTTGCATACGACTCTATTAACTATCGAGGTCACACTCCCGCTTCAAAACAAAAAGTACGGAAGCGTAGAAGGACCATAGTTTTTATTTTTGTCTTATTTGACAAACATGATCCAAAAAGAGGTCGAAATTGGATGGGAGTAAAGTGTAGGTAGAAAATTCTTTCAGGAAAAAGAGAAGTCTGATGACATAGAGTATTCAGTGGGGTCAATGTGATATACGTGGTATGTGACTCATGGGTTCACCTGAAATTCTTTTCCCCAGTTAAAGTTTTGAGGGGTGGAGACACTTTCCTCTGCCCCATTTGTAATCAGTTATAAGTATAAAAAATAAACAAGAAACGTTGTATATATGTTAACAGTTTGAAGAGTTTAGAAATCTTAAAGTTTTTAAAATTAATACCTTTTTGACTGTTCGACATTCAAGTAAACAAAGACACTATTATTACTCTACTTGGACACCATACTTCATTGATTGGAACTAGATTTACTCCAACCAATCAGAATCGTCGAATTTAGGTCACGTTGTCAGACCGAGGTTAGAGTTTACCGCTGCCATACTTGTTTATACTTAGCAACTGATGAATGACTACAGATTTTGCCATTATTCCAAAATTACGTATGAATAGTTGTTTTAAATTTATAACAAGTTTAATTAAAGATTACTATGGTTTGTCTAAAATTGCATAGAAAAATGATCTTACATCGCCGAATTTGGGTTACACCGGGATATATATAATTTTTAATTTTACAATAGTGGACTACAAATCTGTAAAAATGTTTGCTGTTTTTCATCTCTTTTGTTCATATAATATTTATTTAGCGCATACGAAATAATTTGCGGAGATTTGTAGTGTAAATATGTTGTAACAGTTCATGTTAAGTGTTAAAATTATTTTAAAATGTTGAACTAACTTTTCTCAAAGTTCCACTGACTATAAGTACCCATGACTTACCTTGGATATCATGTAAAGGGGTTTGAAGCCTGCTGTTCGAATTATGGGGAAAATATTTCTAGGAATGAGGTAAGTAGGTCATCACTTCTTGTTTATATTTTTAGAAAATGAAACCAAGTTGTGTAAAAATGTGATTAGTTTTGATTATGATTGTCAGTCGCAAGAAGATGCAACAATGTCTATAAAGCTTTAGTTCTCTTTTATTTTAATATTGACCAAAGATTGCTTAAGTGTTCGAATATTGGTTGTACCGGGATACTGGGCTCCGCTAAACTACTGAGTCTTCCTGTCTTCACAGTCTGCGGCTGCCGGTTGGCTGGTGTCTTTTGTAGTCTACACTACACTACAGCTCCTGCTAATCAACGACTGCTCGTAGGCCTAGATATCGTCGGAGACGAAATCAAAGAATATCGCAGTCATAGATCTAGATTTTACTTGAAAAATTGATAATCTAAAATAAATTTGCGTGGAAACATACTCTTCATTTAAATATGTCACTGATACAATTAAATGAAACAGTTTACCATGCCAATTTGTTGATTCGAGGTATTATACGCCCCAGCTAGCATGTATTTTCAAATGAATGCGTCAGTTATCTATATTACGTCACTGATCGATTACGTCACAATTCATTAAGGATGTCTGCTACGTTGTAGTTTTGTGCCACAAGTGAACGTACAAAATAAAAATGGCCGACGTCAATAAAAAAACAAACGAAAAGTAAACTGCAATTAAATAAATAAAGATATAACTTCCTACCTTAATATGTGGTAATATTACATCTTGACATAATAACATTCTTTAGTCGCTTTGGAATGGAATAATACAATTTCTGTACATAAGGAGGTTGAATTGATTACCATATATCAGTAATGGCGTCCGCAAGGTGCTGTCTAGAGTCTAGCTTCTCTGGGTATATTTTGAGGCTTCTTTTAAGTTTGTGCCACAAGTTTTCAGTAATGTTTAAGTCTGGACTTTGTGCTGGCCATTAAATTGAATGAATATTGTTCCTTGCCTTATATTCAGCAACTACACGAGCCCTATGTACGGGAGCATTGTCATCCTGGAAAATATAGTCTCCAGCAGGGAAATGGCGTGCAATAACAGGCCACAGGTTATCCTCTAATATGTCAATATATTTCTCGGCATTTATAATTTAGAGTGCCTACACCTTCATACGTGATACAACCCATGACCATCAGACTAAACTAAGGGGTGGGTGGAGTAGCGAGACACGCTGGTAACCAGTCTTCACCGACCTTTCTCCAAATGAAAACTTTATTGTCAGAACCAATGTCTATCTTACACTCAAACGCTACATGTAAATATTACTCTCTTCCTACTGTTCCACTGTTTTTCTTCTGTTCGCTCTACACCATAAAATTCTATTTTTTCTGTTCACCTCCCGAATTCGAATCTTCTTTCTTACATTTACAACTCTCCTATAATACCCTTCACTGAATAATTTTCTTTAAATAGTCCATTTTGAAACTTTTATATCCCTGGCCTGATTAAAAAACACTAGTGACATCTGATAAAGTTCTCTTACGGTTCTGCTTGACCACCCTAAGAAGTCCAAGAGTATCCCGCTAAAAAAGATTAGGAGGGGCACCACTTCTCCGACGGTTCTCTACACTTTCCCTCCTACGAAATCTGTTGACAACACCAGATATTGTTGTCTTTGGAATGTTAAGTCTTCTTGAAATTTCAGATTGCCGAACTGCCGAGTAATATAGTGAAACAATAGCTTCTTTTGTATAGTTCTACACTCAATTCTTTTCTCTTCGCTGCCATATTTGTTTGAATTACCAGGAATTGAACGCCCACTCAACTATTAATTACGTCAAATACGAGTCCTTACGTCATCAATTAAAAATTTATAGAGGTCAGGGGAGGCAAAACTTACCTTTAATACTTTCCCCAGGCGCATTTTAATTGCACCCCTTTGTACCGCTTGTTTACCGAACGTGGCCACGAGCAATAACTGAGAAAACAAAAATCTATCTCGCAGCCACAAGACAAGACACAACTCATAATAATATCTGAGAAACAGAAATACACTCTCGTGGTCAAGAGATATAAATTAGCAAAAAAAACACATTTTTATCACTTGGCCACGACATAGCACGCTACTAACGTTTTCTTTTTCTGACGTATACAACTCGCCAAGCAATAAAAGAAAAATGTTACTGCGTTATACTCGTGGCCACGAAACAACATTGCTTAGTGGTTGTTTTTATTCTTAGTTATAGCTCGTGATCACAGATATTTTTAATAGCACATTTTAACCCCCAATGGCAATTTGTTTTGCCACTGACCGTTCCAGGGCGGTATCCCCAAAGATTCTCTTTTTCGTTAGTTGTTTGTGACGTCCTACTGTAGTATTTGAATTGACATACTTATAACAAACATGCTCTCTCTCTCTCTCTCTCTCTCTCTCTCCCTCTCTCTCTCCTTTTTCGCTGCGTGGGGAGGCTGTGTTTTGTGAGTGTGGCGATTCCTGATACGTATGTTGTGCTCCAATAATGCTCGACTCACTGGACAAATGGGGTTTGTCCTTAAAATGGGGTCTTCTTTGGTTTATCCCTAAAAAGACACAAAGAGTTTCCTTTCCAAATATAATGTTTTAATGTTGTTACTTTTAGGAATCCAAATACAAAGTCATCAATAATATACATAAATGTCAATACAGATCAACATTGATTATTTCTCAAATGTATAAAGTACATCAGTTTAACCAATTAATATATTTTTCAGTTGTATAGTTTTTACTTACTTTAAAAGACAATTATTATTTCAATAAATGAGTTTCATATAAATCAAAGTGAAAGAGACGCTTGGTATTTTCAAGCGTTAGAATGACACTAACATTCTTGCATGATATTTATCAAAAACCATTCGTGAATCGTACAAAATCTGACTTCTTTCAATGCGGAAACCAATGAATAATTTTTTTACTTACATCTCTTCCAAATTTAACAACAAATAGCCAAATAATTAAATAAAAACGTTTTCCATCTTTTCTAGTTTCCTTTTGAAGAATTTAAATGACGTAATTATTGAATTAAACACAAAGAGCCAAAATCATGCTTACTGCGCTATAGTCTTTTGAATCTTACTTGTAGTTCTACAATGATTTTGTACCATTCACAACTGTACATACATATTTATCTTTTAAACATTATTAAACTGTTTTTTTATGATCATTTTCTGTGTTTTTCTATGAAAACAACTAAACATACTCTAATATTTACATATAACACAACAAGCTTTACTTAGTTAATAAACTCTACCTTAACTTAAAATATTTCTTATGCAACAATTAAAGTGTTTAAACAAATAAAGTATTTTAATCAACTTACCTAAAAAGACACAAAGAGTTTCCTTTCCAAATATAATGTTTTAATGTTGTTACTTTTAGGAATCCTAATACAAAGTGATTCCTACTGGAAAGGAACCGCTAATTTAATTGTTGCATTGCAAATCATAAACAATCAAAATTATTGTTACAAAAATGTATAAGATTAATTAGAATTTTGACCAATCAAAATTAACCCCGAAATCTTGAGGACGCTGTAAAATTCCAGCCCCTGAACCGAATCCACAAGCGCGTGTCATAATCGGGTCTTAGGATGACATTTATGGCTTCAAAGGCAGAAATCAGCATAAGTAATTAAGTAAAGGGATTATCTAATAATTTATCTGTCTGACATCTAAAAGTTTCTTTGTTCAATAAATGTTTAAGCCGCTGACTTGATTAGATTATAATCTTTGTTAGTTGGCAAAATTTTCCATGAAATCTGTCAACAAATACCTTTAGGAAATAAAATGCAAAAATCCTTTAAGTTTATTTTTTAACTTAAAACAAATACCTTTACGAAAATTAAAATGCAAACTTTTAAGTTAATTTTTTAACTTAAACTCGATATAAGTTGCGAAAACAAAATACCTAAAATTTAGTGCATAACACGTATATATTACTTTTTTGTTCTTAATACTCGTGGTCACGAAATAGAAACGAAACAAATAACAATTCTTTGTTTTTTGGCTCTTATTTTTGCTGAGTTACATGTAACGTGTGGTCATGAATACACTGTACATTATTAAATAAAATATTTTGTCTTAGTTATAACTCGTGGCCACGAGATGACAATGTGTTTGTTTAGCAACAAAATAGAAAACAAGAGCAAGTCGGAAACGACTGCACGCTCGACTATTCGAAGTCAGACATATTTAAGCACATTTAAAACTGGGCTTCATTTAAACTGGGGAGTGATTCAGGAGTTTATGACACCCAACACACACACATGAACAAAAGTTTCTTAATCCAAGTTAGGAAATCAATAAATTACAGTTACTTTATTATTGTAGTTTTTTTAGAGGGTTTACACAACCCAGTCCATACACCCCTGATCCCACACCCATCAACCCACTATCCCTACCCACCTATAGTGATGTGGTGGGGTGTGGTGTAGTATAGTAAGGTATGGTATGCTGGTTGCTGTTGTTGGTGGTGTGGGTGTTGTTGCTGTTGTTGGTGTTGTTGTTGGTGTTGTCAGTTGTTGGTGTTGTTGATGCTATTGTTGTTGGTTGTTGGTGATGCTATTGTTGTTGGTGGTGGTGGTGTTGTTGACGGTGTTGTTGGTGGTGTTGTTGACGGAGTTGTTGGTGGTGTTGTTGACGGTGTTGTTGGTGGTGTTGTTGACGGTGTTGTTGACGGTATTATTGTTGGTGGTGTGGTGGGGTGGTGGTGGTGTGGTGTGAGATGGGGTGGTGTGGTGGGGGTGGTGGTGGTGTGAGGGTGGTGTGGTGGTGGTGGTGGTGTGTGGTGTGGTGTGGTGTGGTAAGGTAAGGTGTGGTGTGGTGTGGTGTGGCGTGGCGTGGCATGGCATGGCATGGCATGGCATAGCATAGCACAGCACTGCATAGCATAGCATAGCATAGCATAGCATAGTATAGTATAGTGACCACTCAACACTTTCACCAAAGTATGTTAAGTACATCTGTTTTAAACCTTTTCTTTAGCATTACCTTAGAAAAACACTAACATTGAAACTTTAACCATAATTTCTAAGTCTTAATTCTAATTTCTAAGCGAAAAAGGGCAAAAATCAAATAAAACAAGTTAACCATTTATATCCAAGTATAAAATGGGGAGATAATCCCAGAAAAAAGGTAGCCAGACTTACGTAACTTGTAAGGGTCATCATCTGTGCACTGTTAAGTATGTATGTAAACTTTAATGCCAGATCTCTTTGTGGATATTGCGAAATATCCAACATGCCGAAATAAGTTAACCATTTTCTAAGTACAAAAAGGGGAGATAACACCAGAAATAAGGTACCCAGAGTTATGTAACTTGTCAGTGTCATGACCTGTGAACTGTTAAGTAAGTGTGTAAATTTCATGCCAATGCTCTTTGTAGAAATTCAGAAATATCCAACTTGCCGAAAAATGTTAACCATTTATCTCTAAGTACAAATTGGGGAGAAAACCCCGAATTAAGATAGCCAGAGTTATGTAACTTGTTAAGAGTCATACCCTGTGCACTGTATAGTAAGTTTGTAAACTTTCATGCTAATGATCTTTGTAGAAATGGAAAAATATCCAACTTGCCGAAACAGGTTAACCATTTTTCTAAGTACAAAAAGGGGAGATAACACCAGAAATAAGGTACCCAGAGTTATGTAACTTGTCAGGGTCATGACCTGTGAACTGTTAAGTAAGTGTGTAAACTTTCATGCCAATGCTCTTTGTAGAAATTCAGAAATATCCAACTTGCCGAAAAATGTTAACCATTTACATGTATCTCTAAGTACAAATTGGGGAGAAAACCCCGAATTAAGATAGCCAGAGTTATGTAACTTGTTAAGAGTCATACCCTGTGCACTGTATAGTAAGTTTGTAAACTTTCATGCTAATGATCTTTGTAGAAATGGAAAAATATCCAACTTGCCGAAACAGGTTAACCATTTTTTTAAGTACAAAAAGGGGAGATAACACCAGAAATAAGGTACCCAGAGTTATGTAACTTGTCAGGGTCATGACCTGTGAACTGTCAAGTAAGTGTGTAAACTTTCATGCCAATGCTCTTTGTAGAAATTGAGAAATATCCAACTTGCCGAAAAATGTTAACCGGACGGACGGATGTACGGACGGACGGACGGTTCAATCACTAGATGCCGGGGGCATAAAAAGCAAGGATGAGTTATGGGCCTTTGAAAATCAACCTGATGTATGATAAAATAAAGGTATAAAAAGTTTTAAAGTTGTCGTTTTAATAGAATGAAAGATATGAGGTTTCACCACCTTGCACGCAAACTTTAACCTTAATTTCTAAGTCTAAAAAGGGCAATCATTTGATATAAATCAAAGAAAGTGTTATGGTTCTTGGCATACATAGTCAGGGTCATGATAGTGAACAAGTTTCAAAGCTATAGTACAAGAAGTATGAAAGTAACTAGCTTGCACGCAAACTTTAACCTGAAATTCTAAGTTGAAAAAGGGCCATAATTTGATTAAAAATTAAAGAAAGAGTTATGGTTCTTGGCATACATAGTCAGGGTCATGATGGTAAACGAGTGTTGAAAGTTTCAAAGCTATAGTACAAGAAGTATGAAAGTAACTAGCTTGCACGCAAACTTTAACCTGAAATTCTAAGTTGAAAAAGGGCCATAATTTGAACAAAATGGAAGTTAGAGTTATGCTTCTTGGCATACCCACTCGGGATATGATAATGAACAAGTGCTGAAAGTTTCAAAGCTGTAGTATAAGTAGTATGGAAGTTACGGGTTTGTACACTAGCTTGCACGCAATCTTTAACCTGAAATTCTAAGTCGAAAAAGGGCTATAATTTTAATAAAATGAAAGTTAGAGTTTTGGTTCCTGGCATACACACTTGGGAGATGATGATGAACAAGTGTGCCAAGTTTCAAAGTTGTAGTATAAGTAGTATTGAAGTTATGTGTTTGTACAGTAGCTTGCACGCAAACTTTAACCTGAAATTCTAAGTCGAAAAAAGGGCCATAATTTGATGAAAATGAAAGTTAGAGTTATGGTTCTTGGCATACACACTCGGGACAGGATGATGAACAAGTGTGCCAAGTTTCAAAGCTGTAGTATAAGTAGTATTGAAGTTATGTGTTTGTACAGTAGCTTGCACGCAAACTTTAACCTGAAATTCTAAGTCAAAAAAGGGCCATAATTTGATCAAAATGAAAGTTAGAGTTATGGTTCTTGGCATACACACTTGGGACATGATGATGAACAAGTGTGCCAAGTTTCAAAGCTGTAGTATAAGTTGTATTGAAGTTATGTGTCTGTTCATTAGCTTGCACGCAAACTTTAACCTGAAATTCTAAGTCAAAAAAGGGCCATAATTTGATCAAAATGAAAGTTAGAGTTATAGTTCTTGGCATACACACTTGGGACATGATGATGAACAAGTGTGCCAAGTTTCAAAGCTGTAGTATAAGTTGTATTGAAGTTATGTGTCTGTTCATTAGCTTGCACGCAAACTTTAACCTAAAATTCTAAGTCGAAAAAGGGCCATAATTTGATCAAAATGAAAGTTAGAGTTATAGTTCTTGGCATACATACTCGGGACATGATGATGAACAAGTGTGCCAAGTTTTAAAGCTGTAGCTATAGTAGTTTTTAAGATATCAGTAGGTTGCACGCAAACTTTAACCAAAGCGGGACGCCGACACCGACGCCCAAGTGAGTACAATAGCTCGACATATTCTTCGAATAGTCGAGCTAAAAATAGAAAAAAGTGTTATTCTCATTCTACGGGGTTGGAGGTTATAAAACTGAGATTGGAAACCAGTCTCAAATCTCAAGCATCTGATTGCCTGAAATGGCGACTGGTCGCCATTTCAGCCAATCATGTGCTTGAGATTTGAGACTGGTTTCCATGCTCAGTTTTATAACCTTGGGTACTGGTCTCGATAGAAAATCGTTGTAAACCTGTTGTTTTTGTGTATCTGACGAGATAGCAAAAATGTTGTTTGCAAGTTAATTTCTCGTAGCCACGACACATTTTTTTCTGAATTTTAACACGTACCACGAAAAAGAAAAAAAAGTTTTTGTCTTAGAAATATCTCGTGGTCTAGAGATAGCATATGCATTTCTGACTAGTAACTTGTGGTCAAAAAGTAGAAAAAACTGTAGAGCTATTTTGGTGTATTTTTTCTCCAAGTTATCCCTCGTGGCTACAAGATAGATTTTTATGTGTTGTTTTTTTCTAAGTTATTACACTTTGCCACGAGATATTTAAGAAGACAAAAATCCGAAGTCCCCTATAAGCTTCCGTAGTCAACCGCTAAATTTATAAACATTATTATTATAGTTTGGCAATATTTCACTTCCTCCTTTTATGAATTTTAAATTACCGGTACGGAACAATCAATGATCAAGCATGAACTGAACAAAAGACTTTTTAAAATTGTATGATCGCGAAGATTTAATCGCTTAAAGTGTTTCGAAACGCTTAAAATTTGAAGTGCTACATATGTACATGCGGGGAAAACAATGCTTATGATGTGTTGTAATTTTTCATTTCAACGTGTATAAAAAATATTGTCAGGACATTAAAAATGGCTGAGCGATATCGTGTAAGAGTGTTTAATATTGTTTCTTTTTGAAGAAAGAAATTTAAATATTACTTTAAGAGTAACTTGTAGTTAAATTTAGTGTGCATAAAAGTGATCAGATTTTGTCGTGTTGATCAGGTCATACACATGTACATGTATAATAATTAAACAATTCATTGTACACTTCTGAACCTTTCACATTTCAATCTAACTGTTTAATTTAAGTTTTATTTAGTCTTCAGAAATGTTTCCTCTTTCACATTGTATTTAAAGTGTAGTAGGAACTGAAATCTATTATTTAATGTAAACACAGTGAATCAATATTAGTATTAACCGTTTCACACAATATTTAATCATTGTAAAGTAAATATTTAGTTTCTTAATCAATACCCTAGCAAAAAGTACTTTAAATCTATTTCCTTTTAGGTTAACCTGTGGTCACATGACATGTGTGGATGTCTGGATGATATATCCACGTGCATTGCGACATTACTTTGCCCGTGCATCATGTTTGGACGAACAGCCGAAAACATAGGCTCCGGCAACTGTTGGATTTGCGGTAAAGTCTGTCGGTTATCATCTTCTTATAAAATCACAATAAAAAACGGTTTACAGTTTACTTGAGAGCTAGTTTCACGCTTTACTCCATGGGATAAGACTGTTTCCCAAGGACAAACAGTGTATTTCCAGATTTCACTATAGTAGTGGTATTCGACAATTAATATCAAAACGTTAAGTTCTATTGAACCGTTCGAGCCTATTGGTATCAATTATTTAGCAATAACAATAACGATTAAAACAAAAATTAATAAAGCATTGCCCAAGGTTATAAAACTGAGCATGGAAACCAGTCTCAAATCTCAAGCATCTGATTGGCTGAAATGGCGACTGGTCGCCATTTCAGCCAATCAGATGCTTGAGATTTGAGACTGGTTTCCAATCTCAGCTTTATAACCTTCAACCATGATATTCCTACAGAGTACTTTACTGTAAATTGAAATGAACTGGGTGCGTCCTTAAACATAAAGCAAACTGTGTGTAAATATATTTTCTCTGGAGGCCATTCTTCAAGCTCAATATTGGGGTGATCTTGATTCAAGGATAGAAAGTAGTGCAAAGCTGTTTGCAGCGACATTGAAATAGTGGACATATTATCGAGGTGGTCTTAATTCCAGGATAGTCTTTATGACGCCATACCACCCTAGCATCATGCGAGGAATAGTTCGAAAACTTAACATCATTTACACTAACTATAAAAGGAGAGTGTTGTCGTTAATATTATCGTTAATGTTGTCGGACTTGCTTTCTAATATTACCTTAAATTTTTCACCAATGGGTCAAATTTCTTCAATAACACATTCGGCTCAGTCTTCAAAACGGAAGCCTCCTCGTGCACATTGTTCCCGATTCCTGGGAAAATTCCGAGAAATCTTCGAACAAAAATTTGGAAAAATATTCTGTTTGAGTAAATAAGCCTCATATCACATGTACGCGCAGATGTTTACAATATTGACCGAATATTCGAGTTCTTTAACTATTATTGCGTTACAAAATACGAAATATTTTAGGTGTAATTAAAACATTACCCGATCCATCACTATATCTTACAACCATAATTTCCTTTTTGTCTTCTTTTCCAAGAGCTGCTTCTACGGACGCCCATTGAGGCTGTTTTGAGTTGCACAAAGGTTTTAATAATTTTTCTCATAAATAGTTTAACTACATACGAAGAAACCCTGAAATCTCTCTTCGGTCAGAAAAGATGTACATACATGTATAAATAAACATTAAATAAAAGTTTTCTGTAAATATAAATACATGACTCATAATTTGTCCAGAAAACATGTCAAGCGTCTAAGTAGGATCTGAAACAGATATGTACAGTGAAAGTATGCTGTCGGAAGCTGATGATCGGCATATATTCACGGACTTGAACATAAACAACTTGACTTTAATTATGTTCATTCTTATAAAGGTTCCTTGAAAACCTGATAATGGATAGACAGCAAGTGATACATTTTTCTCTGTTTATATAACCAAGAATGATAATATGACCGATGGGGCGAATTAAATGTTTTGCAGTGATCAATTCTCATCAAAAGAACATGGCTTTATAAAATTTGTAAAACTGTTGGCTAATAAACCGTATTTAAATGTACACGCGACTGTCTAGTTATCATTAGCCTACTATAATTATTTTAGAAATCATGAATGCAATAAGTGACGCCACTTCGCCAGTAACATATTGTTGTTGCTGCTCGTCTATTTATTGCATTTATTTAAGTGATCGTATTATTTCTTTCGCCACCATTTCATACTTTTCGTTAAGTATTCACAATTAATGATTCCTGTTTTACTCCCACAGGTCTGTCTTTCATGTGTTTTCCGTCCTATTTTATCAGCCGGATGATCGTCCGAGACAGAATACGAACCAGCAAGGGTATCGATGGAAGTTCTCTGAACGACTTGTGTCTTATCCTATTCTGTCCTTTCTGCTCTTTAATGCAGGAGGTACAGGAAGTACAAACGTCGGAACCGTCTGCAAAGAGCATGAGCAGAAGCTGACAGGAACCGGAAGTAAATGTGTTGACACTGATAATAAAATGAATTCTCTTCGCCATTATCAAGGGCAACTAGACAGTGGACAAATGGGTAATAAACCAAAGTGCAACAAGTCAAATCAGTTTGTTTGAGAAAAAATGTTCGCAAAAACACGATCTGAACATTGCAGATGCTTATGTATCTACGAAACTGTTATGATATGACGGTGCAACGTCCTTTTGTACAACAGTTAGTTGTTATAAATTTATTTCCATGTGAAATTTAAGTTTTTACATATGTTTTCGTTCTTCGCTCGGCTCTTTCTAATGTGTTTCCAGGCATCAGGTATCCGTTACTATCAACAGACATGTTCCTTGGTACACGCAAGTTATTCATTCCATTTTCTCTGTTTTGTGGTTGTTCCATGTCCTTATTTTGGTAAGCATTCGATACTTTTCTAGTCTTACTGTTGTCAAAAATGAACACAGTTTCTTGTACGTTGTTGTATTCGACAATCATTTCTTGGTTACCAGTTGGCTTGCCGGTGCTGCTGGGTGACGCAGATCTCGGCAGTACTACGTAAGGGTTATCGATTGTGAGTACGGACGCCCTTTTATCGGATTTCACATCCACATCATTGTCATCAATTTCATCGTATACGTGAGTCGAATTTGGGTTCTGACTTACTACTGACGATTTTTTCCTGAAAAATGGGAAATTTTCACTTAAATTATCGGTTACAATGGTATTACTTAATTTCGGAAGTATGATTTTTGCGTAGCATTCAGAAATAACAGTTACTGTTTTTCGCGGGCATAGTTTGGTTTGAATTACATTGTACTTATCAACATAAGTGCAACAATACGAGAAAAAGTAATAAAACATCTTTCAATTAAGCAGTTCGTCTACATGACCAGTTATTATGTTCTAAAATTTTAACATTTTTGTTGAGTTTATTACCGTTCAACGCTGTTTTGTCACCCTTAAATTATTGTAAAATTTTCGTGAATTCCGTTCACTAACGTCGTTTTGCCTTATGTTTTTTTTGTTTTGTTTTGTTTTAGATTGTTGTTAACTGTAATTCCAACTTCTATTTTTAAGAATAGATACATTAGGACATGAACGCGTATTTCCATAAGCAATTATAAGCATTTAATTATCCATTAAATAAACAACGGACAAACATTTTATTAAATGTGCATCTATGACAGAATTTACTGTTTGAGTTCTAACAAACTCTTAACTGATTCTGTGTTTAAGTTTGGAAAGTACGCTTGTATCAATTATCATTTATTTATATTGTAAGAATATTGTGAAATTATACCTATATGACTTGTTTCTTGCTGTTCTGGCACCCTGTGACAAGTCTGAAAAGAGGAAGTTTATCTAGAATTTCTTTTGGGAATAAATCATGTTGGGTAAGTGGTGGAAAAAGGTTTGACATTTTAGTTGTTACTATATAATTAAATGTAAAAACTTACAATGATATATTATTGTCTCATAACTAATTGGATATTATGATACAAATTTTGACAACATATGTTATTTTTGTTTACCGCAAAATGCATTATATGCTTAACTTTATGACGTTATTTGAAAGGAGAACGTCTATTTCCGGAAGTTACAATTTTTTGTGACGGGACCCATCTTTTAACTGGGGTCAGCTCAAGGCAAAGATGAAAAATGATGTCGAAACAACCCGTGTTGCGGCAAAGATCTAGTTTCAATCAAACAAACTCTTTTATCGGAACGATTTAGCAATAGGACCTTCTGAAAAAAAAACACACACACTTCAGAAAATGTTTTTTTTTGCTTGTGGGAATTTTATTTATTGTGCATGTGGCGTACTCAGTTACATAGTGAATCGTTATCTGTTATTGAATACCTTTGTGCTTTCCTGCCTAATTGCAGGTCGGAAATATAATATTTGAAACTATGTGAATTGTGTCTCCAAAAACTCCCCTTGGGTTACACATATATTAACCGAAGTCTTTTTGCAATTAATCGAGACTGTCTGAATACATCTAGTGTCTGGGCCCAACAGGAAAACTGATATTATAATTCTATCTATTACCACCACCTCCAACAACAACAACAACAATTACCGATATATGTGGAAGCATAATCTAGTTCCGAAAAAGGATTCTTTATTATTATGTGTGTGATCTTTAATATTTGAAGGCGGTTAACAGCTAATTGATAAGCATGACTGACAGGATATCTTGGATTGCTGGCTCAATCCACGTGCCTGCAACTACAAGACAGGTCTGCTAAGAGAATTTAAATAAATAAAGACTTTAAATTGTGGGTCCAGTATAACTGGGCTAAAACCAGGAACCTATCCTCCAAATACCAAAAATGGCTTTAATTGTTTTTGAGGCGTCGCATTTTTGGGATGATTTTCCAAAGGCGGTGTTAATTATATGCAAAGAAAAGAAAATACTCGTTAAAAAATAGAAACTTTGAAAGCTATCGGACACGACAAATCCAAATACTGCAGGCTCGGTTTCAATGTGCCTGTTCATGAGCATTAATGGAAAAAGATTAAAAACTACATTCACCTACCTGGTAATGTTTTAACAGGTCTTTTATTTCTCCGTTTCAGTTTGATCACCAAACCTACAATCACCAGGGTAAGTATCAGAATAAACAAACCACACGACGTCCCCACAATAACTGATAGAGGAACTTCGACAGTTTTCTCTGAGATCTGAGAACTTCTGTCTTGTTTGTTCGATTTCACTGAAAGAATTTGTATAAATAGAAAAAAAAATTACACAACAATTACTTTATTCTAGCTTATTTTTTTCCAATTTCTTTTTAAACGATACTACCAGTAATAAAACTACGACTCTGGCTGGCTGTAAAGTCACCCCGTACATCCAATCAGTGACCCAGTTGCTCGAATATATCGTTAAACGTTAAATTAACGTTAACCGTTAAAAGGTCCGTATATTTATTGCCGTTTAAAATTTCAGTTGCTGGTATAGTATATTCGTTAACTTTCCGTTAATTAAAATTAAC
>JAZAYU010000052.1:2568703-2646400 GCA_038501625.1 Corbicula japonica
TTTGAATTGACATACTTATAACAAACATGCTCTCTCTCTCTCTCTCTCTCTCTCTCTCTCTCTCTCTCTCTCCTTTTTCGCTGCGTGGGGAGGCTGTGTTTTGTGAGTGTGGCGATTCCTGATACGTATGTTGTGCTCCAATAATGCTCGACTCACTGGACAAATGGGGTTTGTCCTTAAAATGGGGTCTTCTTTGGTTTATCCCTAAAAAGACACAAAGAGTTTCCTTTCCAAATATAATGTTTTAATGTTGTTACTTTTAGGAATCCAAATACAAAGTCATCAATAATATACATAAATGTCAATACAGATCAACATTGATTATTTCTCAAATGTATAAAGTACATCAGTTTAACCAATTAATATATTTTTCAGTTGTATAGTTTTTACTTACTTTAAAAGACAATTATTATTTCAATAAATGAGTTTCATATAAATCAAAGTGAAAGAGACGCTTGGTATTTTCAAGCGTTAGAATGACACTAACATTCTTGCATGATATTTATCAAAAACCATTCGTGAATCGTACAAAATCTGACTTCTTTCAATGCGGAAACCAATGAATAATTTTTTTACTTACATCTCTTCCAAATTTAACAACAAATAGCCAAATAATTAAATAAAAACGTTTTCCATCTTTTCTAGTTTCCTTTTGAAGAATTTAAATGACGTAATTATTGAATTAAACACAAAGAGCCAAAATCATGCTTACTGCGCTATAGTCTTTTGAATCTTACTTGTAGTTCTACAATGATTTTGTACCATTCACAACTGTACATACATATTTATCTTTTAAACATTATTAAACTGTTTTTTTATGATCATTTTCTGTGTTTTTCTATGAAAACAACTAAACATACTCTAATATTTACATATAACACAACAAGCTTTACTTAGTTAATAAACTCTACCTTAACTTAAAATATTTCTTATGCAACAATTAAAGTGTTTAAACAAATAAAGTATTTTAATCAACTTACCTAAAAAGACACAAAGAGTTTCCTTTCCAAATATAATGTTTTAATGTTGTTACTTTTAGGAATCCTAATACAAAGTGATTCCTACTGGAAAGGAACCGCTAATTTAATTGTTGCATTGCAAATCATAAACAATCAAAATTATTGTTACAAAAATGTATAAGATTAATTAGAATTTTGACCAATCAAAATTAACCCCGAAATCTTGAGGACGCTGTAAAATTCCAGCCCCTGAACCGAATCCACAAGCGCGTGTCATAATCGGGTCTTAGGATGACATTTATGGCTTCAAAGGCAGAAATCAGCATAAGTAATTAAGTAAAGGGATTATCTAATAATTTATCTGTCTGACATCTAAAAGTTTCTTTGTTCAATAAATGTTTAAGCCGCTGACTTGATTAGATTATAATCTTTGTTAGTTGGCAAAATTTTCCATGAAATCTGTCAACAAATACCTTTAGGAAATAAAATGCAAAAATCCTTTAAGTTTATTTTTTAACTTAAAACAAATACCTTTACGAAAATTAAAATGCAAACTTTTAAGTTAATTTTTTAACTTAAACTCGATATAAGTTGCGAAAACAAAATACCTAAAATTTAGTGCATAACACGTATATATTACTTTTTTGTTCTTAATACTCGTGGTCACGAAATAGAAACGAAACAAATAACAATTCTTTGTTTTTTGGCTCTTATTTTTGCTGAGTTACATGTAACGTGTGGTCATGAATACACTGTACATTATTAAATAAAATATTTTGTCTTAGTTATAACTCGTGGCCACGAGATGACAATGTGTTTGTTTAGCAACAAAATAGAAAACAAGAGCAAGTCGGAAACGACTGCACGCTCGACTATTCGAAGTCAGACATATTTAAGCACATTTAAAACTGGGCTTCATTTAAACTGGGGAGTGATTCAGGAGTTTATGACACCCAACACACACACATGAACAAAAGTTTCTTAATCCAAGTTAGGAAATCAATAAATTACAGTTACTTTATTATTGTAGTTTTTTTTAGAGGGTTTACACAACCCAGTCCATACACCCCTGATCCCACACCCATCAACCCACTATCCCTACCCACCTATAGTGATGTGGTGGGGTGTGGTGTAGTATAGTAAGGTATGGTATGCTGGTTGCTGTTGTTGGTGGTGTGGGTGTTGTTGCTGTTGTTGGTGTTGTTGTTGGTGTTGTCAGTTGTTGGTGTTGTTGATGCTATTGTTGTTGGTTGTTGGTGATGCTATTGTTGTTGGTGGTGGTGGTGTTGTTGACGGTGTTGTTGGTGGTGTTGTTGACGGAGTTGTTGGTGGTGTTGTTGACGGTGTTGTTGGTGGTGTTGTTGACGGTGTTGTTGACGGTATTATTGTTGGTGGTGTGGTGGGGTGGTGGTGGTGTGGTGTGAGATGGGGTGGTGTGGTGGGGGTGGTGGTGGTGTGAGGGTGGTGTGGTGGTGGTGGTGGTGGTGTGTGGTGTGGTGTGGTGTGGTAAGGTAAGGTGTGGTGTGGTGTGGTGTGGCGTGGCGTGGCATGGCATGGCATGGCATGGCATGGCATGGCATAGCATAGCATAGCATAGCATAGCATAGCATAGCATAGCATAGCATAGTATAGTATAGTGACCACTCAACACTTTCACCAAAGTATGTTAAGTACATCTGTTTTAAACCTTTTCTTTAGCATTACCTTAGAAAAACACTAACATTGAAACTTTAACCATAATTTCTAAGTCTTAATTCTAATTTCTAAGCGAAAAAGGGCAAAAATCAAATAAAACAAGTTAACCATTTATATCCAAGTATAAAATGGGGAGATAATCCCAGAAAAAAGGTAGCCAGACTTACGTAACTTGTAAGGGTCATCATCTGTGCACTGTTAAGTATGTATGTAAACTTTAATGCCAGATCTCTTTGTGGATATTGCGAAATATCCAACATGCCGAAATAAGTTAACCATTTTCTAAGTACAAAAAGGGGAGATAACACCAGAAATAAGGTACCCAGAGTTATGTAACTTGTCAGTGTCATGACCTGTGAACTGTTAAGTAAGTGTGTAAATTTCATGCCAATGCTCTTTGTAGAAATTCAGAAATATCCAACTTGCCGAAAAATGTTAACCATTTATCTCTAAGTACAAATTGGGGAGAAAACCCCGAATTAAGATAGCCAGAGTTATGTAACTTGTTAAGAGTCATACCCTGTGCACTGTATAGTAAGTTTGTAAACTTTCATGCTAATGATCTTTGTAGAAATGGAAAAATATCCAACTTGCCGAAACAGGTTAACCATTTTTCTAAGTACAAAAAGGGGAGATAACACCAGAAATAAGGTACCCAGAGTTATGTAACTTGTCAGGGTCATGACCTGTGAACTGTTAAGTAAGTGTGTAAACTTTCATGCCAATGCTCTTTGTAGAAATGCAGAAATATCCAACTTGCCGAAAAATGTTAACCATTTACATGTATCTCTAAGTACAAATTGGGGAGAAAACCCCGAATTAAGATAGCCAGAGTTATGTAACTTGTTAAGAGTCATACCCTGTGCACTGTATAGTAAGTTTGTAAACTTTCATGCTAATGATCTTTGTAGAAATGGAAAAATATCCAACTTGCCGAAACAGGTTAACCATTTTTTTAAGTACAAAAAGGGGAGATAACACCAGAAATAAGGTACCCAGAGTTATGTAACTTGTCAGGGTCATGACCTGTGAACTGTCAAGTAAGTGTGTAAACTTTCATGCCAATGCTCTTTGTAGAAATTGAGAAATATCCAACTTGCCGAAAAATGTTAACCGGACGGACGGATGTACGGACGGACGGACGGTTCAATCACTAGATGCCGGGGGCATAAAAAGCAAGGATGAGTTATGGGCCTTTGAAAATCAACCTGATGTATGATAAAATAAAGGTATAAAAAGTTTTAAAGTTGTCGTTTTAATAGAATGAAAGATATGAGGTTTCACCACCTTGCACGCAAACTTTAACCTTAATTTCTAAGTCTAAAAAGGGCAATCATTTGATATAAATCAAAGAAAGTGTTATGGTTCTTGGCATACATAGTCAGGGTCATGATAGTGAACAAGTTTCAAAGCTATAGTACAAGAAGTATGAAAGTAACTAGCTTGCACGCAAACTTTAACCTGAAATTCTAAGTTGAAAAAGGGCCATAATTTGATTAAAAATTAAAGAAAGAGTTATGGTTCTTGGCATACATAGTCAGGGTCATGATGGTAAACGAGTGTTGAAAGTTTCAAAGCTATAGTACAAGAAGTATGAAAGTAACTAGCTTGCACGCAAACTTTAACCTGAAATTCTAAGTTGAAAAAGGGCCATAATTTGAACAAAATGGAAGTTAGAGTTATGCTTCTTGGCATACCCACTCGGGATATGATAATGAACAAGTGCTGAAAGTTTCAAAGCTGTAGTATAAGTAGTATGGAAGTTACGGGTTTGTACACTAGCTTGCACGCAATCTTTAACCTGAAATTCTAAGTCGAAAAAGGGCTATAATTTTAATAAAATGAAAGTTAGAGTTTTGGTTCCTGGCATACACACTTGGGAGATGATGATGAACAAGTGTGCCAAGTTTCAAAGTTGTAGTATAAGTAGTATTGAAGTTATGTGTTTGTACAGTAGCTTGCACGCAAACTTTAACCTGAAATTCTAAGTCGAAAAAAGGGCCATAATTTGATGAAAATGAAAGTTAGAGTTATGGTTCTTGGCATACACACTCGGGACAGGATGATGAACAAGTGTGCCAAGTTTCAAAGCTGTAGTATAAGTAGTATTGAAGTTATGTGTTTGTACAGTAGCTTGCACGCAAACTTTAACCTGAAATTCTAAGTCAAAAAAGGGCCATAATTTGATCAAAATGAAAGTTAGAGTTATGGTTCTTGGCATACACACTTGGGACATGATGATGAACAAGTGTGCCAAGTTTCAAAGCTGTAGTATAAGTTGTATTGAAGTTATGTGTCTGTTCATTAGCTTGCACGCAAACTTTAACCTGAAATTCTAAGTCAAAAAAGGGCCATAATTTGATCAAAATGAAAGTTAGAGTTATAGTTCTTGGCATACACACTTGGGACATGATGATGAACAAGTGTGCCAAGTTTCAAAGCTGTAGTATAAGTTGTATTGAAGTTATGTGTCTGTTCATTAGCTTGCACGCAAACTTTAACCTAAAATTCTAAGTCGAAAAAGGGCCATAATTTGATCAAAATGAAAGTTAGAGTTATAGTTCTTGGCATACATACTCGGGACATGATGATGAACAAGTGTGCCAAGTTTTAAAGCTGTAGCTATAGTAGTTTTTAAGATATCAGTAGGTTGCACGCAAACTTTAACCAAAGCGGGACGCCGACACCGACGCCCAAGTGAGTACAATAGCTCGACATATTCTTCGAATAGTCGAGCTAAAAATAGAAAAAAGTGTTATTCTCATTCTACGGGGTTGGAGGTTATAAAACTGAGATTGGAAACCAGTCTCAAATCTCAAGCATCTGATTGCCTGAAATGGCGACTGGTCGCCATTTCAGCCAATCATGTGCTTGAGATTTGAGACTGGTTTCCATGCTCAGTTTTATAACCTTGGGTACTGGTCTCGATAGAAAATCGTTGTAAACCTGTTGTTTTTGTGTATCTGACGAGATAGCAAAAATGTTGTTTGCAAGTTAATTTCTCGTAGCCACGACACATTTTTTTCTGAATTTTAACTCGTACCACGAAAAAGAAAAAAAAGTTTTTGTCTTAGAAATATCTCGTGGTCTAGAGATAGCATATGCATTTCTGACTAGTAACTTGTGGTCAAAAAGTAGAAAAAACTGTAGAGCTATTTTGGTGTATTTTTTCTCCAAGTTATCCCTCGTGGCTACAAGATAGATTTTTATGTGTTGTTTTTTTCTAAGTTATTACACTTTGCCACGAGATATTTAAGAAGACAAAAATCCGAAGTCCCCTATAAGCTTCCGTAGTCAACCGCTAAATTTATAAACATTATTATTATAGTTTGGCAATATTTCACTTCCTCCTTTTATGAATTTTAAATTACCGGTACGGAACAATCAATGATCAAGCATGAACTGAACAAAAGACTTTTTAAAATTGTATGATCGCGAAGATTTAATCGCTTAAAGTGTTTCGAAACGCTTAAAATTTGAAGTGCTACATATGTACATGCGGGGAAAACAATGCTTATGATGTGTTGTAATTTTTCATTTCAACGTGTATAAAAAATATTGTCAGGACATTAAAAATGGCTGAGCGATATCGTGTAAGAGTGTTTAATATTGTTTCTTTTTGAAGAAAGAAATTTAAATATTACTTTAAGAGTAACTTGTAGTTAAATTTAGTGTGCATAAAAGTGATCAGATTTTGTCGTGTTGATCAGGTCATACACATGTACATGTATAATAATTAAACAATTCATTGTACACTTCTGAACCTTTCACATTTCAATCTAACTGTTTAATTTAAGTTTTATTTAGTCTTCAGAAATGTTTCCTCTTTCACATTGTATTTAAAGTGTAGTAGGAACTGAAATCTATTATTTAATGTAAACACAGTGAATCAATATTAGTATTAACCGTTTCACACAATATTTAATCATTGTAAAGTAAATATTTAGTTTCTTAATCAATACCCTAGCAAAAAGTACTTTAAATCTATTTCCTTTTAGGTTAACCTGTGGTCACATGACATGTGTGGATGTCTGGATGATATATCCACGTGCATTGCGACATTACTTTGCCCGTGCATCATGTTTGGACGAACAGCCGAAAACATAGGCTCCGGCAACTGTTGGATTTGCGGTAAAGTCTGTCGGTTATCATCTTCTTATAAAATCACAATAAAAAACGGTTTACAGTTTACTTGAGAGCTAGTTTCACGCTTTACTCCATGGGATAAGACACTTTCCCAAGGACAAACAGTGTATTTCCAGATTTCACTATAGTAGTGGTATTTGACAATTAATTTCAAAACGTTAAGTTCTATTGAACCGTTCGAGCCTATTGGTATCAATTATTTAGCAATAACAATAACGATTAAAACAAAAATTAATAAAGCATTGCCCAAGGTTATAAAACTGAGCATGGAAACCAGTCTCAAATCTCAAGCATCTGATTGGCTGAAATGGCGACTGGTCGCCATTTCAGCCAATCAGATGCTTGAGATTTGAGACTGGTTTCCAATCTCAGCTTTATAACCTTCAACCATGATATTCCTACAGAGTACTTTACTGTAAATTGAAATGAACTGGGTGCGTCCTTAAACATAAAGCAAACTGTGTGTAAATATATTTTCTCTGGAGGCCATTCTTCAAGCTCAATATTGGGGTGATCTTGATTCAAGGATAGAAAGTAGTGCAAAGCTGTTTGCAGCGACATTGAAATAGTGGACATATTATCGAGGTGGTCTTAATTCCAGGATAGTCTTTATGACGCCATACCACCCTAGCATCATGCGAGGAATAGTTCGAAAACTTAACATCATTTACACTAACTATAAAAGGAGAGTGTTGTCGTTAATATTATCGTTAATGTTGTCGGACTTGCTTTCTAATATTACCTTAAATTTTTCACCAATGGGTCAAATTTCTTCAATAACACATTCGGCTCAGTCTTCAAAACGGAAGCCTCCTCGTGCACATTGTTCCCGATTCCTGGGAAAATTCCGAGAAATCTTCGAACAAAAATTTGGAAAAATATTCTGTTTGAGTAAATAAGCCTCATATCACATGTACGCGCAGATGTTTACAATATTGACCGAATATTCGAGTTCTTTAACTATTATTGCGTTACAAAATACGAAATATTTTAGGTGTAATTAAAACATTACCCGATCCATCACTATATCTTACAACCATAATTTCCTTTTTGTCTTCTTTTCCAAGAGCTGCTTCTACGGACGCCCATTGAGGCTGTTTTGAGTTGCACAAAGGTTTTAATAATTTTTCTCATAAATAGTTTAACTACATACGAAGAAACCCTGAAATCTCTCTTCGGTCAGAAAAGATGTACATACATGTATAAATAAACATTAAATAAAAGTTTTCTGTAAATATAAATACATGACTCATAATTTGTCCAGAAAACATGTCAAGCGTCTAAGTAGGATCTGAAACAGATATGTACAGTGAAAGTATGCTGTCGGAAGCTGATGATCGGCATATATTCACGGACTTGAACATAAACAACTTGACTTTAATTATGTTCATTCTTATAAAGGTTCCTTGAAAACCTGATAATGGATAGACAGCAAGTGATACATTTTTCTCTGTTTATATAACCAAGAATGATAATATGACCGATGGGGCGAATTAAATGTTTTGCAGTGATCAATTCTCATCAAAAGAACATGGCTTTATAAAATTTGTAAAACTGTTGGCTAATAAACCGTATTTAAATGTACACGCGACTGTCTAGTTATCATTAGCCTACTATAATTATTTTAGAAATCATGAATGCAATAAGTGACGCCACTTCGCCAGTAACATATTGTTGTTGCTGCTCGTCTATTTATTGCATTTATTTAAGTGATCGTATTATTTCTTTCGCCACCATTTCATACTTTTCGTTAAGTATTCACAATTAATGATTCCTGTTTTACTCCCACAGGTCTGTCTTTCATGTGTTTTCCGTCCTATTTTATCAGCCGGATGATCGTCCGAGACAGAATACGAACCAGCAAGGGTATCGATGGAAGTTCTCTGAACGACTTGTGTCTTATCCTATTCTGTCCTTTCTGCTCTTTAATGCAGGAGGTACAGGAAGTACAAACGTCGGAACCGTCTGCAAAGAGCATGAGCAGAAGCTGACAGGAACCGGAAGTAAATGTGTTGACACTGATAATAAAATGAATTCTCTTCGCCATTATCAAGGGCAACTAGACAGTGGACAAATGGGTAATAAACCAAAGTGCAACAAGTCAAATCAGTTTGTTTGAGAAAAAATGTTCGCAAAAACACGATCTGAACATTGCAGATGCTTATGTATCTACGAAACTGTTATGATATGACGGTGCAACGTCCTTTTGTACAACAGTTAGTTGTTATAAATTTATTTCCATGTGAAATTTAAGTTTTTACATATGTTTTCGTTCTTCGCTCGGCTCTTTCTAATGTGTTTCCAGGCATCAGGTATCCGTTACTATCAACAGACATGTTCCTTGGTACACGCAAGTTATTCATTCCATTTTCTCTGTTTTGTGGTTGTTCCATGTCCTTATTTTGGTAAGCATTCGATACTTTTCTAGTCTTACTGTTGTCAAAAATGAACACAGTTTCTTGTACGTTGTTGTATTCGACAATCATTTCTTGGTTACCAGTTGGCTTGCCGGTGCTGCTGGGTGACGCAGATCTCGGCAGTACTACGTAAGGGTTATCGATTGTGAGTACGGACGCCCTTTTATCGGATTTCACATCCACATCATTGTCATCAATTTCATCGTATACGTGAGTCGAATTTGGGTTCTGACTTACTACTGACGATTTTTTCCTGAAAAATGGGAAATTTTCACTTAAATTATCGGTTACAATGGTATTACTTAATTTCGGAAGTATGATTTTTGCGTAGCATTCAGAAATAACAGTTACTGTTTTTCGCGGGCATAGTTTGGTTTGAATTACATTGTACTTATCAACATAAGTGCAACAATACGAGAAAAAGTAATAAAACATCTTTCAATTAAGCAGTTCGTCTACATGACCAGTTATTATGTTCTAAAATTTTAACATTTTTGTTGAGTTTATTACCGTTCAACGCTGTTTTGTCACCCTTAAATTATTGTAAAATTTTCGTGAATTCCGTTCACTAACGTCGTTTTGCCTTATGTTTTTTTTGTTTTGTTTTGTTTTAGATTGTTGTTAACTGTAATTCCAACTTCTATTTTTAAGAATAGATACATTAGGACATGAACGCGTATTTCCATAAGCAATTATAAGCATTTAATTATCCATTAAATAAACAACGGACAAACATTTTATTAAATGTGCATCTATGACAGAATTTACTGTTTGAGTTCTAACAAACTCTTAACTGATTCTGTGTTTAAGTTTGGAAAGTACGCTTGTATCAATTATCATTTATTTATATTGTAAGAATATTGTGAAATTATACCTATATGACTTGTTTCTTGCTGTTCTGGCACCCTGTGACAAGTCTGAAAAGAGGAAGTTTATCTAGAATTTCTTTTGGGAATAAATCATGTTGGGTAAGTGGTGGAAAAAGGTTTGACATTTTAGTTGTTACTATATAATTAAATGTAAAAACTTACAATGATATATTATTGTCTCATAACTAATTGGATATTATGATACAAATTTTGACAACATATGTTATTTTTGTTTACCGCAAAATGCATTATATGCTTAACTTTATGACGTTATTTGAAAGGAGAACGTCTATTTCCGGAAGTTACAATTTTTTGTGACGGGACCCATCTTTTAACTGGGGTCAGCTCAAGGCAAAGATGAAAAATGATGTCGAAACAACCCGTGTTGCGGCAAAGATCTAGTTTCAATCAAACAAACTCTTTTATCGGAACGATTTAGCAATAGGACCTTCTGAAAAAAAAACACACACACTTCAGAAAATGTTTTTTTTTTGCTTGTGGGAATTTTATTTATTGTGCATGTGGCGTACTCAGTTACATAGTGAATCGTTATCTGTTATTGAATACCTTTGTGCTTTCCTGCCTAATTGCAGGTCGGAAATATAATATTTGAAACTATGTGAATTGTGTCTCCAAAAACTCCCCTTGGGTTACACATATATTAACCGAAGTCTTTTTGCAATTAATCGAGACTGTCTGAATACATCTAGTGTCTGGGCCCAACAGGAAAACTGAGATTATAATTCTATCTATTACCACCACCTCCAACAACAACAACAACAATTACCGATATATGTGGAAGCATAATCTAGTTCCGAAAAAGGATTCTTTATTATTATGTGTGTGATCTTTAATATTTGAAGGCGGTTAACAGCTAATTGATAAGCATGACTGACAGGATATCTTGGATTGCTGGCTCAATCCACGTGCCTGCAACTACAAGATAGGTCTGCTAAGAGAATTTAAATAAATAAAGACTTTAAATTGTGGGTCCAGTATAACTGGGCTAAAACCAGGAACCTATCCTCCAAATACCAAAAATGGCTTTAATTGTTTTTGAGGCGTCGCATTTTTGGGATGATTTTCCAAAGGCGGTGTTAATTATATGCAAAGAAAAGAAAATACTCGTTAAAAAAATAGAAACTTTGAAAGCTATCGGACACGACAAATCCAAATACTGCAGGCTCGGTTTCAATGTGCCTGTTCATGAGCATTAATGGAAAAAGATTAAAAACTACATTCACCTACCTGGTAATGTTTTAACAGGTCTTTTATTTCTCCGTTTCAGTTTGATCACCAAACCTACAATCACCAGGGTAAGTATCAGAATAAACAAACCACACGACGTCCCCACAATAACTGATAGAGGAACTTCGACAGTTTTCTCTGAGATCTGAGAACTTCTGTCTTGTTTGTTCGATTTCACTGAAAGAATTTGTATAAATAGAAAAAAAAATTACACAACAATTACTTTATTCTAGCTTATTTTTTTCCAATTTCTTTTTAAACGATACTACCAGTAATAAAACTACGACTCTGGCTGGCTGTAAAGTCACCCCGTACATCCAATCAGTGACCCAGTTGCTCGAATATATCGTTAAACGTTAAATTAACGTTAACCGTTAAAAGCTCCGTTAATTTATTGCCGTTTAAAATTTCAGTTGCTGGTATAGTATATTCGTTAACTTTCCGTTAATTAAAATTAACGCAAAAGTTAATTTACCTACTTAGCACCGTTTGCTATCAATTACAATCTTTGAAGGCTGTGGAGCACGGTACATAATTATACCTGTGAAATATGGAGTTGGCTAGGAGGCGTGGACAGTTATATGCATTTTGCAATGCTGTCCGCGAACAGGCTCGATCAAATCGCGCCTGCGATATTTTATCCTATATATACAGGTTTTATCGCCTTTGCTTCTATTGTAGATCCAGGGCCCAAGATCATAAAACTAAGTTTTGAGATCAGTCTCAAATCTCAAGGATCTGATTGGCTGAAATGGCGACTGGTCGCCATTTCAGCCAATCAGATCCTTGATATTTGAGACTGATCTCCAGATTTTGTTTTATGATCTTTGGCCCAGTTCAGCAAACACATCCGTGTTGTTTGACCTAGATGTACACTGTTCGCTAACTGATCAGAAACAACCTTATACATCTAAAAGCGAACAGTGTAGATTCTGATCCGACGGTACGGATGTGCTGGCTGATCTGGTTCCAAGCGTTCGCACACACGATAAAGGCGCATCTGTGGAGTAAAGGGTTGTTTGGCAAGTGTTTGTTAACGCAGTGAAACTTTAGTAATACCAAAAAAAAATGAATGAATGTTGTTAAACACTTTAAACAGTGCATACCTTCACAAGCTGATAGAATACATGAGTCATTTTCTGACGAATGTTCGCCACATTGTATATTTTCAACAACTGCACGTAGATCGGTACACTGTCTGACACGTGTAGTATACCCCACACCACATGATTGGCTGCATGAAGACCACGCATTCCACGGAGACCATTCGAACTTGGTGCCTCTAGGAACCTCTGGAATAGATGAGATAAAGTGAATACCAATCTGTTACGGTAGTTCCAGCTAAACCAGGCATTCCATAGAGACTTCCAACACACCTCTTTATATAACTAAGCCTGGCGTTATGGAACTTATGGCAGATTTTGGAAAAAAAATTTTCCAGTGACGAAAACTCATCCAACGAGCTTTTAACTTATTGTTGGTAAGCTTGTTTGCCACATGACTGCAAAGCTATATATAACGTTTTATAAGTAGTTGAAAGAATGAGTGTATCTGTCCGCCTTACATGTTTCAAGTACAGATTATATTTTATCAAATTTTAGATAATTTTAATTTTTATCAATTTTTAGATATAATTTCGCGACAGTATCAATGTTAAAAAGACATCACTAAATAGGTTATTCGAAGAGTGACTCCCTAATGCAACATTGTAAGTAGCGGTGTAACAGTATGTTAAATTTTTATTTACTTATGTTTTCTAGAAAATTCAAACCACGAGTGTTGCCTGTGTTTTGTTTACACCGTATCGGCTGGACAACCGTGATCTACCGGTTTTTGTACTTTGTTTAAAGAAATGGTCCAAAACCATTACATGCGCCCGAGTATGGTGAGAATTTCGAAAATAATGACATTTGTGGATTCGATGAATTATGTCACTAAGTCTTTTCAAATACTTAATTATGCAAACCTTCGCACTCAGTACCGACGCAACGTTCATTTTCTGACGAATGTTCGCCGCATTTTATATTTTCAACAATTGCACGTGAATCGTGACAGTGTCTGGCACGTGTCCTGTACCCGACTCCACATGATGGACTGCATGTTGACCAGGGATACCACTCTGTCCATTGAAAAGCAACATGTCGAGGATTCTCTGAAAAGAATCTCAAAACAATTACTTAATTATTTAATAGAATTATTTTCAAGTGGGGTAGAGTGGATATTTGAGAAAAGTTAAATCGTTTGAAACAGCTACGGCAAATACCATGAAATCGTCTTTCTGTGCTACGGTTTTGTCTTCAATGACTTACTTCTTTACTTAAACGAATATCATTCTTTCTAACAATGGAAATGAAACAACTCTTCTATAATGCATATATTGCATCTACTTTTGAATATGGTTGTATTGTTTGGAGTAACGGTAACCGTCGCGACTTAAATAGAATATACAAAATTCAAAAAAAGAGCAGCAAGAATAATTCTTAAAAAACCTGTTCGCACACCTACGAAAGATCTTTTTCATATCCTAAAATGGCTTTCTTTTGAATCAAGATGTAAATATCACACTGCACTATTGGTCTACAAATCTATGCATGATTTGGTTCCAAAATACATCACTAACCTTGTAAAAGTATCTAATAACCCTCGGTATAACTTGCGATCTTCTTCAAGAACTGATATTGAACACTTAAAAGGTAAAACTAACTTAATTAAAAAATGCTTCAGCTATACAGGTATGAGCGTATGGAATGATATCCCTTATGAAATTAGATCTGTCTCTTCCATATATTTATTAAAAAAACATTTAAAAACTTACTTTTTTGAAATACAACCTCTTTAAATTGTTATTACTTTTGTATTTGTATATAGTTTTTCACATAATTTTACACGAAGCATATTTGTAATCGAAATTTGCCTATAGCATGTATAGTGTATATGATTTATTGTGTCTGTCTTTAAGTATTGATATTTTATATGTTGTAATATATGTTTTTCGTTTTATCCCTTTTAGAAGGCCTCATTGAAAATAAGCAATTTCTTCATTTGACTAACTTTTTATACTTGCAAATATTGTATTTGTTTGTATTAATTTTGTTGTCATAGATTTTGTCTTAATGAGTTACCTTCTTAAAATAAAGAGATTTTTATTATTATTATTATTATGGAACTGGTTTAAACACACTTATCATCCAGACGGTTATAAACACATCAAGAGGTGTTTACTGTTTGATGGTGCCGGAGCTCAAATGTTTACTGTACAGTGGAACCCTCATAAACATCACCCCCATAATAAGACGTCTACTTCAATGTCTTTTTTAACAGATTTGCACTGATTTCTTACACGGAATTAAAACACACACAATTAAAACCACTTTTGTGCAGTACTAGCGGTGATCTGAATAAAGAAGTTTTACTGAAGTTCATTTATACAATAACTGTCAGCTTACGCGAGGTATGTGGAGTACAATCCCCCAAGGTACATTGGCTTTGTTCAAAAGAGGCACCATCACAATGTTGATCCGGAACACTGCGCAACGTCTCTTGGTTTAAACATATCCGGTTATGGTTTCTGGTGCCAGTACCACACGTAGTGCTGCACGGGCTCCACTCGTTCCAGTTGGTCCAATTATATTTCACATATAAGGAACGTAAAACAATATGTGAAATATGATAATGGCGAGTAAAGGAATTTTATATGTATATTACGTTAACGATAAGTAGGTACATGCAGTCACGTGACAGATAAGTTATGTTAACATATCGTTAACCTGCAAACAGCAGTACAAATGATTTTTTCATGTTCAAATCACGAAAATTATTAACTGTACATAAAAATATTCAACTCGGCTAAATATATGTTATCTTGTTGTTGTTTATTCCTAGTTTTACGCCCTTCCCGCCTTTGAACAAGGACATTATGGTGAAGGCGAAAATGTAAGATCATTATTGTTTATTTATAGTGTGTAGAGTACCACGTGACTGTATACCGATCCATAAATCAGTTATAATGCTATTTCGAATAATTTTACGCTATCGAAGTTATAACTTCGGGTAAGATCAATGCTGTAATTTCAAGAAAAGCGGTAGATCCTATAATAACTACGAACTATGTTGCAAACATAGACACATGGGAGGGCTACATTTTGATAAAAATGTGAAAAAATGTTGTTCTATGATGGTCGTTAAGCACGATATACACTTATTTATGTTTATAGTACTTCAAAAATTACTCTTTTTTTTATTCATTTCAGCCAGTTTTAAGATGTTTGGTGTCAATATCCCACCCAATATAGATTTGGATATTGTTCATTTGCAAAAGGATATACTTTCTGGTTTTTATTTTTTTTTTCATTTTGGCGCGCTCTTTGGGACATGCAGGATTTATATTCTAAGATTCCCCCATCCAAATCCTAGTCTATTCAGGTACGCCCATGGCTTTCTCGTTTGGGACAAACCCATTTTTACCCGGGGACTTACGCCGTTCATCATAGATTAGCCTAATCTGAAAATACTGAATTGAATGTTACATGTTGACAGCCGTGTGCAAAACATCGTTTGAATACCCTATTTACTGGTGTAAATATTGATTCGCCCAACCCGGGCTAGGCGGCGTAGGCATCAATTTGCATTTCTATTTTTGCCCATGAACAGGCTCAATCAAAACGAGACTCCAATATTTTCATATTTGTCTTGTTCTGTGGATTTCAAAGTTCCCTTTTCATCTAATTATAAATATTGATAACATACATAAAGTGCAATTATGCTTCTGTTTGATATAATTTAAGTTTGTCAGTTGTATAAGTTTTGTTTTTGGTGTTTTTTTTGTATTTAGAATATCAACGAAGAATAGCTAAGGATCTATAGCGTTCAAAGCAGTTTTTTAAGTTTGAACACTGTTTTATACTAACCTATTGTTTTCACTGTAAGATTATAGATAAGCCAGCATTCCCCAGGGCTTCTTCCACTTGGCTCGGTCTTATATGTGCCAACATCGCTGTCTCTAACCTGGTGTAGCGTGAAAACACCAGTTCCATTAGCATGAACTAGATAAAGACCTCTGTCTGTGTACAGGTTTCCAATATATGCGTATGTCGAGTTGAAGATACTAAAGATTTGTTCATTATTTGGATTTGTCATGTTGTACTTCCCACATCGAGAAAACAGCGGGAGATTGAAATTGACAGCAGCTCCTAAATTCGGTCGCAAGTCCATGACGATACCTAAAACATTTAAAACCGTTACATGAGAAAGGGATAATAACAATTTTAACCCGAGAAAAATGTTGACCTTGGCGAAATCTAAAGTTAACTAAATCAACTAATTAAAAACTAATTTAAAACTATCTGTCACAGTTGTTATGCTGTGATATTAAAAGACATCGCATTGTTTCTGGAAATTCTACTGATGTAAAAAGAGCTCATCTAACCTTCTTCAAATATTAAAGAATTTTGGAAATCAGTCAAGAATAAAACTGAGATTTGAGACCAGTCGCCATTCCGGCCATTAAGCTACTTGAGATTTGAGACTGGTGCCCTGATTTTGTTTTATGATCTTGGGCCCAGATAAGACCTAGAATACCAAACAATTGTAACTGCGAACACGTCTGAATTTAAATATGCCGACCGGTTACTTAGCTTGTTTGTTATGGGGCCGTCACACTATTACGTTCTGTCCATCGTTCTACGACGTTTGATGAAACGTTGATAGTCGTCCATGGTCCCTGGGATATCGCCAGAAGTGCGTTTTTGAACGCTAGTGAACGTCGGTGAACGTCAATGATCGCCGAGAATCGGCGGAGAAAGCTGGTCCGGAAAAAAAAAATTTGAACATGCACAAAAATTTTCTCTGAGACGAGCGTTCTTCAACGTTTAATTGTAAACGCTGAAGAACGTTTAAGAACGTTCGTGGAACGTTTTACTAACTTCTGCCGAGCGTTGCACGCGTTCGGCTATCGTCAGACAGTCGTTACTCAATCGTTACTTGATTGTTACAAATCGTTTGTTTGCTGTGAACGACTCACTGGCGACCTGTCAACGACCGCTAAACGGTCCCCTAGCGAACGCAGCGTGTGACTAAAGTGAAACGAACGTCCTTTTGACGTCAATTGAGCGTCATTCGAGCGTTACCCGAACGTCCACGCCTCAGCAGGCTCGTCTAACGTTGACAAATCGTTCTTCGCGCGCCAGTGGCCCGTGAGAACATGCTAATGATTTTAGGGTTTTCTTACTTGGTCGCTGTTAGACGCTTTTAGTGCGTTAGACACACGCTAGTGGTGCGTTAGACAAAACGTTAATAACACGTCAGATGTGTCATCCTCATTCTAGAACGCTCAAAAATTGAACGATTGAAACGTTCAGAGAACGTTGACCAGAACGTCATAGTGTGACGGCCCCACAATATAGACATGAGCATTATTACTCATTGTCCATCAGCTTAATGGCGATGCTGAGCGTTAAGTCACCGCAAAAGATTTCAAGAAGAAAATGCGAATATATCACTTAACTGAAATACTAGTTACTTACATTGAGTAAAAATGATTTTTAACTCAGTTTTATTACAAAATAAACCTCTAACAGAAAAAAAAACAAAAATAAATTTTAAACGCTGACCTGAACATCTGTAGACAAACGCAGTAGCGAATAATGTCAAACCTTTATAAAGAATCTTTGTCTTTTCCATATTTGCCGGAATAATTATAAGCCAAGAATAAAGTCTTTTTTAAAACACATTAATTTTTCTTCTTTGGACGAAAGATGTTTTTCGCGTGCTATTTTTCAAAATGTCTGTAGTCGTTGTACAAAACCTTTTCCACCGCTCGAAAAATTTTTTTTTATGGAAACAAGGAATTTTCTCTTAATTAAAATTAAGTCATTTAAATTTGTAAGGTGATTCAAGACTGGAATTTAACAATATCAAAAGTTTTTATATTTTCATATTCAATTACAATATCTATAATTTATTAATGTATATTGGGTCCGAAATGTAATAATTTGCAGTCTACAAAATTGCAATGGAAAATCAGCTATATTTGATGTTTTAAAGCCGACAATACACTAATTTGTCCACATCCTCATTTTATTCCAGGAAAGACACATAAACATTTCTACAATTAAATATGTTAATAAAATGTTTGAGAGAATGTTTATAAATCAAATAATACATGTGAATTTAGGAAGTTCTCTCTTAAATTTTCAAACGTAAACAAATTGAGACGGACTTCCGGTTATGTGACTTCGTTTGTGTTAGTGCATTATCAATCGATACTCAAGTTAATTTTTTTGTTGTTGATATCTAAGCCAAGTAATTGTCATTTTAAGCACATTGCTGTTAGTATGAACATTTCAATTTTGTGTAAATGTTGTCTAATCGTACATTTGTTAAGCAGTTTACTAAAAGCGGTTGCAGTTATCAATCAGTTCTATAATAATCGTACGTTTAAAATCAGCAGTTGGTTAAAATGAAAGTAAACACCACTTTTAATATCAATACAAATGTGTATACAAGAGCTTTTACGAATGCTTTTATGACCTAGATTTATAACAATGTTACAAAAATTAACAGCTCATACCAGAAGTGTTGTGCACTTATAAAATGTTATACATGTAGACAGATATTAATGTTTAAAAGCCAGACTAGTTCCGGCTGATTTAGGCAGTTTCTGGTTGTTAATCGACCAGGAAAAGAAACTAAATAATATTTAAGTGTGCTTTATACTTTGTGTTTAAAGATGACCTCTGAACAGTAGGCCTACTTAATAAACCGAATTACAGTCAAAACGCCCCCAAGTCAAAACACCCCCAAGTCAAAATACCCCCAAATAGGGGGTATTATGACTTTGGGGTGTTTTGACTTGGGGGCGTTTTGACCTGCTTCCTAATAAACCTGATCTGGAGACCAGTCAGTTTTAGTGCGAATACCTCCCGCCTATCAAAGGTATGGGCGAAATCCGTTTAAAAAGTAATCATTTAACGGTCGCCCTATTCTGATATTCCTGGTTCTTACTTTTCCAATAGATATTCACTGGATAGTTATGTAGCAGTGAAGCAGTCTAACAAGGATATATACCCGTCACCAGTATTTAATCCTTTATACCGGAAGCGCTATATTTAAATAAAAAACAATATCGAAACGGCGAAATTAGCATCATAAACAATTGAATATGCCTCGCGCACCACAAGTTAAAGAACGAAACAATAATGCATCACTTCAGTCTAGAAGAAAGAGTGCAAATCCAACCCACAGAAATGTTCAACAACCTTCCGGATCGAACGGTACTGACCGTCCTCAAATATTTTCGTACTTAAAATGTACCTTGTTTAGGTCTAGGATAATGTTCAGATTCATACTCGGCAAAAAAGAAACCTGACACTTTAAAAGTTTGAATAACTATGAGATGCATAAACAAAATTTAAATTTTCATGCATCAGTATGCAGAGTTCCACATTAATGACGCCAAAATAAAAAATTTTACTTGTTGAAATTTAACATTTGGTCCAGTCACTTAGTCCTAAGCAGTAAGCTAGCTGGATGGAGTGGTTGTGTTGCATAAGTGTCAGATATAATTATAATATCATGCATAATTAAGTTTTAAAATCAAATTGCAGTAGATCACTGGCAGTATTTGCCGACTTGGAATTCTGCCATTACTATTTTTAAAGTTAAACAAGCTTGTCATGTGTTATCTGATAAGCTTATGCTGTATATGTATAGTCTGAATCCAGATCAAGGCTGTTTTATCACCCTAAATCAATGAATTTAATAAATTGACATAAAATTACAGGCATTTTCTGTGTGAAATGGAGGCCTTGTTTCGCAGATTTGAAGATGTCATAATGATTATCATTCAAACTATCGGCTTTTTATTTAGGGTGTCGGACATTTCAACCCCTCGACATTTCAACCCTTTCTTCAAAACGAAGACTTTTCAACCCCTCGACATTTCAACCCCTCAAATGAAGTCTTTTCAACCCATATCCCATTGGACATTTCAACCCCTGAAATGAAGTCTTTTCAACCCATCTTTTTATATGTCAACCCTTAACTTTGAAGACATTTCAACCCCTATTATTGAACAGGGCTTTTTCAGCCTATCTCACGGGGCCGATATTCGGCCCCGTTCCCAATCCAAAATAGCGACCATTTTTCCCAAATTCAAGAAAAAAAATTCCCAATCTGGTAAATTTATTCCCCTTTTGAATCGAAACGCATTTTCTTAAAAAATGATAAACGAGAAACAATAATATCGAGACTTTTCAATCCCGAATCATTTGTTTATCGGCGATCTGTGATAACTTCTTTCCACGAAAAATGTATGTACTGGTGAAAAAACCGGTATTTACCGTAACGCAAGTTGAAGAGGAAGCGCGGCACCCATGATTTCATATAACTTATATTATGGTCAATTATGGTTTGAATATTAACAGAAATTATATTTTTATTTCGTTAACAAAAGTTTTGTCGCGATAATCGTTCTACTGCGTACAAAATAGAAAGGATGAATCAAAAATGGTATGTGCAGTTCCGGCTTGTTTACTGGCCCGCGAAAACTAGTGACGAAAATTTAAAAATGTCGTATAATAGTAATAACTATGCAAAAAGGCCGCGAAAAAAAATGCCAAGGGTACTCCAAAACTAAACTCTTTGTGGAACAAAACATCAAATGTTTCAAAAGTTCTTTCCCAGTCAGTTGAAACTTGCCAAGATTCTAAGGATCCGATGATGGCCATTCTACTGTATAAGTGATACTGATACATCTATAAAGCTGTCAGAACAAATCCTGGAAGAGATTTGTAACATTTCCAGGAACACTAAAGCAAGGCAAACCAAGCTATAGTGCAGCTAAATGAATGTTGAAATTTCCAAATTTGGTTTGATTTGTTGATACTTTTTTCCCAAATTTGACTATTTACCGCGTCAAAAATTCCCAATTTGGGCAGGGGCCTTTTTCCCAAAAACCCCTGAAAAAGCCCTGTTGAAGACATTTCAACCCCTCTGGTAAAACAAAACAAAGGCATTTCAACCACTACTAATTTGTATTACATACAACGTCATATGACGCTCAACGATCTCCACAAGCTAACATGTCTGCGCAGTGGCGGATCCAGGATTTCAGCAAAGGGGGTTCAACTCAGTGAGTCGTATTTTTAACAGCGTCAATTTGCAACTGAGCTAAAAATTTCAGTCATTCAGACCATTTCAGGGTTCTCAATAAATGATGTTTGTAAATTTTAATTTAAGAGTCCTTACTAATCATGGGGTCCCCGGAAAATTTTGATAATTTATATACCAAGTCCTGCATTCTGAGGTATTTTGCAGGAATTTTAAAGCAGGTTTTGAACTACTCCTTCATACTTGATTTTAACTATTTCCTTGCGAACAGTAGTGATGCAATTATACGCACTCAGGTCCAAATACTCTGCCTCATTATCTGAGTCTAGATATGGGACTTACAATGTTTCAACTCAAGAAGTTGTTAATTAGAGAAAAACTGCTCGAAATGGCTACGTCCAGGGTTCCCAGTTTCTGGTCAATACTTTCGCCAGTTGGAAAATGTTGAAGACATTTTGGATGCACTAATAACTGTTTGTGGTGGGATGGGGTTTAGAGAGAAAATTAGCTGTGCAGAGATACTTTTGGTTTCCTACTGGACAAAAAATATCATTATATTTTGAATCATTTTGCATAAAACACATTTATGAACATTAATGTGCCGAGTCCATAGTCAACTTTTAAAAGTGATGGCTTTATTGTATAAGTAAAGTAAACACTGTGTATGGAGAAAAAATCGTCGGATTTCTTTTACTGTCTGAAATTATACGTTGATGTGGAAAATCTTTATTGAAGTAAAGAAATTAGAGGGATACTTTGGTTTTTTTTTATGTATTTTAAACAGCTTAACTACCATAGAATATTTAGAACCTTCCTCACTAGGTATCAGAACTTGGCGAATAATCCGCTGGCTTTCACCACAGTCCTGTCAAAACTTGTCAGAATAATAAAATATCTTGTTTTCGTAAACATAACATGCATGTATAATTTCTATTAAAACTTAATTTCTTTCTTGTATTGCAAATATAAGCATAAGAATGAATGTTACATTTTATACCACAGACTCTAACTGCAAATTTTAATAAGTTTCAAAAGGTCCTGTGATTTATCAGATGCCCATGACGATAGATTGGGGGATGCAAGAAACATGCCAAGCAAGAAACAAAACAAGTTTTCCATTGATAAACAATCGACTACTTTGTTGTTGTTTGATTAAATGTTAAGCAGAATGGTCACATGCAGTGGCAAGTGTGCAGGGGTGCGAAGTTGTTTGGCAATACACAGGTTAGAATTGAGAGCAAGTAATATGCGTGAAGTCCAAGTTTTGACACTCGAGACCATCACAGAGGCCTCATTTTTGTCGTCAAATGAAACAATTTTGCACGAAACGTGAAGGTTCTTTTTGGAAACCATTAATATTGTTTCGTATCTACAAACTTCGAACCTCAAACCACCCAGTACAAAAAATCGGGGAAATTAGGGGGGTTCGTCCGACCCCCCCCCCCCCCCCTGGATCCGCCACTGCTGCGGTTTTGAACCATTCTGAATGTAAAGCATTTATTAATCACCGACATTTTTTAAATGTATTGGGATGCAAATGTTTATTTTTTATGACGCTTGTTTCCTATACCGGTAATTTATTTGTCTTCATCATTAGAATTTAGACCAAATATACGTTTTAAATATACCTTAAATGGAATCACATATACAATTATTTATTCTTCATTGGTACATAGGTCCAGAAATAATTTTATTTAAAAAACAGTGATGAATTTGAAAAAAAAGAATCGTTCAAGTTAAAGTTCTATGTGTGATTGGACTGATTGGATTGTGATAGAGAAATAATTATTGAATATATTTATGTTATAAAAGCATAAAATTGTTGTGACTCCTTAATTGTTATTGTTGGGTGTATTATTAGAAAAGAACAAATGATCAAAAGGTGATACTGAAAGGTGTGATAATTTGATAACTGTGTTTTTAATAATTATTTAACTATGATTGTCGGTTTGGTCACGCAAGAGGCTAAACTGGTAACAATTCACACCCAGCTAGTGGGAGAGGGTGTCGGAAAGAACAGAAGAGAGATATATAACGAGATGGACAAAGAGATTAGAGACTAGAGCGGATCATTAGCTCAGTGGTTAGCGCGTCTGCCTCTGAGCCCAGGGATCGCTGGTTCGATCCCCCGCTACTCCAACTAAAATTACTAACAGTCTTTCGGACAAGACGTTAAACCGAGGTCCAGTGTAGTGGTGCTATACACCGGGCACTTAAAAGAACCAGGGACGATTCTGGAATTGGAGAGGCCTCTGTATCTTGCACTATCCTCCAAAACCTAAAATTATCTTGCACTATCCTCCAAAACCTAAAATGACTAACACTCTTCTGGAGGCTATGGGCTTCCGGTAGCGACGATAAATAAAACTAAAGAAAGAAAGATTAGAGACTTATTGGATGAGTATGATGATCATAAAATTTTGTGCGAGGAATTTATGAAGAAGATCGGCGACATTTTCAGTTAAGACAGAGGGGTTGAAATGTCTTTATTTTTAGGGGTTGAAATGTCTTCGTTATTTTGAGGGGTTGAAATGTCTTACATATTTTGGGTGTTGAAATACCAGAGGGGTTGAAAAGTCTTGGATTGTACAAATTACATAAGGGTTGAAATGTCGAGGGGTTGAAATGTCTCGCTCCCTTTATTTATTTATGTGCTCCAATGATCTGTTACACAATGATTTAACGTTATTTTGTAAGATGAAACCAAATAAAAAACAGATCTGGATGGCTTCATACTTAATTGTGAACAGACTTAATTAAATTACAATTACACACTAAATTCTTCTATTGTAATAATAATTACACTCCTTTCCCAAATCTTTACAAAAGTTATTAATTACATTTCAATAGACCCTTTTCACATTGCTCCGTCGCGGAAAGGGTTTTCTGATTTTTATTGAAACGCGATTTCAGAACGAGGCGCCGTATGCGGACTTGCCTATTAATAGTGAATGCTATGGATTTAATATGCACTATTGATGCAATTTCTTTAAAATTTTAAGTATTTTGACCCAAAAAAAGTTTTGGTGTTAATGGATAATCACACATGGAGTTTGCAAGAAAAAAAGAAATTATTTATTATGCTAAATAATACCGTTTATTAGATTAGAACAAGTGCTCATTTCAGAAACCAAGTAGAATCTAAAATAATTTAGGCTTTTGAACCATACGAAAATTATTTTGCTTTTTACCGTCTTTTATTAAATATATATAATTTACTATCAATCGATCCTGGTAGGGCATATCTAGTCAGGCCTTAATAGCAAAATGTAACTCGTTCGTTTTGTTTGTGGCTTAAAGTTAAAAGAGAATACAAAAACTGGCGGACTTTAAGAGCCTCAGTCTATTTCTTTGTGCTAATGAAGTTTGTCTAACAATCAAACTCAAGAAATTTAACAAATGAAAGGCTTATGTTTAATCTACGGCAATAATCAAGCAGAGTGTTTCCAGGATTTTTTTTTTCAAATAAAATCGAAAAATGCTGCTTTTTTTTCCGTTTCTTTTAAAACATTTCTTATCTCCACTTCAAGTTTATTCTTAAAGAAAACTGTTAGGCAGTGAACGTGCACCTGATAGACTTATGTGGCCAACTCCTGTTAGCAAGATTCAGTATACTGCAGTTGTCTGGTTAGAATAAACATCCAGTTATTTTGTGTCATTTCATCCATACCTAGAGCCTAGAGGTTATATAATTTCATGCTTCGGTACGTATGTAAAAACATCCCGATAAACAGTTTCAAATAAACAGGAAGGTCAGCGAGAGCGATATGATCGTTTTCAATTATTGTAAGAGTCGATTAATTCAGTAAGCGTTGTCAAATTTCTTTTCATTGCGTTATAATCTAATGTGTAATGACGCGGCCCAGCATATTATGCCTCGTTCTGAAATTCAAAGATTATGTCGTAGCGATAAAAACATGTAATACAATGGTATTGGGAAACAGGTCTATTACTTACTAGTACAATGCACCAGCTGTTTAGATGGTTATAAACATTGAAAACATCTTCATAGTCAAGGTTTAAAAATAAAAATCAAAATATTGTGAACATTTGTTTATTTCTTTCAGCGGGACAAGGTCAAAGTCCAAGGAAGAGTCCTATAAAGAAAAAACGCTACAGACCAGGTACCAGGGCTTTAATGGAGATAAGGAAGTACCAGAAATCTACTGACTTACTGCTTAGGAAAATGCCCTTTGCCAGACTAGTATGTTTTGTTTTATTTCCTGGTGGCAAATTTTCTATAAAAACAACTGTGAGTTTGTTGCTGCATACATAATGGCAAAGTCACAGTAACCCTTTACTGGAGCATTTACACATTGATTTGATACACATTTATTGTGTGGGCAAACAATATAAATCCAGATCAGCCAGCACACTCGTGCCGTCTGATAATGGTCTATAGTGTTTGCTTCTTGGTCAGGAATATCCTAATGACAAAAAGTAAACAATGCGGATCCTGATCAGATGGCACAGATGTGCTGGCTGATGTGAATTCACACTCTTTGCCTATGCAATGAAAAGCATATATACATGTATATGGAGAAAAGGGTTAATTATCTCATATGACATGGGAATTTTTCACTTATTGATTTTTACACTTAGCTCTAAAAAGAGAATATAATGACACCATTGGAGTTAAAGTTTTTATATGTTACAATGTGTTTTGAAAACAGGCCATGATGAGTTATGGGAACATCTTTTCCTTGGTTGTGGCGATGGGCAGGCAGCTAACAGTTCAACTATAATTATTTCCTCTATTTGTACTGCCCATTCTCTAATTTCAAAAACCTAAAAACAGTAATCTTTGACTTTTAGCCATTAATAGAAAACAGTTAAAACCTTTAGAGCATGTTACTAAATGTATTTTGTCTGTGCCCAAGATTATAAAACTGAGCATGGAAACCAGTCTCAAATCTCAAGCATCTGATTGGCTGAAATGGCGAACTTTCGCCATTTCAGCCAATCAGATGCTTGAGACTTGAGACTGGTTTCCAAACTCAGTTTTATAACCTTCAGCCCTGGTGGCTTGGCTCTCTGGTTTTAAATGATAAACTACAATGTTACAGGTTAGAGAAATCTGTATGAACCTTTATCCAGGAAGAGATCATTTGTGGACAGCTCATGCTTTGATGTGTATGCAAGAGGTGAGCTTATAATTATTATTGTACTTTTATACTAGGTGGATGAATACTTATCTGTAATAAGGTTTACAAATGAAAACAGACTTTGACAAAATAAAACAGTTATAGACAATAATTGTTATATCCCATAAAGGCAAATACGAGGGTTGTCCCAATAAATCTTAGACTATTTGAATAAAAAGAAAACTACTGAACACATAAAAAAAGTCATGTTAATGCAAATTTCACAATTTGTTAAGACATCATTTGGTAATTTGTAGACGAAATATTAAAGAAAAATAGATTTTCATAAAGAAATTGCAAACATTTTAACAAGGCGACCTATCGACCAGCGGCGCACGTCGCAACGTCGTTACAATGCTCACACAGCATTCCGTTACTCCTTTCTGATGTTCTCTTCAGCATGTTCGATACACTCACGGTGTCTGTTCACCCGACTATTAAATAAATCAATATAACACTCTTTTTGGAAGACTTTTGTTGAAGGCCAAGCTTTCTGATCTTGTCGCAGATCTCAAATTTGCGACCAACGAGCCCGAAAGTACACAACTTCTAGCGGAGCGAGGTCCGGCGAGTATGGGGAATGCCTGATTCCGATTATTATTTCCGTTTCACCATGCGAAAACTTTCTGTGCCACTCTTGTATACCAACGCTCTAGATATGAGGATGCTTCCTAACTTTTTATTCCTTAAGCATGTCATTTGGCGTCAGTTTGCTTTAATCATAATATTTGATGACGAAATGTGCGCCGCGGCTTCTTCAAACGTCGCGATTTTCATAAGAAGTTAATGTTTACCCATTAGCATGAAACAAGCACTACTCTTATACAAAATATGGCAACTTTTAGAAACTTTGCGGATTTATTTCAGAATGATTATCAATTAAGGCAACAATAACTATTTGCATCTAAAATGGCACTGTGTAATATATTAACTGTTTAAAGTTAATTATTGAATTCCAAATCATGGCACTTTTTGACGTGCGCCGCCCATCGCTGTCACGGTCTAATAAAGTGTATCTAATTTATTTATTTTAGAAGATTTTTCTTTGAAATTCAGCAAACTTGTTACCAAATGACGTCTTAACTAACTGTGAAATTAGCTTAAAGATATGTTCAGTAGTTTTCTTTTTATTCAAATAGTCTACGATTTATTGGGACAACCCTCGTATACCATTGTAATAAAGTGAAATATTGTATGCATATCAGGAATTGCCACATCCAGCAGACGCAGCCTCCCAACACAGCCGAAATTTAGAGAAGAAAAGAGAGCATGGGTAATAGAATGATCAGTTTCAAAAAGACACCACAAAGAATTAAAAAAATGAGAACCGATGGGTTACCACCTTGAAACACTCAGCTGCAAAACAATTTTCTATTGTGGGGTTTAAACCAGGTTCTATGGTGCTAATTTAACATCCAAATTTTTTTTAAGGTGAATTTTCACCACAGCTGTGTCTGTAAAATGAATGTTCATTTAATTATTTTTCACCGACTATTTGAAGCTAATTCATAGATGGTCAGTTGCATAATTATTGTGATCGACGTGTTCATCCGTCTGTTCATAAAAATATCATGTTTCCATAGCATATCTTAGCAACCCTTCAAGAGCTTTCAACAAAACTTCACAGAAGTGTTCACTACAATAAAGCAGAATGCTTAGTGCAATAGGAAATTCCATCACTAGTTAAATTTGTTTTTAGCAAAAAAGGAACATAATGACAGTATGCAGTCTGTAGGTTTGTATCATTTCTCATTGCATATGTAAACCACATCACGCTTGACCTTTGGTCTCATGTGATTGTTTACACACACAACTCAAATGATATGCACCTAAAGACTTCATACTGTTATAATATTCCAATTGCCTGTTTCATGTATTTGTTAAATCCTTATTTCCAGGCTGCAGAAGCGTATCTTGTGCATTTATTTGAGGACAGTAACTTATGTGCCATTCACGCTAATCGAGTGACAATTATGACTAAAGATATGTACCTTGCTAGACGGTTAAATGGAGGCTGTTACGCACCTTGATGCCACCAACAAAGTTGTGAATCATCTCGGATATTTAACAACAGTGCTTTTGGCAGAATACATTTATAATACTGCAAGTTCATTAAAACAGGATTTACCTCAATTAGCCAGTTTTCATTTAAAAACATGAACTGAGGTGATTTTTTGATATAAATTTTGTACTTTTTAATTTCTTTTTGTACAATGTTTGTATTAACTTTTTCCTCCATAGATTATATAGTTATTTGGTTTCTTGACAGGGAATGTGAGGATATATTGCCGGTCTGGGTGTCATATTACCCGAGCCGCAGGCGAGGGATAATATGACACCCAGACCGGCAATATATCCTCACATACCCTTTCAAGGAACCAAATAATTGTTTTATTATATACTGCAAAGACTTTTTCAGACAAAAATTATTAGAAAATATCAATTTTTCATTTATTTCGCGTATTTAATGCCGAATGGCTTAATTCCCCTCTGAGAACCTCAATAATGACATGTCTGACGTCATTAATTTACCTGCATGACGTCACTTCTATAGAAAATGAATGGATTATCGATTCAATATTTATTTACAAAATTTGAGAATAATCTTATCGTTTTCAACGTTAAAAACATAACATAAATATTTTCTGTAACAATTTTAGTAATCCCTAAACATACTGCTTTATAATTTACAAGATCGGCTTCAAATTATGCAATTTTCCGGAAAATCAAAACAAAATGGCGGACGACAACAAAAGGTGCGAGGCCAGAGGGGGGAAATAAAGGCACGTGCGTTCATATCTACGGCCGAGTCGTAAATACGGATATACATCAACATCAAATTATCCAATCAAATTCAAGCAAATTTCTTTGCAGTATAATAAATACTTTTATTGCATGGGCGAACAGTTTAGATCCAGATCAGTCAGCACATCCGTGCCATCTGATCAGGATCTAAACTGTTCGCTTTTGGATTGGATCCGATTCATTAAGTTTTTTCAGACCAAAATGCAACAAATGCAGATCCTGATCAGACGGCACAGATGTGCCAGCTGAGCTGGATCTACACTGGTCGCACATGCGTAAAAATGCGTATATATGGAGGAAAGGGTTAACAGATGTTTCAATTATCTTGGATGACCTCTTCTTACATGAGTTCCTGGTTTCCAATAACAAATGATGGTGTGTTTGAACCATTGTGTCATCAGGATTGCACATTTGAAAATATTACATCAATGCACAACATTAAGTTGATTTCTTAGTACATGCATACTAACTTCAAATGTTTTAAAACACACAAAAACACACTGTTGTTTGGTCAATATCAAGCAACACTTTTTTCATGAAAGCAAATGGTTTAATATGCATGCTAATTTGTTCAATACAATTAAGAGGACTCAGCAATATTTAACGCTTTCCTCCATATATACACATTTTTAGCATGATGTATTAGGTTATTTTCTGAGTAAAAAGGGAACAATGCAGATCCTGATTAGACACTATGAATGTGTCTGCTGAACTGCATCTACACTGGTTGCAATTCTGATAAAATGTGTATATATGGAGAAAAGGGTTAATTAGAAGTATTGGGAATAACAAACAGGAATAATTTGCAATGCATGATCACTGTGGTTTATTCATATGTTTATGTTCTCAACATTTTTTTTCTGCAAAGAATATAACTAATTTTGTACCCATCACCTGATTTGTACAAAAGCCTTTCCATGCTATAAAACATAAATCAGCGTTAAGGGATCAATCTGCAGCTATGGTAAAGATATATACAATATTTTTAATTTTCTAGCCCATTTTAATATGCCATATTTGAAAGTTCTGAGCTCATAAATACACTGATCTTATATTACAGTAAAGCTACTTAACATTTTACTCTATATATTGTACACATCTTTTATCACATAGGAGAACAGTGTAGATCCAGATCAGCTTGCAATGTTGTGCCATCTGACCAGGATCTGCACTGTTTGCTTTAAAATTAGGATATTTTAATATTTCTGACCAAGAAGCAAACAGTGCAAATCCTGATCAGTAGGCACGGATGAGCTGGCTGATTTGGATCTTCACTGTTTGCCCATGTGATAAAAGGCTTATATATAGATTAAAGGGTTAAAGACTATTGCGATAGCTTCTGGTTTCACAACATTATTAATTAAATGTATGCACCATTTGCAATGTGAATGTTTAAAATTTAAACATTCAAGAAATGTGAGATGTTTTATTTCTAGAGAATTGAAAACATCCTAATCAGTTGGCATGGGAGAGATTTTCCTTGGTAAAAAATACTTGTAAATAAACTTTAATTAGTAATGACTCAATTATTGTGTCATGCAGCTGGGAAAATAAAATTCATAATGATGTGAAATTGGGAACTACCGCAGTCATCTTTAAATGATTTACTGAACAAGAATTGAGTTGTGTTATACAGTGAATTGTGTTTAACCCTCTCCTCCATACATACGTATTATTACGCATGTGCAACCAGTGTAGATCCAGATTAGCCAGCACATCCGTGCCGTCTGATCAGGATCTGCACTGGTCGCATTTTGGTCAGAAATAACATAATGAATCAAATAGCAAACAGTTTTTGTCCTGATCACACTGCACGGATATGCTGGCTGATCTCATTCTAAAGTCTTTGCCCTGGCAATAAAGGTGTGTCTGTGGAGAAAAGGGTTAAGTAGCAACCTAATTATTCACCAAGCATTACCTGACAATGAGTCTGGAATTAACAACATGGCTGAGAAAAAGAATGTTTAGCAGTTTCCATCTGATTAAAAATGCTCATCACAAGTGTTTTAAAAGTAAGTTAATATATTTTTGTAATGAACACATGATGAAGCTATATGTTATGTATTGCAGAATGTTGCTTTGTATTGCAATGTTCTCTTGGCATATTGTGGCTGCATTAGTGTGTTTGATCTCAGAACTTTTATGCAATGAACCAAATAGAAACCATTGCACTTCTAAAATGAACTCCTTTTTGTATTTTCAAGGCTTGTTTTATAGATTAAAATCCGTAGTAAAAAATGTTGACATACAAAATGCATATCAAACATTTAATTGGTATTTCATACTTTTTGTATTATGTACAAGTTCTTGGTGAATCTCAGAATATTACTTGAACCCTTTCCTCCATATATTCGTTTTTTTTCCCATGAGCGACCAGTGTAGATCCAGATCAGCGGGCACATTCATGCTGTCTGATCTGCATCTGCACTGTTTGCTTCTTGGTCAGAAATATCCTAATCAGTCTAAAAGCAAACATTGTAGATACTGTTCAGATGGTACAGATGTGACAGCTGATCTAGATCTACACTGTTGTTTTTTTAATTCCATAAACGTGAAATATGTGGAGTAAAGGGTAAATCAGTTTTGTTCATCTATGATTTTGAATGGTTTTAAATTGAAGATTAACTGTTACAATTTGCTAACCTGCATAGTCAATTCTATTTTGAAATGTTTAATCATTTTGTCAGTAAGAATAACACATAGCAAATTTCACAAATGCACATGTAACACATGTCTAGTATCAAGAATCCCTGGATTCAATATTTGTTATACAAAACAATTGCATTATGTTCTGTAAGTTATATGACATTTTATTTATGTTTTATATATTTATTATGTTAATTTTTATCTTGATTTTTGGAAGAGAAGGTATAGCTTTCCTATTCGCACTGCCAAATACGTCGGCTTGGCATTAACATTAAATTTTAATTCGTTCTTTGCACATACCTTTAAAACTTCTAAAGACTAATAAACTGAAAACTTGGAATAAATGTTTACTGCCATACTCTGCTTCCTTTACATGGAATTCCATAACTTTAAAAAAAAAAAATTCACAGTTACTGTTAAGCACTTTTCCACTAAACTCCTTGAAGAATGTTTATATATCATTTGGCATTAATATCTTTAACATTAGTGTTAATCCAGTGATCAACAGCAAATATCTCGATATACATCATTTGGAATGAGTCCCAAAATTCTGTCTTAGATCAGTTTTAAGTATTGTTAAATAAATTAAGGAACTTAATAATTGTTCATTATTAGCAATACTTTTTTCAAGTCAACTCTTTGAAATATGTGTTACAGTTATTCCTCAGTCTTTAAAACTAAAATTTATGTTTGTAAATGGATGGACTTACAAATGTAATACTTAAGTAAACCCTTTTCTCCATATATACACATTTTTACGCATGTGCGACCATTGTGCCGTCTGATCAGGATCTGCACTGGTCGCATTTTCGTCAGAAATAACCTAATGAATAAAAAAAGCAAACAGTTTAGATCCTGATAAGATGGTACAGATGTGCCAGGTGATCTGAATCTTAACTGTTCACCCATGAAATAAAGGTGTATCTACGGAGAAAAGGGCTAAAATGCTTCGTTGATGTTGAGCAATAACGGTATATCTCCTTCATATTTCAATGGTATTTATACCATTTTTGCAATAAGTTGACGACTTGTCTTCTTCTATTTTATAGTAGACTTGTTTTTCTATCAAACATATAGTTCCGAACTTCACTGCAATGGCTTTCACTTGTTCTTGCTTTAAGCTTCTAAAAGTTGATGCTTATCTTTAAATAAAATATAACCAACAATTCATTTTCAAAACTGCATTTGTTTTCGAATAATTTGAATAGTCCAGGGTCCAAGATCATAAAACCCAATCTGGAGACCAGTCGCCATTTCAGCCAATCAGATCCTTGAGATTTGAGACTGATCTCAAAACTTAGATTTATGATCTTGAGCCCAGCATTATTTGGGCCCAAGATCATAAAATTAAAACTGGAAACCAGTCTCTGTCTCAACATCAGATTTTAGTTGAGACTGGTTGCAATCTTACTTCTGTGATGTTGAGCCCTGTCCAGTTGAACTAAGCAACCAATTATTATTTAGTATTTTTATTTATTTGCACCTAGTTGAATGTTTTATTTTATGTTTTGATTTTAATGCAGACATAATACATTTTTTTTGTGAGGATTGGCTAAAGTTTTGATTTAATATATGTTGTATTAAGATGAATAATTGTATAACTATATTTTCTTGCTGAAGATTATAAAACTGAAATTTGAAACCAGTCTTAAATCTCAAGCATCTGATTGGCTGAAATGGTGACCAGTCACCATTTCAGCCACCAATCAGATCCTTGAGATCTGAGACCGGTTTCCATTCTCAGTTGTAATCTTGGAAACTGTTTATAAAAAACTGAGAGTGGAGACCAGTCACAGCTCTGGCTGTTTCAGGCTCCCCAGCCTTCATGTTACAACCTCAAGGTCATTTTTAAAACTCTAAGTTCTGACTGGTCAGCCTTGTGATTGCTCAGTGTGGTTACTGATGAGACATGGGGCTGGTCAGTCTCTTGAATAGGTTCATTTTCTACCAACTGATTGCTTTAAATTGAGTACATTTGTCTGTAGTCTTTGTTTCTTGAAAAGCCCTTTAGATAATGGATTGTTTTCATGTAGATGAGACTACATAAAACTATAAATAGATGTGTACAGCCATTGCATAACTTACCTTGGGTATTTGCTCCTGACAGGTTTTACTATATTTTTATAACTCTGTAATGAATGTGCCTTTTATGATCAAAATGTTGGGTTTGCATTAACTGAACATAAGGATGCTTAGTGCTTAGTTATGAGTCAAGCACTGTTAGTTTTTGATGGTCAGTATTCTGAAGAGATGTGTACTTTCATGTAAGGTCATTATGAGTGTTACATTTTATAAGATAAATGAGTTGTCTAAAGTTTTAACTTGATGATTTATTAAAATTGAAATTTTACAAGTTAGTGTTATTGTTGTTACAGCTCCTGGCTTTAAAGTTTTCACTGGACCTTTAGGAAAGAAGCGTGTGTCCTTCAAAGCGGGCAACTTGATGCAGGTGAAATACAGTAAAATCCCTCAATAAGGCCTCCACAAAAATAAGGCCACAATTTCAATTTCCCTTTTTACAGTTTTGCACTATGAACCATCCAGAAATAAGGCCACAACACTATTTAGACCTCTTTTTGTCTAGTCCCAGAGTTGGTCTTAGCTGGGTTTCACTGTAAATTGTTTAAAGATTAACCCCCTGAATACAAAGAATATGTCAGTATACATAGAGCTTACTTTATTGTTATCAAAATTATCAAGAAGAAAACCAATGGCAATTGAGAGATTTGTTGAAATACTTGTAAGAATTCTGTTCAGGTTATAGACCTCTGGCCGAGAGGATGGTGAATAAAACGATCAATTTCAAAAAATACACCACAAATAATTAATAAAAATGAGAACCCGAGGGGTTACCGCCTTGGAACGGTAAAAACAATTTGCCACTGGGGGTTTTAACCAGGTTCTAGGGTGCAACAACCTCATGTGTTGTAATCGAATTGGTTTTCCGACACCATGACACTTGTGTGTTTGGATATATGCAATTTAAGAAAATATGCCATAGTTTTATCCCTGCATACATATAATACTTTGGAAGTTCACACTGAAGTGAACAACAACAACAAAAATGTACACTTTTTTCAAGGAGGCAAATCTCTGATAATTAATGCATAACGTATACTATTCTTGCTGGAAATGGACAGTACAAACACTAAGCATTAAAACAAATACGCTACCACAATATCAAATGGTTATCAACCAAATAAAATATGTCCTATTTGTTATAGTTTTATGAGGTAAACTATTCACAGGACTTGTACTCAATTGGAAAATGTGTCGGAGTACGATGTGAATATAGCATATGATAATGGACATTTTGATACAATAATCAGAGAAAAGGCGAATCATACATGCATGTCATTTTATATCTAAAACCAGCAAAACATTTGTTTTTCAATCCATCACCATTTATTACTTCACATTAAAAACAAACAAAATTACAAACAAATGCTTTTTCATGCTTAATGACGTAATCACATTTAGCGTTTACATCACTTATTTATAAATATCTCATAATTGCAATATATATATATATATATATATATATATATATATATATATATATATATATATATATATATATATATATATATATATATATATATAATTACGAAAGTCTGAAGAACGGTGCTCCAGGTTAGTTCGCGTCGCTAGACCGTCTCCCGTCCTTATTGTATGTTAGATGTTCTTCTGTCGCCAATGTATCCAAGAAAATTAACTCTGACAGACGTACACTTTATTTTAGTGTTTTTATATCTTCCCCTATCTTAGGACAAAGTCCGATTATGATCTAGAATGCTACCTTGAAACCAGTAAAAAGTATTGACCAGTTGGTTTAGAATTAGAATATTGTCACAGTGGCAGTTGTTTCTATTTCGATCCAAAAGCTTTGCTCTAACAAATACGTTTAACACATCTAAATCAATTTGGCACTTGACTTTTGGTTCCCAGAAAGAGGCTAAATACACATTCACATTTAACGCCCTTATGACAGAATCTCATAATTTCATTCAGAAATGAATACTTTCAATTGCTATTTAACCGTGTAAAACACATGCCGTCTATGTAACTATGACCAGTTTAATTTATACACCTTCATGTTAGCATCTTTACATCCCACCCACAAGTAGTCCTCTTTGTCAACAGCAACGGAGTATGGACCAAATAGTCCATCGGCCTCTGTTACAACCATACGGATAAACTTCCCTGTGTGATCCAATAGATGTACACAATTGTTCGCTCCGTCTGCAACAAAAACATGGCCAGTAACGTCACAGGCAATACCACGTGGTTCGAAAGCACTCTTTTGTTCCTGCTCGGAAGGATCCGGTTTGTATTCCGTCTTCAGTTCGCCTGAAGACTTCACGATTACTACGCTCTGTTTACGGCTATCGGAAACACAAATGTCGTCATTGACGTTCACTGCAATACGTAGTGGATACATAAACAATTTACCGTCTGCTCCATATTCTGCTGTCATTTTCCCTTCTTTATTCAACCGGACGACCTTGTTTTTGTGCGTAGGTCGGTAGTCTTGGAAGGCTGCAGATTGCGCCAAGCAGATGAGAACATCTCCGTTCGGCGTAATGGTCAGTCCACGCGGATGATAACCCGGAAATGTTGCAAATGTGTCCAAGTTGAACCCTGGGCCGGGTTTGCCAACCATTTTCTGCTCATTGCTGGACATGATTAAATTGTTTTCAGCGTCGCGTGTGATAAAATCAATCGTATTGCTGACCACGTGTGTTTTGACCTTCACTCCGTGCCTGTAAAACAGATGAGCATCAGCCGTCCACCCTAGCGCGATCCAAGCAGTACCTTCCTCTGTAGGACATACGCTGCTTATTGCTTTAAAGCTGTTGTCGACAGAAAACGCAGAAAACTCCTCAACCTGCAAACAATATGTTTACCACCAAAACTTGCGAAACTTTATTTAACAGACTGTCCACAGTTGTCATTGCTTTTCATGAATAAAAATAGTCTTATACCGTCAAAATGCAAAAAGACAAGCGACAAATGTGTTTCGTAGTCGCGCAAATCTGTGAAAAAGGAATAAACTTGTCGAGTGTTTCTCTCTATAACTGAAAGTTATTTAAAAAGACACACGATGTTGTTGTCAGTATCATAATTATATAACTAGTGTTGGCATTTGGTATTTTTTGTTTTTCAGTTTTTGTGTTTACAGATATACATCTTAAAACATCTTAATTTAATAAAAATTTCAAAGCATGGTACCTTGAGTTCACTGGGGTCCCGAATTTTCTTCAGGAGCCCTATCAGTTCCGAGAAACTTGGTGACGTCATACTTGAACTGGGAACAAAATCCATCCTCAATCGAATCATGTCTGACGGAGTCCTGAAAAGGCAGATTTTAGTCAGAGACTATGAAAAACATTTGCAATACATTTGCAACTTATGCTATGACAGAAGTCAACCATGGGCTCCCGAATTTATTCATTCTAACTATAATCATCCCGGAATAATAACTAAACCGAAAGTTTTAATCAAAGAAGACGAAATACAATCTTATATCATACTCGAAGTTTTTGACAAAATGGAATTTTAACCTCGGTTTTAACCTTGTTCGTAAAATGTTATACGTTAAAAATCTACAAGTCAAAGAAATGGCTCAAGTTGGAGTTGTGTGGGGTGGGGAGAAAACACGCCCAACCACTCACTGGTCCATGACCACAAGTATTGATAACTCGGTGTCAGGTAAAGTGATCTATAGTATTCTCTTTTTCAAGTCCATGAAACCATTGCATTATGATTTAGTGTCACGAACCAATTCATTAAAATTAGACAACTCCGCTACTCACGATTCCAAATTGAAATTGAGTAATTTGTTTATACCATAATCTTGAAAGCAACGCTTTCTACGTAATTTCAGAGAACCGTCGTAGTTCCTTCAGACCCTTTTCCTGCACAGTATAAAGCAGAGATACAAATTTACTGAAAAATTCTTCATTGATCACACAAACAACACAAATAATGAACGGAAACTGTGCTTCGAAGGTGATAAATAGAAATAACATGACAAATGCAATGTTATTATCATTTTCTATGGTTTAATACAGACTCTTCTAACCTACATTTAAAGTTGATACCTCATTTTAGCCATGTTTTGCAGCTGCTCTGCTAGACTGTCTCGGTTCCAAGCAATGTCTGCGTCAGAGCCATAACAAACAACCTAGAAAATGCGATACTTCCTGAATAATTGGCTAAAACAGCTTACGTTAATCGTATAATTTTCCAAGGTTACAAAACTGAGCATGGAAACGTGGGTCTGTTTCCGACCGGTCGCCATTTCAGCCAATCAGATGCTTGAGATTTGAGACTGGTTTTCATGCTCAGTTTTATAATATTCAGCCCTTAGCTCCCCAGGAAGCTCAATCCTGTGATAAACGAACCAACGAAAGAACAAACAAAATGACGGAATTGATTTGACTTAAAAAGCACTTGTTATGCGGCTATAAACAATTATAACCTTTTACCTGGTCGACTGAAAAGAGCCGTAACTATATAACTTAAGTACGATCATTTTAAATGTAACATTTTACTGGAAAAAGACGCTTTCACATTATAAGGATGTAGATCATAGACGTGTTGCGTCAACTACTCGTACGATGTTTTGCATGTAACCTCGGATTCGATTTGCTGACTTGAGTTGAAAGACATTGTTTTATCATAGTTATGTTACGTCAAATATGAAACATCCTTACTGATTGCTGATTGGCTGGATGTAGTTGGCAGGAGAAAGACGTTATCCTTTCACGTGTCAGTGTACGTCTACAGATACAAATTTGGTATTTTTAACTTACCTGATTGGCTGAATGAAGCTGGCTTGAGAAAGGCGTTGTTTCTATCCTACTTGATTGGCTGAATGGAGTTGGTTTGAGAAGGACGTGGTCCTATCACTAGCCAGGTTACGTCTCGTTGTCCTACTACTAGCCAGGTTACTTCTCGTTGTCCTATCACTAGCCAGGTTACGTCTCGTTGTCCTATCACTAGCCAGGTTTCGTCTCGTTGTCCTATCACTAGCCAGGTTTCGTCTCGTTGTCCTATCACTAGCCAGGTTACGTCTCGTTGTCCTATCTCTAAGCATGATACGTCGATATTTTTAACATACCTGATTGGCTGAATAAAGCTGGCTAGTATAGGACATTGTTTCTATCCTACTTTATTGGATGAGTGGAGTTTGCTGGAGAAGGACATTGTCCTATCACTAGCCAGGTTACGTTTCGCTGTCCTGTCTCTAAGCAGGATACGTCTCGAGTGACAATTTGATATGTTTATCCTACCTTATTGGCTGAATGAAGCTGGCCGGAGAAGACCGTTGTCTTATGACTTACCGTGTTACGTCTAGGGAGACAATTTGATATTTTAATCTCACCTGATTGTCTGAATGGAGTTGACTGGAGAAGGACGTCGTCCGATCACTAGCTGGCCGGAGAAGACCGTTGTCTTATGACTTACCGTGTTACGTCTAGAGAGACAATTTGATATTTTTATCTCACCTGATTTGCTGAATGGAGTTGACTGGAGAAGGACGTCGTCCGATCACTAATCATGTTGCGTCTGGTTCTGAGACGGGCCATCTCTACACAGAACTCATCGTCGACATCTTCAAGCATTTTCCTGGACAACTCGTTAATAGTTTCATGAAGCTTGCGCGTCTGTCAAATATTCAGGAAACGTATGACTGTATCTTAATGAACGAACAATGAACTATCTAAGTTAGGTGATGGATTTGTTATTTGTACTACATTTGTATTAAATATTTCGGTACGCATTAATTATTTGTTTGACTATTCGTACGGTATTTCTGGATTGGATGAAAGTATGGGTTTTCTGAGTTAGCTTTCTAAACTGGCATTTGACCTAGTTTTTCAACCAATGTAGTGTTTTAAGATATACGCTCTAAAATATTTTCCAAAGGAAGGATGAAGTAAGCTATTTGCATATATTTAACATCGAGGCATCAAGCGCGATGTTGATAATGATTACCGAAATAAGATTTGCTACACGGAGTTAAAAACGAGGTAGATCCACGTCAGTTATTGTAGAAACTTAACACGAACAGTTCGGTATTCCAAAAAGGCCTTTCAATTTGAAAGTGAATATGATCTGGCTAAAGATTTCTGTTTTAACATTCACCTTTACATGAACGCCTAGTGAGGAAGTTTTATTTAATACTTAGTTCTATGTAAAATGGTAATGGTAGTCCTATTTTAGTTCAGAAAAAAGTGAAATATGCATATCAGGAATCACCACACCCACAAAACACAGCCCCCAACCTTACCGAGACCAGAGCACCTGGAGTCAAATCAGCAAGAACACGATGACAGGGATAAAAGAATTCGTGGTGTAAAGATGCTCGCCACACATGAGAAGGTACTGCCTGGATTCAAGTGATTATATTTACATTCCTATTGATTTCTTCGTTTAAAAAAATTCGGTTCATTTTGCATGAATCGCGTGACCCGTAATGACGTCAATAACGTCATGGCTGTTACTATTGAAAACCCCCACGTATTACTCCCCCTTTTCACTTAATACTAATTTTTGAAAGCGTTCGACTTAAGTTTATTTAAAGAAAAAAATGAATAAAATGTAAATATAAGTAATGATTCTTATTTTGGTGCGGTTCATGCAGATTGGACGTGCACGCGAGAGCTGGCAAATTTACCATAAAGCGCTAGCGCGCTTTATGGATTTGCCAGCTCTCGCGTGCACGTCCAATCTGCATGAACCGCACCAAAATAAGAATCATTACTTAATTGAGAGTAATAAAACACTTATCAAATACAGCACACAGGTAAATGTCGATTTGTCACCACATTTGTTTTATTTTCCACGTTTTCAATCAACGATCGTCGCTAAACTGTCCTGCTTCATCGCAATATATTTGACCTATGCCCAAGATTATAAAACCAAAACTGGAGACCAGTCTCAAATCTCATTTATATGATTGGGTGAAATTGAGATCAGTGTTTATTTTATTTGAGACTGGTCTCCAAACTCAGTTATATAGTCTTAGGCCCTACATCGCATTATGAATATCTTTTTGTATAGTGACCAAAAATCTATACATGTATCAACGTCGTTTATCTTTTTAAAAAGATATTTCTTTTTTAAAATTAATTGTACTTTTTATTTACTCTGTTGATTCAGCATAAATGATGTAAAAGAGTTATTGTAACTGAATTGATGATGGTGTTCGATGGGGTCGCTCGCACACCCTTTTGGGCAGCAATATTTAATTTTCATGGGTATTGTGGCCCGAAAAATGGAAATTATCATGCAACTACAGTAAGTCTGTCTAAACGAAACGAACCCCTTTCTGGAAATCTTCATCCGACCCTCATATGTGTGTTAGTAAAATATTTTATTCGCTATGAAATGAAAGAGAGTATTTTTTCTTAATAAACATAATTTTTAGATACCTGTTCCTTTATTTCATCTTTTAACTTATCACGCTCCTTTTCCATATGGTCGTTATAGAAAGTGACGTCATTCAACTGCCCATGGAACTTTGGCAGCACATTTTGAGCCCCCTTGAGCATGTCTGTTAGAAGAACTCGGATTTCGGCAGCCACATCGGAGAGGTCCTCGCTTGTGTGCTGTTCGTGGACCGTGACCTTGCAGCGCAGACAGATCGGGATCGAACATTTCCGACAGTAGAAGCTGAGCTCATCTCCTTAAATATCAGATAGAGTTAATTTCATGAATTTTTAATTTACTTTTGTTGTCAGTTTTCTTGAGTTCTAAAAATATACCTATTTGTCAGTTTCTAGGAACATTTAAATGTGTTTCGTTGTCAGTTTCTTACATGTCAGTTCCTTGTTATCATAAAATGCGTTAAGTTGTCGGCTTCTGGATAACATTAAATGTGTTTAGTCTTCAGTTTCTGGGTACCGCTAAATGTGTTTATACGTCAGTTTCTGGGTACCGCTAAATGTGTTTATACGTCAGTTTCTGGGTACCGCTAAATGTGTTTAGACATCAGTTTCTGGGTACCGCTAAATGTGTTTATACGTCAGTTTCTGGGTACCGCTAAATGTGTTTATACGTCAGTTTCTGGGTACCGCTAAATGTGTTTAGTCGACAGTTTCTGGGTACCGCTTAATGTCTTAAGTCGTCAGTCTCTGGGTACCGCTAAATGTGTTTAGACGTCAGATTCTAGGTACCGCTAAATGTGTTTAGACGTCAGTTTCTGGGTACCGCTAAATGTGTTTAGACGTCAGTTTCTGGGTACCGCTAAATGTGTTTAGACGACAGTTTCTGGGTACCGCTTAATGTGTTAAGAAGTCAGTTTCTGTGTACCGCTAAATGTGTTTAGTCGTCAGTTTCTGAGTACCACTAAATGTGTTTAGTCGTCGGTTTCTTGGTTCCGCTAAATGTGTTTAGTCGTCAGTTTCTGGGTACCGCTAAATGTGTTTAGTCGTCAGTTTCTGGGTACCGCTAAATCTGTTTAGTCGTCGGTTTCTTGGTTCCGCTAAATTTGTTTAGTCGTCAGTTTCTGGGTACCACTTAATGTGTTTAGACGTCAGTTTCTGGGTACCGCTAAAATTGTTTAGTCGTAAGTTTCTGAGTACCACTTAATGTGTTTAGTCGTCAGTTTCTGGGTTCCGCTAATTGTGTTTAGACTTCAGTTTTTTAGCACTAAATGTGTTTAGTCGGCAGTATCTTGGTACCGCTAAATGTGTTTAGACGTCAGTTTTTTACCACTAAATGTGTTTAGTCGGAAGTGTTTTGATACCATATAATGTGTTTAGTAGTCAGGTACTTCACCACTAAATGTGTTTAGTAGTCAGATTCTTTACCGCTAAATGTGTTTAGTCGTCATTTTAGGTTGCGATTAAATATGCATTCTCGTCAGTGCACGTCAGACTTGGTTCACTAAAAGTGTTTTATTTACTTAAAGATTTAAGACTGTTTTTCAGTCCAGTCATTTGTGTTTTCTCCGTACATTTTAGACTATTTAAGGTATCGCAAACATTGCAAATGGCGAAAACAGGCTAAAATTTCAAAAAATGAATTTTTGGGGAAATACTTATTGCCACCTAGATTTTAGTTATTAAATGTATTTAGCTATGGATGTAGTAAATGTTTGCAAGCTCAATTTAGTCTAATTCATGTTCTAATTATCAAGCACATACTAAAACAAAAGAAAAACCATTTGCATGAGAACTCTGAAATTCATGAACAATATACCAAAGCAACTCATACCTGAAATAAGTATATGCTGGTCTACAATGTTTAGTGCCAATTCGTCAAAATAATGTTAGGGTTTTCAAGAAATTCAAGGAAATCTTACTTCCTGGTTCAAAGTGAAAGTAGAAAGTGAAAGTAGGAAGTAAGTTTTCATTGAATTTCTTGACTAAAATCTAGGTGGCAATAAGTATTTCCCCCAAAATTCATTTTTTGAAATTTTTGCCTGTTTTCGCCATTTGCAATGTTTGCGACCTCTTAATATAAAATCTGTTAGTTTTAATTTTTTAGTAGAGGTCGCCCATTTCTGATACATTTCCATAAGGTAGGCCTACAGTAACACTCGAAAAATTTACCGTCGAAATGATTTACTTTTACAATAGCAAGAACTCCACCCAATTTAACTTATTTACAGTAATATTTTTTACCTTTATGCTTGTCGCAGAAGGACTTGCTGGTCACTTGACCTTCACCTGCGTGCGTTCTTTCTTTCAAGGACACTAGATGGTGGTCACGTGATGCTTTCATTTTAAGGTGGCTTCTGCCGCAATTCTGACATAAGTTTTGCTCGCATTCTAAGCAGTTCTTTTCAGCTCTTGATCCATCGTCGCACACCTAAAATTAAGCTAATGGATTTAAATTCATTTTGTGAAAAATCACCGACTACCTTGGTAGTTTAAATCATTAAATTTCTTTCGCCCTAAAATGCTAAAACTCGAAGAGGGTAAAATTAAAATTCAAATGAAAATTGTATGTATACCTCACATGGGCTATTCGCTGCAACACTTCGTTTCATCTGAGCAGCTTTGATGTAAAAGTTCGTCTGCAACTCAGAGACGCCACCTGGCGGTATGACGCATTCGAACGCGCAAAGAGGGCACGCAAACTTCTGATTGTGCGCGTTCGTTTCCGTGTACGATTCCAGACATTTTAGACAGTAGGTATGGAAGCATGGTAGAATTTTAGGACTTGTAAATGTTTTCAAACAAAGGCTGCAGTCATCCGTTTCTTCAGTCTCTTTCAACGTTTTTGTTGCATTTCTCGGCGATATAAGCGACTGGGTTGCAGTTCTTGGAGACAGTAGCGACGCCGTCATCTTGAGCTAGACCAAAACAAGTTAACAATTAAAAATAGCCAGAAAAAAAATTATTTGAGTCGTATTTATATGTATAAAATCAACCAACGTTCTAATTGGTCATCAATGGTATATGTTTACAATGTTTGCTAGTTTCGTTCCTTCCCTACGTCAAGAGAGGTTGTGAAAGAACTGTTTTGTCTTGAAATCAATTATCTAATGTCTTTTTAATATTAAGTGTTTGTTTTCTTAATTGAATCTAATACCATTTACTTACACCGCAGGGTCAAAATTTAAACAAATGTGCTTTTGATTAATAAGGTTTTATGTTTCCTACTAATGAGGGGTTCTATTAAAACAAAACAAGAAATTAAGAGCAAATTTCTGTTTGCTTGACCTTTTTATGCAAGAAATGCAAAATTAAGGATACCTCTCGCCAAACTCTTCCAGAGTCAATTATTACAAGATTAAAGCTTAAGTTGAAGACTTTTGTTGGCATATGATCATACATAAAGAGTGAACTCAATGTCTTTCTAATAAAAAATACGGACGAAAAGTGACCAATTAGAACTTTGGGTAAGTGAAGTGGAGGGAAAATGAAACACGGAGCAGAAATATGAAGTAGCGCACATTAACATTGAACACGATTCTGTAAACTGTTGGAATATTATATTTTCCGAAAAGTGATTTTTTATGTTAAAACAAGTCAACTTATTCTTACATAATTCGCAAGCTAGGCCCAAAATCATAAAACTGAGATTGGAGACCAGACTCAAATCTCAAGCATCTGATTGAGATTTGAGTCTGGTCTCCAGCTTTAGTTTTATGATCTTGGGCTCTGTTACACTTGAACTCTTCAGGTGAAAATTTTCACTACAAAATTGAATTGCCGAAAAGCATTGTAATACATGTAAGCATGCAATTCCGCCGAACGAAAATGATTTCGATAGGAAAGCCTTAGTGTGGTAGGGAAGTTGTATCATTTCATTTAGCGGGGATTTCATTTCGCGCAAATGACATTAGTACCATTTTCCGCGTGGGTAGAAATTCGCGAATTTGCATTGTTCTAATTAGACTATTTATTCAATGTTTTGATTTCGCGAAGGTTTGATTTCACGCGCCATAGCGCGAAATACGCGAAAATTTAACCACCGCGAAATAAAATGATACCACAGTAACCATTTATATTGAAGACAGGAAGACGAATTAGTAAAGGCATTCATGGAAAATCTATTATGAGTTCACATATTTTCACTAACATATTTGCTTTAAAATAAGACAATGTTAATATAAACACGCACTATTTATTCTGAAAAAAATCACAACAAAAACAACAAAGATAAACAATTTAGAAAATTATATCAAAATCATTAAATAAAAAGCACATACCTGATATTTTTACAGAATACATTTATTACCAAATAACCGTCTGAACGAATATTAATACTCTAAGTATTTATAAACGAATAAAAGGTAAATCAATTGAATCCGAGCATTGTCTTTAAGACCATATGCAAGTGAAATTTGATACCACCATTTTGTTACTCTTCGTTAAAAATCACAGAGCATGGAGAAAATTAATCGGTGCTTTTGTTTTAATTTAAAGGCGTTAAATTTAACCTTAACCAGTAGGAATCAGATAAGTCCAGCCCGTCCGGCCGTTACATGTATCAATGACGGCGTATATCGACTTGCTACACCACTAGAGTACGGGGTACGGAACGGCATACGGTACATGAGATAACCTTTTTGCGACAACTGCGGCAGGAGTAGCACATGCAGTATGAGTAGGGTCTCATTGTTTGATGTTCATTTTAGGAATAATAAAAAACAATACTTTACAGATAGAAGAAAACTTGATCGTTTAATTTAGTAATATATGGATATATGGTACCGCCTTATAACTGTCAGTGGCAACACAGTGTAGGATACTGTGTGTGAGAACTAACTGACATTGGAAAGTCAGAGAGAGAGAGAGAGAGAGAGAGAGAGAGAGAGAGAGAGAGAGAGAGAGAGAGAGATTAAAAATATAACACAAAACAATTAAAGACAATCGGCTCAAGAGTTTTCTACCACAGCATTCTACCAGAGCCTAAGACTTTAAAACTGAGATCGGAGAAAAGTCTACATTTTGGCCAATCGAAAGCTTGAGATTTTTGACTGAGTTGAGCTTCGTTTTAGGACATTTGTCTGGTTCCTGTTGACAGATGTATTGGTAAAGGTTACTGAAAATTAAACACATGCACACACACACATATTCTACTCAAAATTTGATAGGGATCGCTTTCCTTTTTATCCCGAATTATTGTTTGTCCTACACGTTTCGACGTTTCGACGTTGGCCTCAATAGTTACATCAAAACTGTGATAGAATAAAGAAACCTATTTTCTGTAAAATACTAACTTAGTGAAATGATCCCGGTTATTACCCGATTTTCTAATGGATAACCAATGGAGTATTAATTGTTGTAACGTAAGAAACATCTTATATTTTTGTTGTTTGGTTGTTGTTGGCCTCATTAGTACAAGACTTTAAAGACTTTACATGAACAAGTCTCAAAGCTGATTCAGATATCATCAAGAAAAAATCATATAGCCTAAGTTTGCATCAATATATATATACAAAATAGAATCTACCAAACGTAACAAATGTATAATATGTATGCCTTTTTACATTGATATCAATATAGAAAAGAAAAAAAAGTAACAAATGACCATAACTCCAGAATAGGTGGTTTAAATTCATAATTTTCTTTCTGCATTGGAATTAGTACTACCTAAAAGTTTGAAACAACTCCGACCGATAATGAATAAAGAGTTGCGGTCACAATAAGGCCGGTATTCCATAGTTCCGCGATGCGTGATCCGTGTCCGTGTCCGCGTCCGTGTACGCGATTTTTCACTCACCAAAGATATTGTTGGGTATATTCCATACCTCCGTGTCCGTTCCTTGTCCTCGTCCGTGTCCGCGACGTGGAACGGACACGGTGGTATGGAATATACCCAACGATATCTTTCGTGAGTGAAAAATCGCGGACACGGACGCGGACATGGACACGAATTACGGATCACGCATCACGGAACTATGGAATACCGACCTAAATGTATCACGTACTCACGCACGGACTGACGCATGGACGGGTGCCTATACATTATTCTTCTAAGATGCCTATCTGTATTGATAATTATGTTGCACGTTTATATGTACCTATGATGGGTTAAGGTAAGGGATAGGCTAAGGGCTCGTTATTCTATAGTAGGTCACAATTCTATGTGATGGACATTTTTCTACGTGCGAGAGAGTCATAATTATTTGACGCCCCCGGTCTCTGTATAAAATAATGACCGGGTCATTATTCTGTGAGAGCCAGTTTACAACGTTATACCGGCATTCCGTAATTCCGTGAACGTGGTTCGCGTGCGTGTTCGTGTCCGCGTCCGCCTTTTTTTATTTCCGTTAAGTGCCATTACACACTTACTATCGTTCTATGCGCGTGGAAGCTTTGTAAATGATCTTTTCAGTTGTTAGAGCTTTATAGAATATCTCTGTCTAAAGAAATTGTTACATTTAATCAATGATTATATTAAGAGATGTGATTGCCAATCGAAATAGACAAATACGGAAACGACATGATCATAGATGGTGGGTACGGGAAATGTATAGACAATGGGAACAACATGGAACATTCTACAATCTCGGAAGAGAGCTGGAAATATCTGCGGAGGAGTTCCCTACTTACTTAAGAGTAAATATAGAACAATTTTGGGAAATTTACTTGCTTGCTGCCTGTTAGAGAGGCATGCTATCTCTATAAGATCCATCCGGGATCTGTCCGTGTACATGTACGTACAATTTCGATCATCGAGATAAGCTTGGCAGACACGGACACGTACGCGGGACGGACACGAACGTATAGAATATACCCAACAATATCTTTGGTAAGTAAAATATCGCGAACACGGACGCAGCAAGGCTACGGATCACGCATCACGGAACTTTGGATCGCCGGCCTGTAAATGATGCACATGACTCATATGTTTTCACATTTAACGTGCTCGGCCACAAACCTAGAGATTGCCCCCGTACCAACTCCCCCGCCCGACCCTGTCACCCTATCCAGAAGGATTTCTACTCAAAGTGGCATGTTCCCGGGCCATAGATCGTATAAGGTGGCTGAAAACGAAGACCAGTCTCAACTCTCTCCCTCTCTCTCTCTCTCTCTCTCTCTCTCCATATTTGTATTAAGACCACCATGACACTTTCTCATTGTACAGATTATCACTATATTCTACCCCGAAATAAAGACCACCCACTATTAAGACCACTTCTGACCAGTCCCGATGGTGGTTCTTGTTTTCCCTATGCTGCTCTTTTGATCCGACTTGTCTTCCATATATTTATACAGCATTTTAAATTGTCAAAGGGAAACAACTACTTTGAATTATTTTCTTTTACCTGTGCACGTGATTACGAACATCCAATCACGGCACTGGTCACTTTTCCGTAATTTTCAAAACAGTGAAATTCCTTTGTAAAGATTTTGCAATTTATTTAATATTTGGACAAAATACATATTTTCCAGGTAAGGGAATGTTTTTATTATTATAATACAAAAGTAGTTATCTTGATATAGCTAAGTGGAAATGAATTGTAAACGATCTTGTGTATTTTACCTGTCTGAAATTGTGGAAACCATGCTTCATAGACTGACCATATTTACAGGCATTTTGATTGTTGACAATATTTGACAGATGTAAGATTTTACCATTTCATTTATATCATTGAATAATTATAATGATAATCTAGTTGCTAGTTGTTATTATGTTTCAGGTATTGTGGATTTATACCTCAAACCCATTAAATAAATAAAGTGATAAACTTTGTGTTTTAAATGACTATTCAATAACTGGACTTTAAACCGGAGGGTCAGGGATTTTCTATTACTGGAATGCTGCAACTATTAGACCTTGTGTAACTTAGATCTGGAACGACGTCGTGCCGGCGGATTCAGTTCGTTAGTGGAGTAGGACCCTACATGTCTTCAAATCTACACGTTTTAAAAGGATGGATTAGGACGGTTTGTGCACTGGACAACGGACATTGGAAATCAGGATCTTGACATTTTTATCATGAGATGTGAATTGTGCTGTTCTTGGGGGAATTTGTGTCAAGACAGAATGTAAGTCATGTTTGTTTGTTTGTTTAGTTTTTGTGCTTAAATAGTTAATATTTATGGTATTTAATATATATTTGTTTTTTTTTTTAAATAATAAACTTGTGACTAAATCTGGAGACAATCTCAAATCTCAAGCATCTGATATCATCAAATGCTTGAGATTTGAGATTGGTCTCCAATCTCAGTTTTATGATCTTTGGCCAAAGTAAGGTTATGGAGTTTCTAAAACATTGATATCAATCAAATAGTTGATTCGGTTAAAATATTTTCCAGAAAAAATATTCGAATACTTGATGCCCAACATTATCCTTGCAAGGAAACATCGGTTTTATTGATCGCGGTGTATAATAATGTCGCGGAATAATGTAAAAGTTTGCAAATTTAGCAAGATTTTGCAGAATTTACTTTATTCTTCGGTTAAGGCGGTTATTTTGATCGCGGTGTATAATAATGGCGCGGAATAGTGTAAAAGTTTGCAAATTTAGCAAGAATTTGCAGAATTTACTTTATTCTTCGGTTTAGGCGGTTATTTTGATCGCGGTGTATAATAATGTCGTGGAATATGTAAAAGTTTGCAAATTTCGCAAGAATTTGCAGAATTTACTTTATTCTTCGGTTTAGGCGGTTATTGTGATCGCGGTGTAATGTCGTGGAATAATGTAAAAGTTTGCAAATTTTGGAAGAATTTGCAAAATTTACTTTATTTTTCGTTTTAGGCGGTTGTTATGATCGCGGTCCAAAATGATGCGAGTTTCTTGTTTCTGAGTATTTGAGAGTGTAAGAAAAAGACACAAGGAAACATAAGGACTGAAATAAAGAATGGAATTAAAAAAGAAGTCAAACAAATAAAAATGAATTTAAGAAAACAAAGAAATTAAGATGAAATAAACAAAGATGGAAACAAAATTTGAACTTGAGAATGAAATTAAACAAGAAATAAAGTAAAAAACAAACAAAAATATAAAGAATGAAAGAAAAAGCAAACAAACAAGTAGGAAGAAAAATAAGAATGAGACATTTGAAGATAGAACTAAACCCAGTAAATAATTGAGAATCAAACATAGAAAGGAAAAAAAACTGACATTAATTAGAAAACCAAAGCAACGTAATTTAAAAGAGAAAACAAAGAAACAAATAATAAATATAAGACAGAAAGGTACAATGTACAAGGAATCAAATTTATAACAAAATTAAGAAATAAATAAGGACATGAGAAAGGAACAAATACTAAAAATGAAAGGACGAATGAAACAAACAATGAAATTCACACAAAAATAAAGAATAAAATTAAGAGTAAAACATTAAACGGAAGAATTTAAGAAAGAATGAAATTAAAAATGAAACGCAAAATGAAATGATAAACGAAAAATTGAATATATTGAAAGGAAGAATGAAACAATGAAAGAAATTAGGAAGTAAACACAGTTTAGAATCAAACAGTGAATTGAAAACGAAATAAAAGAATAAATAACATATTTAACAAAAAGAATGAAATTAAGAATTAAAATATTTATCAGAAAAGTTAAATAAAGAATGTTATAAGGAATGACACAAACAATGGCATTAACAATTAGACATTGAAAGGAAGAATGAAACGAAGAATGAAGATAAGAATAAAACATTAATAGAAAAAACGAACGCAATTGAAATTAAGACCTAAGCAAATAGTGACTTGGAACGAAACATTGAAAGAAAAATAAAATAAGAATGAAATTAAGAATCAAACAAAGAATGAAATCAAGAACGAAACATTGAAAAAGAGAATGAAACATCGAAAGGAAGAATGAAGCAAAGAATGAATCATTTAAAGAAGTATGAAACAAAGTATTTAATTCAGTTAAAAAAAAAGAATTTAACGCCGATCATGTAATATTGTGTCTGCCATAGTGCTGTATGTGTCCCCTGCCCTCCACTGGAGGTCCAGTGGAGATCCGCAACATACAGCATATTTATCTCTCGAACACGGTAAACATATAAATAACAATAACTTTAAGGATAGAAACTAAAATGATTTAATGAAATGAAGTATGTAGCAAGAAAGAAATAGGTATAAACAGTATTTATTCAATCAATTGCACATATAATGAAATAATACAATAAATAAATGTCATGTTATGGATTAAAAATAAGCAAAAACGCTTATTTATCCTCATCTCCATGAAATGGTGAGGAGGGCAATACTGAGATGTAGAGATAGATAGAGAAAGAGACAGAGAGAGAGAAAGCGAGAGAGAAATTAGGAATGAGACATCTGAAAGAAGAATGAAACAAAGGATAAAATTAAAAATGAAACATTGAAGGGAAAAACGAAGCATAAGACATAATTTAGACTGAAATAAAGTACGTTAAATAATGAACCATTCCAAGCAAATATGAAATGAAGAAAGGAACGAAATTGAGAATGCACAACAGTAAAGGAATTTAGAATGAAACTATGAAGGAAAGAATTAAACATTGAAAGGAAGATGGAAACACAGAAAGAGATTAAGAATGATTGAAAGACTGAAATTAAGAATGAAACATTAAAAGGAAGAAGGAAACAAAAAAAAAAGAAATTTAAAATGAAACAAAGATTGAAGTTAAAAATGAAACATTGAAAGGAAGAAGGAAACACAGAAATAAACAAACACTGAAATAAGTAATTTAACAAAAAAGGAAACAATTGAATGAAACAAGGAATGAAGAAAAGAATGAAACGCTGCAGAAATAAAAATTAAGAAACAAAGAATGAAGTAATGAGTTAAAGTATGACTGAAACAAAGTTTAAAAGTAAGAATAAATAAGCGGTAAAATTATAAAGAAACAAAACAATGCAATTAACCAAAAAATCAACAAAGAATGAAACATAGAATGAAATACAGACTGAAACAAAGAATGAAATTAAGAAAGAAATAATAAATGATACATTGATTAAATTTATAAAGAATGAAAGATTGAAAGACGAATACAATTTAAGCGTAATAAAAGTTAAAATTAAGTTTTAAAATAAGAATTTAACGCCGATCATGTAATATTGTGTCTGCCAGAGTGCTGTATGTGTCCCTTGCCCTCCACTGGAGGTCCAGTGGAGGTCCGCAACATAAAGCATATTTATCTCTCGAATAGGTAAACATATAAATAACAATAACTTTAAGGATAGAAACTTAAATGATTTAATGAAATGAAGTATGTAGCAAGAAAGAAATAGGTTTAAACAGTATTTATTCAATCAATTGCACATATAATGAAATAATACAATGAGTAAATGTAATGAAATGGATTAAAAAATAAGCGAAAACGCTTATTTATCCTCTTCTCCATGAAATGGTGAGGATGACAATACTGAGATGTAGAGATAGAGAGAGAAAGAGACAGAGAGAGAAAGCGAGAGAGAGAAATTAGGAATGAGACATTTGAAAGAAGAATGAAGCAAAGGATAAAATTAAAAATGAAACATTGAAGGAAAAAACGAAGCATAAGACATAATTTAGACTGAAATAAAGAGTAAGTTAAATAATGAACCATTTCAAGCAAATATGAAATGAAGAAAGGAACGAAATTGAGAATGCACAACAGTAATGGTATTAAGAATGAAACTATGAAGGAAAGAATTAAACATTGAAAGGAAGAAGGAAACACAGAAAGAGATTAAGAATGATTCAAAGACTGAAATTAAGAATGAAACATTAAAAGGAAGAAGGAAACAAAAAAGAAATTTAAAATGAAACAAAGATTGAAGTTAAAAATGAAACATTGAAAGGAAGAAGGAAACACAGAAATAAACAAACACTGAAATAAGTAATTTAACAAAAAGTGAAACAATTGAATGAAACAAGGAATGAAGAAAAGAATGAAACGCGGCAGAAATAAAAATTAAGAAACAAAGAATGAAGTTATGAGTTAAAGTATGACTGAAACAAAGTTTAAAAGTAAGAATAAATAAGCGGTAAAATTAGAAAGAAACAAAACAAAGCAATTAACCAAAAAATCAACAAAGAATGAAACATAGAATGAAATACAGACTGAAACAACGAATGAAATTAAGAAAGAAATAATAAATGATACATTGATTAAAGTTATAAAGAATAATAGATTGAAAGACGAATACAATTTAAGCGTAATAAAAGTTAAAATTAAGTTTTAAAATAAGAATTTAACGCCGATCATGTAATATTGTGTCTGCCAAAGTGCTGTATGTGTCCCTTGCCCTCCACTGGAGGTTCAGTGGAGGTCCGCAACATACAGCATATTTATCTCTCGAACACGGTAAACATATAAATAACAATAACTTTAAGGATAGAAACTAAAATGATTTAATGAAATGAAGTATGTAGCAAGAAAGAAATAGGTATAAACAGTATTTATTCAATCAATTGCACATATAATGAAATAATACAATGAGTAAATGTAATGTAATGGATTAACAAATAAGCGAAAACGCTTATTTATCCTCTTCTACGTGAAATGGTGAGGAGGACAATACTGAGATGTAGAGATAGATAGAGAAAGAGACAGAGAGAGAAAGCGAGAGAGAGAAATAAGAAATGAGACATTTGAAAGAAGAATGAAACAAAGGATAAAATTAAAAATGAAACATTGAAGGGAAAAACGAAGCATAAGACATAATTTAGACTGAAATAAAGAGTAAGTTAAATAATGAACCATTCCAAGCAAATATGAAATGAAGAAAGGAACGAAATTGAGAATGCACAACAGTAACGGAATTAGGAATGAAACTATGAAGGAAAGAATTAAACATTGAAAGGAAGAAGGAAACACAGAAAGAGATTAAGAATGATTGAAAGACTGAAATTAAGAATGAAACATTGAAAGGAAGAAGGAAACATAAAAAAGAAATTTAAAATGAAACAAAGATTGATGTTTAAAATGAAACATTGAAAGGAAGAAGGAAACACAGAAATAAACAAACACTGAAATAAGTAATTTAACAAAAAGTGAAACAATTGAATGAAACAAGGAATGAAGAAAAGAATGAAACGCGGCAGAAATAAAAATTAAGAAACAAAGAATGAAGTAATGAGTTAAAGTATGACTGAAACAAAGTTTAAAAGTAAGAATAAATAAGCGGTAAAATTAGAAAGAAACAAAACAATGCAATTCACCAAAAATCAACAAAGAATGAAACATAGAATGAAATACAGACTGAAACAAAGAATGAAATTAAGAAAGAAATAATAAATGATACATTGATTAAATTAATAAAGAATGAAAGATTGAAAGACGAATACAATTTAAGCGTAATAAAAGTTAAAATTAAGTTTTAAAATAAGAATTTAACGCCGATCATGTATTATTGTGTCTGCCAGAGTGCTGTATGTGTCCCTTGCCCTCCACTGGAGGTCCAGTGGAGGTCCGCAACATACAGCATATTTATCTCTCGAATAGGTGAACATATAAATAACAATAACTTTAAGGATAGAAACTAAAATGATTTAATGAAATAAAGTATGTAGCAAGAAAGAAATAGGTTAAAACAGTATTTATTCAATCAATTGCACATATAATGAAATAATACAATGAGTAAATGTAATGAAATGGATTAAAAAATAAGCGAAAACGCTTATTTATCCTCTTCTCCATGAAATGGTGAGGATGACAATACTGAGATGTAGAGATAGAGAGAGAAAGAGACAGAGAGAGAAAGCGAGAGAGAGAAATTAGGAATGAGACATTTGAAAGAAGAATGAAGCAAAGGATAAAATTAAAAATGAAAAATTAAAGGGAAAAACGAAGCATAAGACATAATTTAGACTGAAATAAAGAGTAAGTTAAATAATGAACCATTTCAAGCAAATATGAAATGAAGAAAGGAACGAAATTGAGAATGCACAACAGTAATGGTATTAAGAATGAAACTATGAAGGAAAGAATTAAACATTGAAAGGAAGAAGGAAACACAGAAAGAGATTAAGAATGATTGAAAGACTGAAATTAAGAATGAAACATTAAAAGGAAGAAGGAAACAAAAAAAGAAATTTAAAATGAAACAAAGATTGAAGTTAAAAATGAAACATTGAAATGAAGAAGGAAACACAGAAATAAACAAACACTGAAATCAGTTATTTAACAAAAAGCGAAACAATTGAATAAAACAAGGAATGAAGAAAAGAATGAAACGCTGCAGAAATAAAAATTAAGAAACAAAGAATGAAGTAATGAGTTAAAGTATGACTGAAACAAAGTTTAAAAGTAAGAATAAATAAGCGGTAAAATTAGAAAGAAACAAAAATGCAATTAACCAAAAAATCAAGAAAGAATGAAACATAGAATGAAATTCAGACTGAAACAAAGAATGAAATTAAGAAAGAAACAATAAATGATACATTGATTAAAATTAAAAAGAATGAAAGATTGAAAGACGAATACGATTTAAGCGTAATAAAAGTTAAAATTAAGTTTTAAAATAAGAATTTAACGCCGATCATGTAATATTGTGTCTGCCATAGTGCTGTATGTGTCCCTTGCCCTCCACTGGAGTTCCAGTGGAGGTCCGCAACATACAGCATATTTATCTCTCGAATACGGTAAACATATAAATAACAATAACTTTAAGGATGGAAACTAAAATGATTTAGTGAAATGAAGTATGTAGCAAGAAAGAAATATGTTAAAACAGTATTTATTCAATCAATTGCACATATAATGAAATAATACAATGAGTAAATGTAATGTAATAGATTAAAAAATAAGCGAAAACGCTTATTTTCCTTTTCTTCATGAAATGGTGAGGAGGACAATACTGAGATGTAGAGATAGATAGAGAAAGAGACAGAGAGAGAAAGCGAGAGAGAGAAATTAGAAATGAGACATTTGAAAGAAGAATGAAACAAAGGATAAAATTAAAAATGAAACATTGAAGGGAAAAACGAAGCATAAGACATAATTTTGACTAAAATCAAGAGTAAGTTAAATAATGAACCATTCCAAGCAAATATGAAATAAAGAAAGGAACGAAATTGAGAATGCACAACAGTAACGGAATTAAGAATGAAACTATGAAGGAAAGAATTAAACATTGAAAGGAAGAAGGAAACACAGAAAGAGATTAAGAATGATTCAAAGACTGAAATTAAGAATGAAACATTGGAAGGAAGAAGGAAACAAAAAAAAAGAAATTTAAAATGAAACAAAGATTGAAGTTAAAAATGAAACATTGAAAGGAAGAAGGAAACACAGAAATAAACAAACACTGAAATAAGTAATTTAACAAAAAGTGAAACAATTGAATGAAACAAGGAATGAAGAAAAGAATGAAACGCGGTAGAAATTATAATTAAGAAACAAAGAATGAAGTAATGAGTTAAAGTATGACTGAAACAAAGTTTAAAAGTAAGAATAAATAAGCGGTAAAATAAGAAAGAAACAAAATAATGCAATTAACCAAAAAATCAACAAAGAATGAAACATAGAATGAAATTCAGACTGAAACAAAGAATGAAATTAAGAAAGAAATAATAAATGATACATTGATTAAATTTATAAAGAATGAAAGATTGAAAGACGAATACAATTTAAGCGTAATAAAAGTTAAAATTAAGTTTTAAAATAAGAATTTAACGCCGATCATGTAATAATGTGTCTGTCATAGTGCTGTATGTGTCCCTTGCCCTCCACTGGAGGTCCAGTGGAGGTCCGCAACATACAGCATATTTATCTCTCGAATACGTAAACATATAAATAACAATAACTTTAAGGATAGAAACTAAAATGATTTAATGAAATGAAGTATGTAGCAAGAAAGAAATAGTTTTAAACAGTATTTATTCAATCAATTGCACATATAATGAAATAATACAATGAGTAAATGTAATGTAATGGATTAAAAATAAGGGAAAACGCTTATTTATCCTCTTCTCCATGAAATGGTGTGTAGGACAATACTGAGATGTAGAGATAGAGAGAGAAAAGGGGAGAGAGAAATTAGGAATGAGACATTTGAAAGAAGAATGAAACAAAGGACAAAATTGAAAATGAAACATTGAAGGGGAAGACGAAGCATAAGACATAATTTAGACTGAAATAAAGAGTAAGTTAAGTAATGAACCATTCCAAGCAAATATGAAATGAAGAAAGGAACGAAATTGAGAATGCACAACAGTAATGGAATTTAGAATGAAACTACGAAGGAAAGAATTAAACATTGAAAGGAAGAAGGAAACACAGAAAGAGATTAAGAATGATTGAAAGACTGAAATTAAGAATGAAACATTAAAAGGAAGAAGGAAACAAAAAATGAAATTTAAAATGAAACAAAGATTGAAGTTAAAAATGAAACATTGAAAGGAAGAAGGAAACACAGAAATTAACAAACACTGAAATAAGTAATTTAACAAAAAGTGAAACAACTGAATGAAACAAGAAATGAAGAAAAGAATGAATCGCGGCAGAAATAAAAATTAAGAAACAAAGAATGAAGTAATGAGTTAAAGTATGACTGAAACAAAGTTTAAAAGTAAGAATAAATAAGCGGTAAAATTAGAAAGAAACAAAACAATGCAATTAACCAAAAAATCAACAAAGAATGAAACATAGAATGAAATTCAGACTGAAATAAATAATCAATGATACATTGATTAAATTTATAAAGAATGAAAGATTGAAAGACGAATTCGATTTAAGCGTAATAAAAGTTAAAATTAAGTTTTAAAATAAGAATTTTACGCCGATCATGTAATATTGTGTCTGCCATAGTGCTGTATGTGTCCCTTGCCCTCCACTGGAGGTCCAGTGGAGGTCCGCAACACACAGCATATTTATCTCTCGAATACGGTAAACATATAAATAACAATCACTTTAAGGATAGAACATAAAATGATTTAATGAAATGAAGTATGTAGCAAGAAAGAAATAGTTTTAAACAGTATTTATTCAATCAGTTGCACATATAATGAAATAATACAATGTGTAAATGTACTGTAATGGATTAAAAATAAGCGAAAACGCTTATTTATCCTCATCTCCATGAAATGGTGAGGAGGACAATACTGAGATGTAGAGATAGAGAGAGAAAGAGACAGAGAGAGAAAGCGAGAGAGAGAGAAATTAGGAATGAGACATTTGAAAGAAGAATGAAACAAAGGATAAAATTAAAAATGAAACATTGAAGGGAAAAACGAAGCATAAGACATATAGACTGAAATAAAGAGTAAGTTAAATAATGAACCATTCCAAGCAAATATGAAATGAAGAAAGGAACGAAATGAGAATGCACAACAGTAATGGAATTAAGAATGAAACTATGAAGGAAAGAATTAAACATTGAAAGGAAGAAGGAAACACAGAAAGAGATTAAGAATGATTGAAAGACTGAAATTAAGAATGAAACATTAAAAGGAAGAAGGAAACAAAAAAAGAAATTTAAAATGAAACAAAGATTGAAGTTAAAAATGAAACATTGAAAGGAAGAAGGAAACACAAAAAGAAACAAACACTGAAATAAGTAATTTAACAAAAGATGAAACAATTGAATGAAACAAGGAATGAAGAAAAGAATGAAACGCGGTAGAAATAAAAATTAAGAAACAAAGAATGAAGTAATGAGTTAAAGTATGACTGAAACAAAGTTTTAAAGTAAGAATAAATAAGCGGTAAAATTAGAAGAAACAAAACAATGCAATTAACAAAAAAAATCAACAAAGAATGAAACATAGAATGAAATTCAGACTGAAACAAAGAATGAAATTAAGAAATAAATAATAAATGTTACTTTGACTAAATTTATAACGAATGAAAGAAAGATTGAAAAACGAATACAATTTAAGCGTAATAAAAGTTAAAATTAAGTTTTAAAATAAGAATTTAACGCCGATCATGTAATATTGTGTCTGCCATAGTGCTGTATGTGTCCCTTGCCCTCAACTGGAGGTCCAGTGGAGGTCCGAAACATACAGCATATTTATCTCTCGAATAAGGTTAACATATAAATAACAATAACTTTAAGGATAGAAACTAAAATGATTTAATAAAATAAAGTATGTAGCAAGAAAGAAATAGGTTTAAACAGTATTTATTCAATCAATTGCAAATTTAATAAATATAACAATGAGTAAATGTCATGTTATGGATTAAAGAATAAGCGAAAACGCTTATTTATCCTTTTCTCCATGAAATGGTGAGGAGGAAAATACTGAGATATAGGGATAGAGAGAGAAAGAGACAGAGAGCAAAAAAGCGAGAGAGAAACTAGGAATGAGACATTTGAAAGAAGAATGAAACAAAGGATAAAATTAAAAATGAAACATTGAAGGGAGAAAAGAAGCATAAGACAAAATTTAGACTGAAATAAAGAGTAAGGTAAAGAATGAACCATTCCAAGCAAATATGTAATGAAGAAAGGAACGAAATTAAGAATGCAAAACAGTAATGAAATTAAGAATGAAACTATGAAAGAAATAATGAAACATTGAAAGGAAGAAGGAAACAAAGAAAAAATTAAGAATCAAACAAAGATTGAAATTAAGTTAAAACATTGAAAGGAAGGAGGAAACACAGAAAGAAATTAAGAATGAAACAATGACTGAAATTAAGAATGAAACGTTGAAAGGAAAAAAGTAAACAAAGAAAGAAATTAAGAATGAAACAAAGATTGAAGTTAAAAATGAAACATTGAAAGGAAGAAGAAAACACAGAAAGAGATTAAGAATGATTCAAAGATTGAAATGGAGAATGAAACATTAAAAGGAAAAAGGAAACAAAGAAAGAAATTTGAAATGAAACAGAGATCGAAGTTAAAAATGAAAGATTGAAAGAAAGAAGGAAAAACAGAAAGAATCAAACATTGAAATAAGTAATTTAACAAAAAATGAAACAATTGAATGAAACAAGGAATGAAGAAAAGAATGAAACGCGGCAGAAATAAAAATTAAGAAACAAAGCATGAAGTAATGAGTTAAAGTGTGACTGAAACAAAGTTAAAAGTAAGAATAAATAAGCGGTAAAATTAGAACGAAACAAAACAATGCAATTAACCAAAAAACAACAAAGAATGAAACATAGAATGAAATTCAGACTGAAACAAACAATGAAATTCAGAAAGAAATAATAAATGATACATTGATTAAATTTATAAAGATTGAAAGATTGAAAAACGAATACAATTTAAGCGTAATAAAAGTTAAAATTAAGTTTTAAAATAAGAATTTAACGCCGATCATGTAATATTGTGTCTGCCATAGTGCTATATGTGTCCCTTGCCCTCCACTGGAGGTCCAATGGCGGTCAGCAACATACAGCATATTTATCTCTCGAATACGGTAAACATATAAATAACAATAACTTTAAGGATAGAAACTAAAATGATTTAATGAAATTTTGTATGTAGCAAGAAAGAAATTGTTTAAAACAGTATTTATTCAATCAATTGCAGATATAATGAAATAATACAATGAGTAAATGTAGTGTAATGGATTAAAGAATAAGCGAAAACGCTTATTTATCCTCTTCTCCATGAAATGGTGAGGAGGAAAATACTGAGATGTAGAGATAGAGACAGAAAGAGACAGACAGAGAAAGTGAGAGAGAAATTAGAAATGAGACATTTGAAAGAAGAATGAATCAAAGGAAAAAATTAAAAATGAAACATTGAAGGGAAAAACGAAGCGTAAGACCCAATTAAGACTGAAATAAAGAGTAAGGTAAAGAATGAACAAATCCATGCAAATATGTAAATGAAGAAAGATACGAATTTAAGAATGCAAAACAGTAATGAAATTAAGAATGAAACTATGAAGGAAAGAATGAAAAATTGAAAGGAAGAAGGAAACAAAGAAAGAATTAAGACTCAAACAAAGATTGAAATAAAGTTAAAAAATTGAAAGGAAGGAGGAATCACATAAAGAAATTAAGAATGAAACCATGATTGAAATTAGGAATGAAACGTTGAAAGGAAAAAAGGAAACAAAGAAAGAAATTAAGAATGAAACAAAGATTCAAGTTAAGAATGAAACATTAAAAGTAAGAAGGATACAAGGAAAGAAATTTAAAATGAAACAAAGAGCGAAGTGAAAAAGGAAACATTAAAAGGAAGAATGAAACACAGAAGGAAACAAACATGGAAAAAGTAATTCAACAAAAAATGAAACTATTGAATGAAACAAGGAATGAAGAAAAGATTAAACGCGGCAGAAATAAAAATTAAGAAACAAAGAATGAAGTAATGAGATAAAGTACGACTGAAACAAAGTTTAAAAGTAAGAATAAATAAGCGGTAAAATTGGAAAGAAACAAAACAGTGCAATTATCGAAACAATCAAGAAAGAATGAAACATAGAATAAAATTCAGACTGAAACAAAGAATGAAATTAAGAAAGAAATAATCAATGATACATTGATTAATTTATAACGAATGAAAGAAAGATTGAAAAAATTAAGCGTAATAAAAGTTAAAATTAAGTTTAAAAATAAGAATTTAACGCCGATCATGTAATATTGTGTCTGCCATAGTGCTGTATGTGTCCCTTGCCCTCCACTGGAGGTGCAGTGGAGGTCCGCAACATACAGCATATTTATCTCTCGAATACCTTAAACATATAAATATTAGTAACTTTAAGGAAAGAAACTTAAATGATTTAATGAAATGAAGCATGTAGCAAGAAAGAAATAGGTTTAAACAGTATTTATTCAATGAATTGCTCATATACTGAAATAATACAATGAGTCAATGTCATGTTATGGATTAAAGAATAAGCGAAAACGCTTATTTATCCTCTTCTTCATTAAATGGTGAGGAGGACAATACTGAGATGTAGAGATAGAGAGAGAGAGAGAAAGAGACAGAGAGATAGAAAGAGACAGAGAGAGAAAGTAGGAATGAGCAGTTAAAAGAAGAATGAAACAAAGGAAAAAAATAAAAATGAAACATTGAAGGGAAAAACGAAGCATAAGACAAAATTAAGACTGAAATAAAGAGTAAGGTAAAGAATGAAAAATTCCAAGCAAATATGTAATGAAGAAAGGAACGAATTTAAGCATGCAAAACAGTAATGAAATTAAGAATGAAACTATGAAGGAAAAAATGAAACATTGAAAGGAAGAAAGAAACCAAGAAAAAATTAAGAATCAAACAAAGATTGAAATCAAGTTAAAACATTGAAAGGAAGGAGGAAACACAGAAAGAATTTAAGAATGAAACAATGATTGAAATTAAGAATGAAACGTTGAAACGAAAAATGGAAACAAACAGAGAAATTAAGAATGAAAAAAAGATTGAAGTTAAGAATTAAACATTGAAAGGAAGAAGGACACACGGAAAGAGATAAAGAATGATTCAAAGACTGAAATTAAGAATGAAAAATTAAAAGGAAGAAGGAAACCAAGAAAGAAATTTAAAATGAAACAAAGATTTGAGGTTAAAAATGAAACATTGAAAGGAAGAAGGAAACACAGAAATAAACAAACATTGAAATAAGTAATTTAACAAAAAATGAAACAATTGAATGAAACAAGGAATGGAGGAAAGAATGAAACGCTGCAGAAATAAAAATTAAGAAACAAAGAGTGAAGTAATCAGTTAAAGTATGACTGAAACAAAGTTTAAAAGTAAGAATAAATAAGCGGTAAAATTAGAAAGAAACAAAATAATGCAATTAACCAAAAAATCAACAAAGAATAAAACATACAATGAAATTCAGACTGAAACAAAGAATGAAATTAAGAAAGAAATAATAAATGATACATTGATTAAATTTATAAAGAATGAAAGATTGAAAGACGAATACAATTTAAGCGTAATAAAAGTTAAAATTAAGTTTTAAAATAAGAATTGAACGCCGATCATGTAATATTGTGTCTGCCATAGTGCTGTATGTGTCCCTTGCCTTCCACTGGAGGTCCAGTGGAGGTCCGCAACATACAGCATATTTATCTCTCGAATACGGTAAACATATAAATAACAATAACTTTAAGGATAGAAACTAAAATGATTTAATGAAATTTTGTATGTAGCAAGAAAGAAATAGTTTAAAACAGTATTTATTCAATCAATTGCACATATAATGAAATAATACAATGAGTAAATGTAGTGTAATGGATTAAAGAATAAGCGAAAACGCTTATTTATCCTCTTCTCCATGAAATGGTGAGGAGGACAATACTGAGATGTAGAGATAGGGAGAGAAAGAGACAGAGAGAGAAAGCGAGAGAGAGAAATTAGGAATGAGACATTTGAAGGAAGAATGAAACAAAGGATAAAATTAAAAATGAAACATTGAAGGGAATAACAAAGCATAAGACATATAGACTGAAATAAAGAGTAATTTAAATAATGAACCATTCCAAGCAAATATGAAATGAAGAAAGGAACGAAATTGAGAATGCACAACAGTAATGGAATTAAGAATGAAACTATGAAGGAAAGAATTAAACATGGAAAGGAAGAAGGAAACACAAAAAGAGATTAAGAATGATTCAAAGACTAAAATTAAGAATGAAACATTAAAAGGAAGAAGGAAACAAAAAAAGAAATTTAAAATGAAACAAAGATTGAAGTTAAAAATGAAACATTGAAAGGAAGAAGGAAACACAAAAAGAAACAAACACTGAAATAAGTAATTTAACAAAAAGTGAAACAATTGAATGAAACATGGAATGAAGAAAAGAATGAATCGCGGCAGAAATAAAAATAAAGAAACAAAGAATGAAGTAATGAGTTAAAGTATGACTGAACAAAGTTTAAAAGTAAGAATAAATAAGCGGTAAAATTAGAAGAAACAAAACAATGCAATTAACAAAAAATCAACAAAGAATGAAACATAGAATGAAAATCAGACTGAAACAAAGAATGAAATTAAGAAAGAAATAATAAATGATACCTTGATTAAATTTATAACGAATGAAAGAAAGATTGAAAAACGAATAAAATTTAAGCGTAATAAAAGTTAAAATTAAGTTTTAAAATAAGAATTTAACGCCGATCATGTAATATAAGTATGACTAATACAAAGTTTAAAAGTAAAAAAAAAATAAGCGGTAAAATTAGAAAAAAACAACAACAAAACAATGCAATTAACCAAAAAATCATCAAAGAATGAAACATATAATGCAATTCAGACTGAAACAAAGAATGAAATTAAGAAAGAATTAATAAATGATACATTAATTAAATTTATAAAGAATGAAAGAAAGATTGAAAAACGAATACAACTTAAGCGTAATAAAAGTTAACGCCGATCATGTAATATTGTGTCTGCCATAGTGCTGTATGTGTCCCTTGCCCTCCACTGGAGGTCCAGTGGAGGTCCGCAACATACAGCATATTTATCTCTCAAAGTCGGTAAACAATAAATAACAATAACTTTAAGGATAGAAACTAAAATGATTTAATGAAATGAAGTATGTAGCAAGAAAGAAATAGGTTTAAACAGTATTTATTCAATCAATTGCACATATAATGAAATAATACAACGCGTAAATGTAATGTAATGGATTAAAAAATAAGCGAAACGCTTATTTATCCTCTTCTCCATGAAATGGTGAGGAGGAAAATACTGAGATATAGAGATAGAGAGAGAAAGAGACAGAGAGAAAAAGCGAGAGAGAGAACTTAGGAATGAGAAATTTGAAGGAAGAATGAAACAAAGGATAAAATTAAAAATGAAACATTCAAGGGAAAAACGAAGCATAAAACATAATTTAGACTTAAATAAAGAGTAAGTTAAATAATGAACCATTCCAAGTAAATATGAAATGAAGAAAGGAACGAAATTGAGAATGCACAACAGTGATGGAATTAAGAATGAAACTATGAAGGAAAGAATTAAACATTGAAAGGAAGAAGGAAACACAGAAAGAGATTAAGAATGATTGAAAGACTGAAATTAAGAATGAAACATTAAAAGGAAGAAGGAAACAAAAAAAAATTAAAAAGAAACAAAGATTGAAGTTAAAAATGAAACATTGAAAGGAAGAAGGAAACACAGAAATAAACAAACACTGAAATAAGTAGTTTAACAAAAAGTGAAACAATTGAATGAAACAAGGAATGAAGAAAAGAATGAAACGCGGCTGAAATAAAAATTAAGAAACAAAGAATGAAGTAATGAGTTAAAGTATGACTGAAACAAAGTTAAAAAGTAAGAATAAATCAGCGGTAATATTAGAAAGAAACAAAACAATGCAATTAACAAAAAAATCAACAAAGAATGAAACATAGAATGAAATTCAGACTGAAACAAAGAATGAAATTAAGAAAGAAATAATAAATGATACATTGATTAAATTTATAACGAATGAAAGATTGAAAGACGAATACAATTTAAGCGTAATAAAAGTTAAAATTAAGTTTTAAAATAAGAATTTAACGCCGATCACTTAATTTTGTGTCTGCCATAGTGCTGTATGTGTCCCTTGCCCTCCACTGGAGGTCAAGTGGAGGTCCGCAACATACAGCATATTTATCTCTCGAATACGGTAAACATATAAATAATAATAACTTTGAGGATAGAAACTAAAATGATTTAATGAAATGAAGTATGTAGCAAGAAAGAAATAGGGTTAAACAGTATTTATTCAATCAATTTCACATATAATGAAATAATACAATGAGTAAATGTAATGTAATGGATTAAAAAATAAGCGAAATCGCTTATTTATCCTCTTCTCCATAAAATGGTGAGGAGGACAATACTGAGATGTAGAGATAGATAGAAAAAGAGACAGAGAGAGAAAGCGAGAGAGAGAGAGAGAAATTAGGAATGAGACATTTGAAAGAAGAATGAAACAAAGGAAAAAATTAAAAATGAAACATTAAAGGGAAAAACGAAGCATAAGACATAATTTAGACTGAAATAAAGAGTAAGTTAAACGAAGCATAACACATAATTTAGACTGAAATAAAGAGTAAGTTAAATAATGAACCATTCCATGCAAATATGAAATGAAGAAATGACGAAAATGAGAATGCACAACAGTAATGGAATAAAGAATGAAACTATGAAGAAATGAATTAAACATTGAAAAGAAGAAGAAAACAAAGAAAAAATTAAGAATCAAACAATGATTGAAATTATGTTAAAACATTGAAAGGAAGGAGGAAACACAGAAAGAAATTAAGAATGAAACAATGGTTGAAATTAAGAATGAAACGTTGAAAGGAAAAAAAGGATACAAAGAAAGAAATTAAGAATGAAACAAAGATTGAAGTTAATTATGAAATATTGAAAGGAAGAAGAAAACACAGAAAGAGATTAAGAATGATTCAAAGACTGAAATTCAGAAAGAAACAGTAAAAGGAAGAAGGTAACAAAGAAAGAAATTTGAAATGAAACAAGATTGAAGTTAAAAATGAAACATTGAAAAGAAGAAGGAAACACAAAAAGAAACAAACACTGAAATAAGTAATTTAACACAAAATGAAACAATTGAATGAAACAAGGAATGAAGAAAAGAATGAAACGCGGCAATAATAAAAATAAAGAAACAAAGAATGAAGTAATGAGTTAAAGTTTGACTGAAACAAAGTTTTAAAGTAAGAATAAATAAGCGGTAAAATGAGAATAAAACAAAACAATGCAATTAAGAAAAAAATCAACAAATAATCAAACATAGAATGAAATTCAGACTGAAACAAAAATGAAATTAAGAAATAAATAATAAATGATACGTTGATTAAATGTATAACGAATGAAAGAAAGATTGAAAAACGAATACAATTTAAGCGTAATAAAAGTTAAAATTAAGTTTTAAGATAAGAATTTAACGCCGATCATGTAATATTGTGTCTGCCATAGTGCTGTATGTGTCCCTTGCCCTCCACTGGAGGTCCAGTGGAGGTCCGAAACATACAGCATATTTATCTCTCGAATACGGTAAACATATAAATAACAATAACTTTAAGGATAGAAACTAAAATGATCTAATGAAATGAAGTATGTAGCAAGAAAGAAATAGGTTTAAACAGTATTTATTCAATCAATTGCACATATAATAAATATAAAAATGAGCAAATGTCATGTTATGGATTAAAGAATAAGCGAAAACGCTTATTTATCCTCCTCTCCATGAAATGGTGAGAAGGACAATACTGAGATGTAGGGATAGAGAGAGAAAGAGACAGAGAGAAAAAGCGAGAGAGAAATTAGGAATGAGACATTTGAAAGAAGAATGAAACAAATGATAAAATTAAAAATGAAACATTGAAGGGAAAAAACAGCATAAGGCAAAATTTAGACTGAAATAAAGAGTAAGGAAAAGAATGAACCATTCCAAGCAAATATGTTATGAAGAAAGGAAAGAAAATAAGAATGCAAAAAGTAATGAAATTTAGAATGAAACTATGAAGGAAAGAATGAAACATTGAAAGGAAAAAGGAAACAAAGAAAAAATTAAGAATCAAACAAAGATTGAAATTAAGTTAAAACATTGAAAGGAAGGTGGAAACACAGAAAGAAATTAAGAATGAAAGAATGATTGAAAGTAAGAATGAAACGTTGAAAGGAAAAAAGGAATCAAGAAATAAATTAAGAATGAAACAAAGATTGAAGTTAAGAATGAAACATTGAAAGGAAAATGGAAACACAGAAAGAGATTAAGAATGATTCAAAGACTGAAATTAAGAATGAAACATTAAAAGGAAGAAGGAAACAAAGAAAGAAATTTAAAATGAAACAAAGATTGAACTTAAAAATGAAACATTGAAAGGAAGAAGGAAATACAGAAAGAAACAAACACTGAAATAAGTAATTTCACAAAAAATGACACAATTGAAGGAAACAAGGAATGAAGAAAAAAATGAAACGCGGCAGAAATAAAAATTTAGAAACAAAGAATGAAGTAATGAGTTAAAGTATCACTGAAACAAAGTTTAAAAGTAAGAATAAATAAACAGTAAAATAAGAAAGAAAAAAAATTGCAATGAACCAAAAAATCAACAAAGAATGAAACATAGAATGAAATTCAGACTGAAACAAAGAATGAAATTAAGAAAGAATAAATAAGCCGTAAAATTAGAAAGAAACAAAAAAACTGAAATTAACCTAAAATCAGTAAAGAATCAAACGCAGAATGAAATTCAGACTGAAACAAAGAATGAAATAAAGAAAGAAATAATAAATGATACATTTATTAAATTTATAAAGAATGAAAGAAAAATTGAAAAACGAATACAATTTAAGCGTAATATAAGTTAAAATTAAGTTATAAATTAAGAATTTAACGCCGATCATGTAATATTGTGTCTGCCATTGTGCTGTATGTGTCCCTTGCCCTCCACTGGAGGTCCAGTGGAGGTCCGCAACATAAAGCATATTTATCTCTCGAATACGGTAAACATATAAATAAAATAACTTTAAATGATAGAAACTAAAATGATTTAATGAAATGAAGCATGTAGCAAGATAAAAGTAGGTTTGAACAGTATTTATTCAATCAATTGCAAATATAATGAAATAATACAATGAGTAAATGTCATGTTATGGATTAAAGAATAAGCGAAAACGCTTATTTATCCTCTTCTCCATGAGATGTTGAGGAGGACAATACTGAGATGTAGAGAGAGAAAGAGATATTAAGAGAGAGAAAGCGAGAGAGAAATTAGGAATGAGACATTTGAAAGAAGAATGAAACAAATGATAAAATTAAAAATGAAACATTGAAGGGAAAAACGAAGCATAAGACAATATTTAGACTAAAGTAAACTGAATGACTAAGGTATAGAATGAACCATTAGAAGCAAATATGTAATGAAGAAAGGAACGAAATGAAGAATGCAAAACAGTAGTGAAATTAAGAATGAAACTATGAAGGAAAGAATGAAACATTGAAAGGAAGAAGGAAACAAAGAAATAATTAAGAATCAAAAAAAGATTGAAATTAAGTTAAAACATTGAAAGGAAGGAGGAAACACAGAAAGAAATTAAGAATGAAACCATGATTGAAATTAAGAATGAAATGTTGAAAGGAAAGGGGGAAACAAAGAAAGAAATTAAGAATGAAACTAAGATTGAAGTTAACAATGAAACATTGAAAGGAAGAAGGAAACACAGAAAGAGATAAAGAATGATTCAAAGACTGAAATTAAGAATGAAACATTAAAAGGAAGAAGGAAGCAAAGAAAGAAATTTAAAATGAAACAAAGATTGAAGTTTAACATGAAACATTGAAGGGAAGAATGAAACACAGAAATGAACAAACACTGAAATAAGTAATTTAACAAAAAGTGAAACAATTGAATGAAACAAGGAATTTAGGAAAGAATTAACGCTGCAGAAATAAAAATAAAGAAACAAAGAATGAAGTTATGAGTTAAAGTATGACTGAAACAAAGTTTAAAAGTAAAAATAAATAAGCGGCCAAATTAGAAAGAAACAAAACAATGCAATTAACCAAAAAATCAACAAAGAATGAAACATATAATGAAATGCATACTGAAACAAAGAATGAAATTAAGAAAGAAATAATAAATGATACATTGATTAAATTTATAAAGAATGAAAAATTGAAAAACGAATACAATTTAAGCGAAATAAAAGTTAAAATTAAGTTTTAAAATAAGAATTTAACGCCGATCATGTAATATTGTGTCTGCCATAGTGCTGTATGTGTCCCTTGCCCTCCACTGGTGGTCCAGTCGAGGTCCGCAACATTCAGCATATTTATCTCTCGAATACGGTAAACATATAAATAACAATAACTTTAAGGATAGAAACTAAAATGATCTAATGAAATGAAGTATGTAGCAAGAAAGAAATAGTTTTAAACAGTATTTATTCAACAATTGCACATATAATGAAATAATACAATGAGTAAATGTAATGTAATGGATTAAAAAATAAGCGAAAACGCTTATTTATCCTCTTCTCCATGAAATGGTGAGGAGGACAATACTGAGATGTAGAGATTGAGAGAGAAAGAGACAGAGAGAGAAAGCGAGAGAGGGAAATTAGGAATGAGACATTTGAAAGAAGAATGAAACAAAGGATAAAATTAAAAATGAAACATTGAAGGGAAAAACGAAGCATAAGACATAATTTAGACTGAAATAAAGAGTAAATTAAGTAATGAACCATTCCAAGCAAATGTGAGATGAAGACATGAACGAAATTGAGAATGCACAACAGTAATGGAATTAAGAATGAAACCATGAAGGAAAGAATTAAACATTGAAAAGAAGAAGGAAACACAGAAAGAGATAAAGAATGATTCAAAGACTGAAATTAAGAATGAAACATTAAAAGCAAGAAGGAAACAAAAAAAAAAGAAATTTAAAATGAAACAAATATTGAAGTTATAAATGAAACATTGAAAGGAAGAAGGAAACACAGAAAGAAACAAACACTGAAATAAGTAATTTAACAAAAAGTGAAATAATTGAATGAAACAAGGAATGAAGAAAAGAATGAAACGCGGCAGAAATAAAAATTAAGAAACAAAGAATGAAGTAATGAGTTAAAGTATGTCTGAAACAAAGTTTAAAAGTAAGAATAAATAAGCGGTAAAATTAGAAAGAAACAAAACAATGCAATTAACCAAAAAATCAACAAAGAATGAAACATAGAATGAAATTCAGACTGAAACAATGAATGAAATTAAGAAAGAAATAATAAATGATACATTGATTAAATTTATAAAGAATGAAAGATTGAAAGACGAATACAATTTAAGCGTAATAAAAGTTAAAATTAAGTTTTAAAATAAGAATTTAACGCCGATCATGTAATATTGTGTCTGCCAAAGTGCTGTATGTGTCCCTTGCCCTCCACTGGAGGTCCAGTGGAGGTCCGCAACATACAGCATAGTTATCTCTCGAATACGGTAAACATATAAATAACAATAACTTTAAGGATAGAAACTAAAATGATTTAATGAAATGAGGTATGTTGCAAGAAAGAAATAGGTTTAAACAGTATTTATTAATCAGTTGAACATATAATGAAATAATACAATGAGTAAATGTAATGTAATGGATTAAAAAATAAGCGAAAACGCCTATTTATCCTCTTCTCCATGAAATGGTGAGGAGGACAATACTGAGATGTAGAGATAGATAGAGAAAGGGACAGAGAGAGAATGCGAGAGAAAGAGAGAGAAATTAGGAATGAGACATTTGAAAGAAGAATGAAACAAAGGATAAAATTAAAAATGAAACATTGAAGGGAAAAACGAAGCATAAGACATAATTTAGACTGAAATAAAGAGTAAGTTAAATAATGAACCATTCCAAGCAAATATGAAATGAAGAAAGGAACGAAATTGAGAATGCACAACAGTAATGGAATTAAGAATGAAACTATGAAGGAAAGAATTAAACATTGAAAGGAAGAAGGAAACACAGAAAGAGATTAAGAATGATTCAAAGACTGAAATTAAGAATGAAACATTAAAAGGAAGAAGGAAACAAAAAAAAGAAATTAAGAATGAAACAAAGATTGAAGTTAAAAATGAAACATTGAAAGGAAGAAGGAAACACAGAAATAAAGAAACACTGAAATAAGTAATTTAACAAAAAGTGAAACAAATGAATGAAACAAGGAATGAAGAAAAAAATGAAACGCGGCAGAAATAAAAATTAAGAAACAAAGAATGAAGTTATGAGTTAAAGTATGACTGAAACAAAGTTTATAAGTAAGAATAAAAAAGCCGTAAAATTAGAAAGAAACAAAACAATGCAATTAACCAAAAAATAAACAAAGATTGAAACATAGAATGAAATTCAGACTGAAACAAAGAATGAAATTAAGAAAGAAATAATAAATGATACATTGATTAAATTTATAAAGAATGAAAGATTGAAAGACGAATACAATTTAAGCGAAATAAAAGTTAAAATTAAGTTTTAAAATAAGAATTTAACGCCGATCATGTAATATTGTGTCTGCCATAGTGCTGTATGTGTCCCTTGCCCTCCACTGGAGGTCCAGTGGAGGTCCGCAACATACAGCATATTTATCTCTCGAATACGGTAAACATATAAATAACAATAACTTTAAAGATAGAAACTAAAATGATTTAATGAAATGAAGTATGTAGCAAGAAAAAAATAGGTTTAAACAGTATTTATTCAATCAATTGCACATATAATGAAATAATACAATGAGTAAATGTAATGTAATGGATTAAAAAAATAAGCGAAAACGCTTATTTATCCTCTTCTCCATGAAATGGTGAGGAGGACAATACTGAGATGTAGAGATAGAGAGAGAAAGAGACAGAGAGAGAGAAAGCGAGAGAGAGAAATTAGGAATGAGACATTTGAAAGAAGAATGAAACAAAGGATAAAATTAAAAATGAAACATTGAAGGGAAAAACGAAGCATAAGACATAATTTAGACTGAAATAAAGAGTAAATTAAGTAATGAACCATTCCAAGCAAATGTGAGATGAAGACATGAACGAAATTGAGAATGCACAACAGTAATGGAATTAAGAATGAAACTATGAAGGAAAGAATTAAACATTGAAAGGAAGAAGGAAACACAGAAAGAGATTAAGAATGATTCAAAGACTGAAATTAAGAATGAAACATTAAAAGGAAGAAGGAAACAAAAAAAAAGAAATTTAAAATGAAACAAATATAGAATTTATAAATGAAACATTGAAAGGAAGAAGGAAACACAGAAATAAACAAACACTGAAATAAGTAATTTAACAAAAAGTGAAATAATTGAATGAAACAAGGAATGATGAAAAGAATGAAACGCGGCAGAAATAAAAATTAAGAAACAAAGAATGAAGTAATGAGTTAAAGTATGTCTGAAACAAAGTTTAAAAGTAAGAATAAATAAGCGGTAAATTTAGAAAGAAACAAAACAATGCAATTAACCAAAAAATCAACAAAGAATGAAACATAGAATGAAATTCAGACTGAAACAATGAATGAAATTAAGAAAGAAATAATAAATGATACATTGATTAAATTTATAAAGAATGAAAGATTGAAAGACGAATACAATTTAAGCGTAATAAAAGTTAAAATTAAGTTTTAAAATAAGAATTTAACGCCCATCATGTAATATTGTGTCTGCCATAGTGCTGTATGTGTCCCTTGCCCTCCACTGGAGTTCCAGTGGAGGTTAGCAACATACAGCATATTTAACTCTCGAAAACGGTAAACATATAAATAACAATAACTTTAAGGATAGAAACTAAAATGATTTAATGAAATGAAGTATGTAGCAAGAAAGAAATAGGTTTAAACAGTATTTATCAATCAATTGCACATATAATGAAATAATACAATGAGTAAATGTAATGTAATGGATTAAAAAAATAAGCGAAAACGCTTATTTATCCTCTTCTCCATGAAATGGTGAGGAGGACAATATTGAGATGTAGAGATAGATAGAAAAAGAGACAGAGAGAGAAAGCGAGAATGAGAGAAATTAGGATTGAGACATTTGAAAAAAGAATGAAACAAAGGATAAAATTAAAAATCAAACATTGAAGGGAAAAGTGAAGCATAAGACATAATTTAGACTGAAATAAAGAGTAAGTTAAAAAATGAACCATTCCAAGCAAATATGAAATGAAGAAGGAACGAAATTGAGAATGCACAACAGTAATGGAATTAAGCAGGAAACTATGAAGGAAAGAATTAAACATTGAAAGGAAGAAGGAAACACAGAAAGAGATTAAGAATGATTCAAAGACTGAAATTAAGAATGAAACATTAAAAGGAAGAAGGAAACAAAAAAAGAAATTTAAAATGAAACAAAGATTGAAGTTAAAAATGAAACATTGAAAGGAAGAAGGAAACACAGAAATAAACAAACACTGAAATAAGTAATTTAACAAAAAGTGAAACAATTGAATGAAACAAGGAATAAAGAAAAGAATGAAACGCGGCAGAAATAAAAATTAAGAAACAAAGAATGAAGTAATGAGTCAAAGTATGACTGAAACAAAGTTTAAAAGTAAGAACAAATAAGCGGTCAAATTAGAAAGAAACAAAACAATGCAATTAACCAAAAAATCAACAAAGAATGAAACATAGAATGAAATTCAGACTGAAACAAAGAATGAAATAAAGAAAGAAATAATAAATGATACATTGATTAAATTTATAAAGAATGAAAGATTGAAAGACGAATACAATTTAAGCGTAATAAAAGTTAAAATTAAGTTTTAAAATAAGAATTTAACGCCGATCATGTAATATTGTGTCTGCCATAGTGCTGTATGTGTCCCTTGCCCTCCGCTGGAGGTCCAGTGGAGGTCCGCAACATACAGCATAGTTATCTCTCGAATACGGTAAACATATAAATAACAATAACTTTAAGGATAGAAACTAAAATGATTTAATGAAATGAGGTATGTTGCAAGAAAGAAATAGGTTTAAACAGTATTTATTAATCAGTTGCACATATAATGAAATAATACAATGAGTAAATGTAATGTAATGGATTAAAGAATAAGCGAAAACGCCTATTTATCCTCTCCTCCATGAAATGGTGAGGAGGACTATAATGAGATGTAGAGATAGATAGAGAAAGGGACAGAGAGAGAAAGCGAGAGAGAGAAATTAGGAATGAGACATTTGAAAGAAGAATGAAACAAAGGATAAAATTAAGAATCAAACATTGAAGGGAAAAACGAAGCATAAGACATAATTTAGACTGAAATAAAGAGTAAGTTAAATAATGAACCATTCCAAGCAAATATGAAATGAAGAAAGGAACGAAATTGAGAATGCACAACAGTAATGGAATTAAGAATGAAACTATGAAGGAAAGAATTAAACATTGAAAGGAAGAAGGAAACACAGAAAGAGATTAAGAATGATTCAAAGACTGAAATTAAGAATGAAACATTAAAGGAAGAAGGAAACAAAAAACAAACACTGAAAAACGAAGCATAAGACATAATTTAGACTGAAATAAAGAGTAAGTTAAACAATGAACCATTCCAAGCAAATATGAAATGAAGAAAGGAACGAAATTGAGAATGCACAACAGTAATGGAATTAAGAATGAAACTATGAAGGAAAGAATTAAACATTGAAAGGAAGAAGGAAACAAAGAAAAAATTATGAATCAAACAAAGATTGAAATAAAGTTAAAACATTGAAAGGAAGGAGGAAACACAGAAAGAAATTAAGAATGAAACAATGATTGAAATTAAGAATGAATCTTTCAAAGGAAAAAAGTAAACAAAGAAAGAAATTAAGAATGAAACAAAGATTGAAGTTAAGAATGAAACATTGAAAGTAAGAAGAAAACACAGAAAGAGATTAAGAATGATTCAAAGACTGAAATTAAGAATGAAACATAAAAAGGAAGAAGGTAACAAAGAAAGAAATTTAAAATGAAACAAAGATTGAAGTTAAAAATGAAACATTGAAAGGAAGAAGGAAACACAAAAAGAAACAAACACTGAAATAAGTAATTTAACAAAAAATGAAACAATTGAATGAAACAGGGAATGAAGAAAAAAATGAAAGGTGGCAGAAATAAAAATAAAGATACAAAGAATGAAGTAATGAGTTAAAGTATGACTGAAACAAAGTTTTAAAGTAAGAAGAAATAAGCGGTAAAATTAGAAGAATTTAAACAACGCAATGAAGAAAAAAATCAACAAAGAATGAAACATAGAATGAAATTCCGACTGAAACAAAGAATGAAATTAAGAAATAAATAATAAATGATACGTTGATTAAATTTATAACGAATGAAAGAAAGATTGAAAAACGAATACAATTTAAGCGTAATAAAAGTTAAAATTAAGTTTTAAAATAAGAATTTAACGCCGATCATGTAATATTGTGTCTGCCATAGTGCTGTATGTGTCCCTTGCCCTCCACTGGAGGTCCAGTGGAGGTCCGAAACATACAGCATAGTTATCTCTCGAATACGGTAAACATATAAATAACAATAACTTTAAGGATAGAAACTAAAATGATTTAATGAAATGAAGTATGTAGCAAGAAAGAAATAGGTTTAAACAGTATTTATTCAATCAATTGCACATATAATAAATATAACAATGAGTAAATGTCATGTTATGGATTAAAGAATAAGCGAAAACGCTTATTTATCCTCTTCTCCATGAAATGGTGAGGAGGACAATACTGAGATGTAGAGATAGAGAGAGAAAGAGACAGAGAGAGAAAGCGAGAGAGAAATGAGGAATGAGACATTTGAAAGAAGAATGAAAAAAAAGATAAAATTAAAAATAAAACATTGAACAGAAAAACGAAGCATAAGACAAACTGTAGACTGAAATAAAGAATAAGGTAAAGAATGAACCATTCCAAGCAAATATGTAATGAAGAAAGGAACGAAATTAAGAATGCAAAACAGTAATGAAATGAAGAATGAAACTATGAAGGAAAGAATGAAACATTGTAAGAAAGAAGGCAACAAAGAAAAATTAAGATTCAAACAAAGACTGAAATTAAGTTAAAACATTGAAAGGAAGGAGGAAACACAGAAAGAAATTAAGAATGAAACAATGATTGAAATTAAGAATGAATCTTTCAAAGGAAAAAAGTAAACAAAGAAAGAAATTAAGAATGAAACAAAGATTGAAGTTAAGAATGAAACATTGAAAGTAAGAAGAAAACACAGAAAGAGATTAAGAATGATTCAAAGACTGAAATTAAGAATGAAACATAAAAAGGAAGAAGGTAACAAAGAAAGAAATTTAAAATGAAACAAAGATTGAAGTTAAAAATGAAACATTGAAAGGAAGAAGGAAACACAAAAAGAAACAAACACTGAAATAAGTAATTTAACAAAAAATGAAACAATTGAATGAAACAGGGAATGAAGAAAAAAATGAAAGGTGGCAGAAATAAAAATAAAGATACAAAGAATGAAGTAATGAGTTAAAGTATGACTGAAACAAAGTTTTAAAGTAAGAAGAAATAAGCGGTAAAATTAGAAGAATTTAAACAACGCAATGAAGAAAAAAATCAACAAAGAATGAAACATAGAATGAAATTCCGACTGAAACAAAGAATGAAATTAAGAAATAAATAATAAATGATACGTTGATTAAATTTATAACGAATGAAAGAAAGATTGAAAAACGAATACAATTTAAGCGTAATAAAAGTTAAAATTAAGTTTTAAAATAAGAATTTAACGCCGATCATGTAATATTGTGTCTGCCATAGTGCTGTATGTGTCCCTTGCCCTCCACTGGAGGTCCAGTGGAGGTCCGAAACATACAGCATAGTTATCTCTCGAATACGGTAAACATATAAATAACAATAACTTTAAGGATAGAAACTAAAATGATTTAATGAAATGAAGTATGTAGCAAGAAAG
>JAZAYU010000052.1:2646900-2759028 GCA_038501625.1 Corbicula japonica
ATTGCACATATAATGAAATAATACAATGAGTAAATGTTATGTAATGGATTAAAAAATAAGCGAAAACGCTTATTTATCCTCTTCTCCATGAAATGGTTAGGAGGACAATACTGAGATGTAGAGATTGAGAGAGAAAGAGACAGAGAGAGAAAGCGAGAGAGAGAAATTAGGAATGAGACATTTGAAAGAAGAATGAAACAAAGGATAAAATTAAAAATGAAACATTGAAGGGAAAAACGAAGCATAAGACATAATTTAGACTGAAATAAAGAGAAAGTTAAATAATGAACCATTCCAAGCAAATATGAAATGAAGAAAGGAACGAAATTGAAAATGCAAAACAGTAATGGAATTAAGAATTAAACTATGAAGGATAGAATTAATCATTGAAAGGAAGAAGGAAACACAGAAAGAGATTAAGAATGATTCAAAGACTGAAATTAAGAATGAAACATTAAAAGGAAGAAGGAAACAAAAAAAAAATTAAAATGAAACAAAGATTGAAGTTAAAAATGAAACATTGAAAGGAAGAAGGAAACACATAAATTAACAAACACTGAAATAAGTAATTTAACAAAAAGTGAAACAATTGAATGAAACAAGGAATGAAGAAAAGAATGAAACGCGGCAGAAATAAAAATTAAGAAACAAAGAATGAAGTAATGAGTTAAAGTATGACTGAAACAAAGTTTAAAAGTAAGAATAAATAAAGCGGTAAAATTAGAAAGAAACAAAACAATGCAATTAACCAAAAAATCAACAAAGAATGAAACATAGAATGATATTCAGACTGAAACAAAGAATGAAATAAAGAAAGAAATAATAAATGATACATTGATTAAATTTATAAAGAATGAAAGATTGAAAGACGAATACAATTTAAGCGTAATAAACGTTAAAATTAAGTTTTAAAATAAGAATTTAACGCCGATCATGTAATATTGTGTCTGCCATAGTGCTGTATGTGTCCCTTGCCCTCCACTGGAGGTCCAGTGGAGGTCCGCAACATACAGCATATTTATCTCTCGAATACGGTAAACATATAAATAACAATAACTTTAAGGATAGAAACTAAAATGATTTAATGAAATGAGGTATGTTGCAAGAAAGAAATAGGTTTAAACAGTATTTATCAATCAGTTGCACATATAATGAAATAATACAATGAGTAAATGTAATGTAATGGATTAAAAAATAAGCGAAAACGCTTATTTATCCTCTTCTCCATGAAATGGTGAGGAGGACTGTAATGAGATGTAGAGATAGATAGAGAAAGAGACAAAGAGAGAAAGCGAGAGAGAGAGAGAGAGAGATTAGGAATGAGACATTTGAAAGAAGAATGAAACAAAGGATAAAATTAAAAATGAAACATTGAAGGGAAAAACGAAGCATAAGACAAAAATTTAGACTGAAATAAAGAGTAAGTTAAATAATGAACCATTCTAAGCAAATATGAAATGAAGAAAGGAACGAAATTGATAATGCACAACAGTAATGGAATAAAGAATGAAACTATGAAGGAAAGAATTAAACATTGAAAGGAAGAAGGAAACAAAGAAAAAATTAAGAATCAAAGATTGAAATAAAGTTAAAACATTGAAAGGAAGGATTAAACACAGAAAGAAATTAAGAATGAAACAATAATTGGAATTAAGAATGAATCTTTCAAAGGAAAAAAGTAAACAAAGAAAGAAATTAAGAATGAAACAAAGATTGAAGTTAAGAATGAAACATTGAAAGTAAGAAGAAAACACAGAAAGAGATTAAGAATGATTCAAAGACTGAAATTAAGAATGAAACATTAAAAGGAAGAAGGTAACAAAGAAAGAAATTTAAAATGAAACAAAGATTGAAGTTAAAAATGAAACATTGAAAGGAAGAAGGAAACACAAAAAGAAACAAACACTGAAATAAGTAATTTAACAAAAAATGAAACAATTGAATGAAACAGGGAATGAAGAAAAGAATGAAACGCGGCAGAAATAAAAATAAAGATACAAAGAATGAAGTAATGAGTTAAAGTATGACTGAAACAAAGTTTAAAAGTAAGAAGAAATAAGCGGTAAAATTAGAAAGAAACAAAACAATGCAATTAACCAAAAAATCAACAAAGAATGAAACATAGAATGAAATTCAGACTGAAACAAAGAATGAAATTAAGAAATAAATAATAAATGATACATTGATTAAATTTATAACGAATGAAAGAAAGATTGAAAAACGAAAACAATTTAAGCGTAATAAAAGTTAAAATTAAGTTTTAAAATAAGAATTTAACGCCGATCATGTAATATTGTGTCTGCCATAGTGCTGTATGTGTCCCTTGCCCTCCACTGGAGGTCCAGTGGAGGTCCGAAACATACAGCATAGTTATCTCTCGAATACGGTAAACATATAAATAACAATAACTTTAAGGATAGAAACTAAAATGATTTAATGAAATGTATGTAGCAAGAAAGAAATAGGTTTAAACAGTATTTATTCAATCAATTGCACATATAATGAAATAATACAATGAGTAAATGTCATGTTATGGATAAAAGAATAAGCGAAAACGCTTATTTATCCTCTTCTCCATGAAATGGTGAGGAGGACATACTGAGATGTAGGGATAGAGAGAGAAAGAGACAGAGAGAAAAAGCGAGAGAGTAATTAGGAATGAGACATTTGAAAGAAGAATGAAACAAAGGATAAAATTAAAAATGAAACATTGAAGGGAAAAACGAAGCATAAGACATAATTTAGACTGAAATAATGAGTAAGGTAAGGAATGAACCATTCCAAGCAAATATCTCAAGAAGAAAGGAACGATATTAAGAATGCACAACAGTAATGGAATTAAGAATGAAACTATGAAGGAAAGAATTAAACATTGAAAGGAAGAAGGAAACAAAGAAAAAATTAAGAATCAAACAAAGATTGAAATTAGGTTAAAACATTGAAAGGAAGGAGGAAACACAGAAAGAAATTAAGAATGAAACAATGACTGAAATTTAAGAATGAAACGTTGAAAGGGAAAAAGGAAATAAAGAAAGAAATTAAGAATGAAACAAAGATTGAAGTTAAGAATGAAACATTGAAAGGAAGAAGGAAACAAAGAAAGAAATTTAAAATGAAACAAAGATTGAAGTTAAAAATGAAACATTGAAAGGAAGAAGGAAACACAGAAAGAAACAAACACTGAAATAAGTAATTTAACAAAAAAAAAGAAACAATTGAATGAAACAAGGAATGAAGAAAAGAATGAAACGCGGCAGAAATAAAAATTAAGAAACAAAGAATGAAGTAATGAGTTAAAGTATGACTGAAACAAAGTTTAAAAGTAAGAATAAATAAGCGGTAAATTAGAAAGAAACAAAAAATGAACCAAAAATCAACAAAGAATGAAACATAGAATGAAATTCAGACTGAAACAAAGAATGAAATTAAGAAAGAAATAATAAATGATACATTGATTTAATTTATAACGAATGAAAGAAAGATTGAAAAACGAATACAATTTAAGCGTAATAAAAGTTAAAATTAAGTTTTAAAATAAGAATTTAACGCCGATCATGTAATATTGTGTCTGCCATAGTGCTGTATGTGTCCCTTGCCCTCCACTGGAGGTCCAGTGGAGGTCCGCAACATACAGCATAGTTATCTCTCGAATACGGTAAACATATAAATAACAATAACTTTAAGGATAGAAACTAAAATGATTTAATGAAATGAAGTATGTAGCAAGAAAGAAATAGGTTTAAACAGTATTTATTCAATCAATTGCACTTATAATAAATATAACAATGAGTAAATGTCATGTTATGGATTAAAGAATAAGCGAAAACGCTTATTTATCCTCTTCTCCATGAAATGGTGAGGAGGACAATACTGAGATGTAGAGATAGAGAGAGAAAGAGACAGAGAGAGAAAGCGAGAGAGAAATGAGGAATGAGACATTTGAAAGAAGAATGAAAAAAAAGATAAAATTAAAAATAAAACATTGAACGGAAAAACGAAGCATAAGACAAACTGTAGACTGAAATAAAGAATAAGGTAAAGAATGAACCATTCCAAGCAAATATGTAATGAAGAAAGGAACGAAATTAAGAATGCAAAACAGTAATGAAATGAAGAATGAAACTATGAAGGAAAGAATGAAACATTGTAAGAAAGAAGGCAACAAAGAAAAATTAAGATTCAAAGAAAGACTGAAATTAAGTTAAAACATTGAAAGGAAGGAGGAAACACAGAAAGAAATTAAGAATGCAACAAAGATTGAAATTAAGAATGAAACGTTGAAAGGAAAAAATGAAACAAAGAAAGAAATTAAGAATGAAACAAAGATTGAAGTTAAGAACGAAACATTGAAAGTAAGAAGAAAACACAGAAAGAGATTGAGAATGATTCAAAGACTGAAATTGAGAATAAAACATTAAAAGGAAGAAGGTAACAAAGAAAGAAATTTAAAATGAAACAAAGATTGAAGTTAGAAACGAAACATTGAAAGGAAGAAGGAAACACAGAAAGAAACAAACACTGAAATAAGTAATTTAACAAAAAAGAAACAATTAAATGAAACAAGGAATGAAGAAAAAAATCAAACGCGACAGCAATAAAAATTAAGAAACAAAGAATGTAGTAATGATGTAAAGTATGACTGAAACAAAGTTTAAAAGTAAGAATAAATAAGCGGTAAAATTAGAAGAATTTAAACAACGCAATGAAGAAAAAAATCAACAAAGAATGAAACATAGAATGAAATTCAGACTGAAACAAAGAATGAAATTAAGAAAGAAAGAATAAATGATACATTGATTAAATTTATAACGAATGAAAGAAAGATTGAAAAACGAATACGATTTAAGCGTAATAAAAGTTAAAATTAAGTTTTAAAATAAGAATTTAACGCCGATCATGTAATATTGTGTCTGCCATAGTGCTGTATGTGTCCCTTGCCCTCCACTGGAGGTCCAGTGGAGGTCCGCAACATACAGCATATTTACCTCTCGAATACGGTAAACATATAAATAACAATAACTTTAAGGATAGAAACTAAAATGATTTAATGAAATGAAGTATGTAGCAAGAAAGATATAGGTTTAAACAGTATTTATTCAATCAATTGCACATATAATGAAATAATACAATGAGTAAATGTCATGTTATGGATTAAAGAATAAGCGAAAACGCTTACCGGTATTTATCCTCTTCTCCATGAAATGGTGAGGAGGACAATACTGAGATGTAGAGATAGAGAGAGAGAGAGAGAAAGAGACAGAGACAGAGAAAGAGACAGAGAGAGAAAGTAGGAATGAGCAGTTCAAAGAAGAATGAGACAAAGGAAAAAATAAAAATCAAACATTGAAGGGAAAAACGAAGCATAAGACAAAATTAAGACTGAAATAAAGAGTAAGGTAAAGAATGAATCATTCCAAGCAAATATGTAAATGAAGAAAGAAACGAATTTAAACATGCAAAAAGTAATGAAACTAAGAATGAAACTATGAAGGAAAGAATGAAACATTGAAAGGAAGAAGGAAACAATGAAAAAATTAAGAATCAAACAAAGATTGAAATTAAGTTAAAACATTGAAAGGAAGGAGGAAACACAGAAAGAAATTAAGAATGAAACAATGATTGAAATTAAGAATGAAACGTTGAAAGGAAAAAAGGAATTAAGAATGAAACAAAGATTGAAGTTAAGAATGAAACATTGAAAGGAAGAAGGAAACAAAGAAAGAAATTTAAAATGAAACAAAGATTGAAGTTAAAAATGAAACATTGAAAGAAAAACCGAAACACAGAAAGAAACAAACACTGAAATAAGTAATTTAACAAAAAAAAAAAGAAACAATTGAATGAAACAAGGAATGAAGAAAAGAATGAAACGCGGCAGAAATAAAAATTAAGAAACAAAGAATGAAGTAATGAGTTAAAGTATGACTGAAACAAAGTTTTAAAGTAAGAAAAAATAAGCGGTAAAATTAGAAAGAAACAAAACAATGCAATTAACCAAAAAATCAACAAAGAATGAAACATAGAATGATATTCAGACTGAAACAAAGAATGAAATTAAGAAAGAAATAATAAATAATACATTGATTAAATTTATAAAGAATGAAATTAAGATTGAAAAACGAATACAATTTAAACGTAATAAAAGTTAAAATTAAGTTTTAAAAGAACAATTTAACGCCGATCGTGTAATATTGTGTCTGCCATAGTGCTGTATGTGTCCCTTGCCCTCCACTGAAGTCCAGTGGAGGTCCGCAACATACAGCATATTTATCTCTCAAATTCGGTTAACATATAAATAACAATAACTTTAAGGATAGAAACTAAAATGATTTAATGAAATGAAGTATGTAGCAAGAAAGAAAATTGTTTAAACAGTATTTATTCAATTAATTGCACATATAATGAAATAATACAATGAGTAAATGTCATGTTATGGGTTAAAGAATAAGCGAAAACGATTATTTATCCTCTTCTCCATGAAATGTTGAGGAGGACAATACTGAGATGTAGAGATCGAGAGAGAAAGAGACAGAGAGAGAGAAAGCGAGAGAGAAATTAGGATTGAGACATTTGAAAGAAGAATGAAACAAAAGATAAAATTAAAAATAAAACATTGAACGGAAAAACGAAGCATAAGACAAAAATTTAGACTGAAATAAAGAATAAGGTAAAGAATGAACCATTCCAAGCAAATATGTAATGAAGAAAGGAACGAAATTAAGAATGCAAAACAGTAATGAAATTAAGAATGAAACTATGAAGGAAAGAATGAAACATTGTAAGAAAGAAGGAAACAAAGAAAAATTAAGAATCAAACAAAGATTGAAATTAAGTTAAAACATTGAAAGGAAGGAGGAAACACAGAAAGAAATTAAGAATGAAACAATCATTGAAATTAAGAATGAAACGTTGAAAGGAAAAAAGTAAACAAAGACATAAATTAAGAATGAAACAAAGATTGAAGTTAAGAATGAAACATTGAAAGGAAAATGGAAACACAGAAAGAGATTAAGAATGATTCAAAGACTGAAATTAAGAATGACAAATTTAAAGGAAGAAGGAAACAAAGAAAGAAATTTAAAATGAATCAATGATTGAACTTAAAAATGAAACATTGAAAAGAAGAAGGAAACACAGAAAGAAACAAACACTGAAATAAGTAATTAAACAGAAAATGACACAATTGAAGGAAACAAGGAATGAAGAAAAAAATGAAACGCGGCAGAAATAAAAATTTAGAAACAAAGAATGAAGTAATGAGTTAAAGTATCACTGAAACAAAGTTTAAAAGTAAGAATAAATAAACAGTAATATTAGAAAGAAAAAAAAACAATGCAATGAACTAAAATATCAACAAAGAATGAAACATAGAATGAAATTCAGACTGAAACAAAGAATGAAATTAAGAAAGAATAAATAAGCCGTAAAATTAGAAAGAAACAAAACACTGAAATTAACCTAAAATCAATAAAGAATCAAACGCAAAATGAAATTCAGACTGAAACAAAGAATGAAATAAGGAAAGAAATAATAAATGATACATTGATTAAATTTATAAAGAATGAAAGAAAAATTGAAAAACGAGTACAATTTAAGCGTAATATAAGTTAAAATTAAGTTATAAATTAAGTATTTAACGCCGATCATGTAATATTGTGTCTGCCATTGTGCTGTATGTGTCCCTTGCCCTCCACTGGAGGTCCAGTGGAGGTCCACAACATACAGCATATTTATCTCTCGAATACGGTAAACATATAAATAAAAATAACTTTAAATGATAGAAACTAAAATGATGTAATGAAATGAAGTATGTAGCAAGATAAAAGTAGGTTTAAACAGTATTTATTCAATCAAATGCACATATAATGAAATAATACAATGAGTAAATGTCATGTTATGGATTAAAGAATAAGCGAAAACGCTTATTTATCCTCTTCTCCATGAAATGTTGAGGAGGACAATACTGAGATGTAGAGATAGAGAGAGAAAGAGATAAAGAGAGAGAAAGCGAGAGAGAAATTAGGAATGAGACATTTGAAAGAAGAATGAAACAAACGATAAAATTAAAAATGAAACATTGAAGGGATAAACGAAGCATAAGACAAAATTTAGACTGAAGTAAACTTAATGAGTAAGGTAAAGAATGAACCATTCGAAGCAAATTTGTAATGAAGAAAGGAACGAAATGAAGAATGCAAAACAGTAGTGAAATTAAGAATGAAACTATGAAGGAAAGAATGAAACATTGAAATGAAGAAGGAAACAAAGAAATAATTAAGAATCAAAAAAAGATTAAAATTAAGTTAAAACATTGAAAGGAAGGAGGAAACACAGAAAGAAATTAAGAATGAAACCATGATTGAAATTAAGAATGAAATGTTGAAAGGAAAGAAGGAAACAAAGAAAGAAATTCAGAATGAAACTAAGATTGAAGTTAACAATGAAACATTGAACGGAAGAAGGAAACACAGAAAGAGATTAAGAATGATTCAAAGACTGAAATTAAGAATGAAATTTAAAAGGAAGAAGGAAGCAAAGAAAGAAATTTAAAATGAAACAAAGATTGAAGTTAAACATGTAACATTGAAAAGAAGAATGAAACACAGAAATGAACAAACACTGAAATAAGTAATTTAACAAACAGTGAAACAATTGAATGAAACAAGGAATGGAGGAAAGAATGAAACGCTGCAGAAATAAAAATTAAGAAACAAAGAATGAAGTTATGAGTTAAAGTATGACTGAAACAAAGTTTAAAAGTAAGAATAAATAAGCGGTAAAATTAGAAAGAAACAAAACAATGCAATTAACCAAAAAATCAACAAAGAATGAACATATAATGAAATGCAGACTGAAACAAAGAATGAAATTTAGAAAGAAATAATAAATGATACATTGATTAAATTTATAAAGAATGAAAGATTGAAAGATGAATACAATTTAAGCGTAATAAAAGTTAAAATTAAGTTTTAAAATAAGAATTTAACGCCCATCATGTAATATTGTGTCTGCCATAGTGCTGTATGTGTCCCTTGCCCTCCACTGGAGTTCCAGTGGAGGTCCGTAACATACAGCATATTTATCTCTCGAATACGTTGAACATATAAATAACATTAACTTTAATGATAGAAACTAAAATGATTAAATGAAATGGACTATGTAGCAAGAAAGAAATAGGTTTAAACAGTATTTATTCAACAATTGCACATATAATGAAATAATACAATGAGTAAATGTAATGTAATGGATTACAAAATAAGCGAAAACGCTTATTTATCCTCTTCTCCATGAAATGGTTAGGAGGACAATACTGAGATGTAGAGATTGAGAGAGAAAGAGACAGAGAGAGAAAGCGAGAGAGAGAAATTAGGAATGAGACATTTGAAAGAAGAATGAAACAAAGGATAAAATTAAAAATGAAACATTGAAGGGAAAAACGAAGCATAAGACATAATTTAGACTGAAATAAAAGGAAAGTTAAATAATGAACCATTCCAAGCAAATATGAAATGAAGAAAGGAACGAAATTGAAAATGCAAAACAGTAATGGAATTAAGAATTAAACTATGAAGGAAAGAATTAATCATAAAAAGGAAGAAGGAATCACAGAAAGAGATTAAGAATGATTCAAAGACTGAAATTAAGAATGAAACATTAAAAGGAAGAAGGAAACAAAAAAAATTAAAATGAAACAAAGATTGAAGTTAAAAATGAAACATTGAAAGGAAGAAGGAAACACATAAATTAACAAACACTGAAATAAGTAATTTAACAAAAAGTGAAACAATTGAATGAAACAAGGAATGAAGAAAAGAATGAAACGCGGCAGAAATAAAAATTAAGAAACAAAGAATGAAGTAATGAGTTAAAGTATGACTGAAAAAAAGTTTAAAAGTAAGAATAAATAAGCGGTAAAATTAGAAAGAAACAAAACAATGCAATTAACCAAAAAATCAACAAAGAATGAAACATAGAATGAAATTCAGACTGAAACAAAGAATGAAATAAAGAAAGAAATAATAAATGATACATTGATTAAATTTATAAAGAATGAAAGATTGAAAGACGAATACAATTTAAGCGTAATAAAAGTTAAAATTAAGTTTTAAAATAAGAATTTAACGCCGATCATGTAATATTGTGTCTGCCATAGTGCTGTATGTGTCCCTTGCCCTCCACTGGAGGTCCAGTGGAGGTCCGCAACATACAGCATATTTATCTCTCGAATACGGTAAACATATAAATAACAATAACTTTAAGGATAGAAACTAAAATGATTAAATGAAATGAAGTATGTAGCAAGAAAGAAATAGGTTTAAACAGTATTTATTCAATCAATTGCACATATAATGAAATAATACAATGAGTAAATGTAATGTAACGGATTAAAAAAATAAGCGAAAACGCTTATTTATCCTCTTCTCCATGAAATGGTGAGGAGGACAATACTGAGATGTAGAGATAGAGAGAGAAAGAGACAGAGAGAGAGAAAGCGAGAGAGAGAAATTAGGAATGAGACATTTGAAAGAAGAATGAAACAAAGGATAAAATTAAAAATGAAACATTGAAGGGAAAAACGAAGCATAAGACATAATTTAGACTGAAATAAAGAGTAAATTAAGTAATGAAACATTCCAAGCAAATGTGAGATGAAGACATGAACGAAATTGAGAATGCACAACAGTAATGGAATTAAGAATGAAACTATGAAGGAAAGAATTAAACATTGAAAGGAAGAAGGAAACACAGAAAGAGATTAAGAATGATTCAAAGACTGAAATTAAGAATGAAACATTAAAAGCAAGAAGGAAACAAAAAAAAAAGAAATTTAAAATGAAACAAATATAGAATTTATAAATGAAACATTGAAAGGAAGAAGGAAACACAGAAATAAACAAACACTGAAATAAGTAATTTAACAAAAAGTGAAATAATTGAATGAAACAAGGAATGATGAAAAGAATGAAACGCGGCAGAAATAAAAATTAAGAAACAAAGAATGAAGTAATGAGTTAAAGTATGTCTGAAACAAAGTTTAAAAGTAAAAATAAATAAGCGGTAAATTTAGAAAGAAACAAAATAATGCAATTAACCAAAAAATCAACAAAGAATGAAACATAGAATGAAATTCAGACTGAAACAAAGAATGAAATTAAGAAAGAAATAATAAATGATACATTGATTAAATTTATAAAGAATGAAAGATTGAAAGACGAATACAATTTAAGCGTAATAAAAGTTAAAATTAAGTTTTAAAATAAGAATTTAACGCCGATCATGTAATATTGTGTCAGCCATAGTGCTGTATGTGTCCCTTGCCCTCCACTGAAGTCCAGTGGAGGTCCGCAACATACATCATATTTATCTCTCAAATTCGGTTAACATATAAATAACAATAACTTTAAGGATAGAAACTAAAATGATTTAATGAAATGAAGTATGTAGCAAGAAAGAAATAGGTTTAAACAGTATTTATTCAATCAATTGCACATATAATGAAATAATACAATGAGTAAATGTCATGTTATGGGTTAAAGAATAAGCGAAAACGATTATTTATCCTCTTCTCCATGAAATGTTGAGGAGGACAATACTGAGATGTAGAGATCGAGAGAGAAAGAGACAGAGAGAGAAAGCGAGAGAGAAATTAGGATTGAGACATTTGAAAGAAGAATGAAACAAAAGATAAAATTAAAAATAAAACATTGAACGGAAAAACGAAGCATAAGACAAAAATTTAGACTGAAATAAAGAATAAGGTAAAGAATGAACCATTCCAAGCAAATATGTAATGAAGAAAGGAACGAAATTAAGAATGCAAAACAGTAATGAAATTAAGAATGAAACTATGAAGGAAAGAATGAAACATTGTAAGAAAGAAGGAAACAAAGAAAAATTAAGAATCAAACAAAGATTGAAATTAAGTTAAAACATTGAAAGGAAGGAGGAAACACAGAAAGAAATTAAGAATGAAACAATCATTGAAATTAAGAATGAAACGTTGAAAGGAAAAAAGTAAACAAAGAAATAAATTAAGAAAGAAACAAAGATTGAAGTTAAGAATGAAACATTGAAAGGAAAATGGAAACACAGAAAGAGATTAAGAATGATTCAAAGACTGAAATTAAGAATGAAACATTTAAAGGAAGAAGGAAACAAAGAAAGAAATTTAAAATGAATCAATGATTGAACTTAAAAATGAAACATTGAAAGGAAGAAGGAAACACTGAAAGAAACAAACACTGAAATAAGTAATTAAACAGAAAATGACACAATTGAAGGAAACAAGGAATGAAGAAAAAAATGAAACGCGGCAGAAATAAAAATTTAGAAACAAAGAATGAAGTAATGAGTTAAAGTATCACTGAAACAAAGTTTAAAAGTAAGAATAAATAAACAGTAATATTAGAAAGAAAAAAAACAATGCAATGAACTAAAATATCAACAAAGAATGAAACATAGAATGAAATTCAGACTGAAACAAAGAATGAAATTAAGAAAGAATAAATAAGCCGTAAAATTAGAAAGAAACAAAACACTGAAATTAACCTAAAATCAGTAAAGAATTAAACGCAAAATGAAATTCAGACTGAAACAAAGAATGAAATAAGGAAAGAAATAATAAATGATACATTGATTAAATTTATAAAGAATGAATGAAAAATTGAAAAACGAATACAATTTAAGCGTAATATAAGTTAAAATTAAGTTATAAATTAAGTATTTAACGCCGATCATGTAATATTGTGTCTGCCATTGTGCTGTATGTGTCCCTTGCCCTCCACTGGAGGTCCAGTGGAGGTCCACAACATACAGCATATTTATCTCTCGAATACGGTAAACATATAAATAAAAATAACTTTAAATGATAGAAACTAAAATGATGTAATGAAATGAAGTATGTAGCAAGATAAAAGTAGGTTTAAACAGTATTTATTCAATCAAATGCACATATAATGAAATAATACAATGAGTAAATGTCATGTTATGGATTAAAGAATAAGCGAAAACGCTTATTTATCCTCTTCTCCATGAAATGTTGAGGAGGACAATACTGAGATGTAGAGATAGATAGAAAAAGAGACAGAGAGAGAAAGCGAGAGAGAGAAATTAGGAATGAGACATTTGAAAGAAGAATGAAACAAAGGATAAAATTAAAAATGAAACATTGAAGGGAAAAACGAAGCATAAGACATAATTTAGACTGAAATAAAGAGTAAGTTAAATAATGAACCATTCCAAGCAATTATGAAATGAAGAAAGGAACGAAATTGAGAATGCACAACAGTAATGGAATTAAGAATGAAACTATGAAGGAAAGAATTAAACATTGAAAGGAAGAAGGAAACACAGAAAGAGATTAAGAATGATTCAAAGACTGAAATTAAGAATGAAACATTAAAAGGAAGAAGGAAACAAAAAAAAAAGAAATTTAAAATGAAACAAAGATTGAAGTTAAAAATGAAACATTGAAAGGAAGAAGGAAACACAGAAATAAACAAACACTGAAATAAGTAATTTAACAAAAAGTGAAACAATTGAATGAAACAAGGAATGAAGAAAAGAATGAAACGCGGCAGAAATAAAAATTAAGAAACAAAGAATGAAGTTATGAGTTAAAGTATGACTGAAACAAAGTTTATAAGTAAGAATAAAAAAGCCGTAAAATTAGAAAGAAACAAAACAATGCAATTAACCAAAAAATCAACAAAGAATGAAACATAGAATGAAATTCAGACTGAAACAATGAATGAAATTAAGAAAGAAATAATAAATGATACATTGATTAAATTTATAAAGAATGAAAGATTGAAAGACGAATACAATTTAAGCGTAATAAAAGTTAAAATTAAGTTTTAAAATAAGAATTTAACGCCGATCATGTAATATTGTGTCAGCCATAGTGCTGTATGTGTCCCTTGCCCTCCACTGGAGGTCCAGTGGAGGTAAGCAACATACAGCATATTTAACTCTCGAAAACGGTAAACATATAAATAACAATTACTTTAAGGATAGAAACTAAAATGATTTAATGAAATGAAGTATGTAGCAAGAAAGAAATAGGTTTAAACAGTATTTATCAATCAATTGCACATATAATGAAATAATACAATGAGTAAATGTAATGTAATGGATTAAAAAAATAAGCGAAAACGCTTATTTATCCTCTTCTCCATGAAATGGTGAGGAGGACAATATTGAGATGTAGAGATAGATAGAAAAAGAGACAGAGAGAGAAAGCGAGAATGAGAGAAATTAGGATTGAGACATTTGAAAAAAATGAAACAAAGGATAAAATTAAAAATCAAACATTGTAGGGAAAAATGAAGCATAAGACATAATTTAGACTGAAATATAGAGTAAGTTAAAAAATGAACCATTCCAAGCAAATATGAAATGAAGAAGGAACGAAATTGAGAATGCACAACAGTAATGGAATTAAGAAGGAAACTATGAAGGAAAGAATTAAACATTGAAAGGAAGAAGCCAGAAGGAAACACAGAAAGAGATTAAGAATGATTCAAAGACTGAAATTAAGAATGAAACATTAAAAGGAAGAAGGAAACAAAAAAAAGAAATTTAAAATGAAACAAAGATTGAAGTTAAAAATGAAACATTGAAAGGAAGAAGGAAACACAGAAAAAAACAAACACTCAAATAAGTAATTTAACAAAAAGTGAAACAATTGAATGAAACAAGGAATAAAGAAAAGAATGAAACGCGGCAGAAATAAAAATTAAGAAACAAAGAATGAAGTAATGAGTCAAAGTATGACTGAAACAAAGTTTAAAAGTAAGAACAAATAAGCGGTAAAATTAGAAAGAAACAAAACAATGCAATTAACCAAAAAATCAACAAAGAATGAAACATAGAATGAAATTCAGACTGAAACAAAGAATGAAATAAAGAAAGAAATAATAAATGATACATTGATTAAATTTATAAAGAATGAAAGATTGAAAGACGAATACAATTTAAGCGTAATAAAAGTTAAAATTAAGTTTTAAAATAAGAATTTAACGCCGATCATGTAATATTGTGTCTGCCATAGTGCTGTATGTGTCCCTTGCCCTCCGCTGGAGGTCCAGTGGAGGTCCGCAACATACAGCATATTTATCTCTCGAATACGGTAAACATATAAATAACAATAACTTTAAGGATAGAAACTAAAATGATTTAATGAAATGAGGTATGTTGCAAGAAAGAAATAGGTTTAAACAGTATTTATTAATCAGTTGCACATATAATGAAATAATACAATGAGTAAATGTAATGTAATGGATTAAAAAATAAGCGAAAACGCTTATTTATCCTCTCCTCCATGAAATGGTGAGGAGGACTATAATGAGATGTAGAGATAGATAGAGAAAGGGACAGAGAGAGAAAGCGAGAGAGAGAGAGAGAAATTAGGAATGAGACATTTGAAAGAAGAATGAAACAAAGGATAAAATTAAAAATCAAACATTGAAGGGAAAAACGAAGCATAAGACATAATTTAGACTGAAATAAAGAGTAAGTTAAATAATGAACCATTCCAAGCAAATATGAAATGAAGAAAAGAACGAAATTGAGAATGCACAACAGTAATGGAATTAAGAATGAAACTATGAAGGAAAGAATTAAACATTGAAAGGAAGAAGGAAACACAGAAAGAGATTAAGAATGATTCAAAGACTGAAATTAAGAATGAAACATTAAAAGGAAGAAGGAAACAAAAAACAAACACTGAAAAACGAAGCATAAGACATAATTTAGACTGAAATAAAGAGTAAGTTAAATAATGAACCATTCCAAGCAAATATGAAATTAAGAAAGGAACGAAATTGAGAATGCACAACAGTAATGGAATTAAGAATGAAACTATGAAGGAAAGAATTAAACATTGAAAGGAAGAAGGAAACAAAGAAAAAATTATGAATCAAACAAAGATTGAAATAAAGTTAAAACATTGAAAGGAAGGAGGAAACACAGAAAGAAATTAAGAATGAAACAATTATTGAAATTAAGAATGAATCTTTCAAAGGAAAAAAGTAAACAAAGAAAGAAATTAAGAATGAAACAAAGATTGAAGTTAAGAATGAAACATTGAAAGTAAGAAGAAAACACAGAAAGAGATTAAGAATGATTCAAAGACTGAAATTAAGAATGAAACATTAAAAGGAAGAAGGTAACAAAGAAAGAAATTTAAAATGAAACAAAGATTGAAGTTAAAAATGAAACATTGAAAGAAAGAAGGAAACACAAAAAGAAACAAACACTGAAATAAGTAATTTAACAAAAAATGAAACAATTGAATGAAACAGGGAATGAAGAAAAAAATGAAAGGCTGCAGAAATAAAAACAAAGATACAAAGAATGAAGTAATGAGTTAAAGTATGACTGAAACAAAGTTTTAAAGTAAGAAGAAATAAGCGGTAAAATTAGAAGAATTAAAACAATGCAATGAAGAAAAAAAATCAACAAAGAATGAAACATAGAATGAAATTCCAACTGAAACAAAGAATGAAATTAAGAAATAAATAATAAATGATACGTTGATTAAATTTATAACGAATGAAAGAAAGATTGAAAAACGAATACAATTTAAGCGTGATAAAAGTTAAAATTAAGTTGTAAAATAAGAATTTAACGCCGATCATGTAATATTGTGTCTGCCATAGTGCTGTATGTGTCCCTTGCCCTCCACTGGAGGTCCAGTGGAGGTCCGAAACATACAGCATAGTTATCTCTCGAATACGGTAAACATATAAATAACAATAACTTTAAGGATAGAAACTAAAATGATTTAATGAAATGAAGTATGTAGCAAGAAAGAAATAGGTTTAAACAGTATTTATTCAATCAATTGCACATATAATAAATATAACAATGAGTAAATGTCATGTTATGGATTAAAGAATAAGCGAAAACGCTTATTTATCCTCTTCTCCATGAAATGGTGAGGAGGACAATACTGAGATGTAGGGATAGAGAGAGAAAGAGACAGAGAGAAAAAGCGAGAGAGTAATTAGGAATGAGACATTTGAAAGAAGAATGAAACAAAGGATAAAATTAAAAATGAAACATTGAAGGGAAAAAAGAAGCATAAGACAAAATTTAGACAGAAATAAAGAGTAAGGTAAAGAATGAACCATTCCAAGCAAATATCTAATGAAGAAAGGAACGAAATTAAGAATGCAAAACAGTAATGAAATGAAGAATGAAACTATGAAGGAAAGAATGAAACATTGAAAAGATGAAGGAAACAAAGAAAAAATTAAGAATCAAACAAAGATTGAAATTAGGTTAAAACATTGAAAGGAAGGAGGAAACACAGAAAGAAATTAAGAATGAAACAATGACATAAATTAAGAATGAAACGTTGAAAGGAAAAAAGGAAATAAAGAAAGAAATTAAGAATGAAATAAAGATTGAAGTTAAGAATGAAACATTGAAAAGAAGAAGGAAACAAAGAATGAAATTTAAAATGAAACAAAGATTGAAGTTAAAAATGAAACATTGAAAGAAAAACCGAAACACAGAAAGAAACAAACACTGAAATAAGTAATTTAACAAAAAAAAAAGAAACAATTGAATGAAACAAGGAATGAAGAAAAGAATGAAACGCGGCAGAAATAAAAATTAAGAAACAAAGAATGAAGTAATGAGTTAAAGTATGACTGAAACAAAGTTTTAAAGTAAGAAAAAATAAGCGGTAAAATTAGAAAGAAACAAAACAATGCAATTAACCAATAAATCAACAAAGAATGAAACATAGAATGAAATTCAGACTGAAACAAAGAATGAAATTAAGAAAGAAATAATAAATGATACATTGATTAAATTTATAAAGAATGAAATTAAGATTGAAAAACGAATACAATTTAAACGAAATAAAAGTTAAAATTAAGTTTTAAAATAAGAATTTAACGCCGATCATGTAATATTGTGTCTGCCATAGTGCTGTATGTGTCCCTTGCCCTCCACTGAAGTCCAGTGGAGGTCCGCAACATACAGCATATTTATTTCTCAAATTCGGTTAACATATAAATAACAATAACTTTAAGGATAGAAACTAAAATGATTTAATTAAATGAAGTATGTAGCAAGAAAGAAATAGGTTTGAACAATATTTATTCAATCAATTGCACATATAATGAAATAATACAATGAGTAAATGTCATGTTATGGGTTAAAGAATAAGCGAAAACGATTATTTATCCTCTTCTCCATGAAATGTTGAGGAGGACAATACTGAGATGTAGAGATAGAGAGAGAAAGAGACAGAGAGAGAAAGCGAGAGAGAAATGAGTAATGAGACATTTGAAAGAAGAATGAAAAAAAAGATAAAATTAAAAATAAAACATTGAACGGAAAAACGAAGCATAAGACAAAGTGTAGACTGAAATAAAGAATAAGGTAAAGAATGAACCATTCCAAGCAAATATGTAATGAAGTAAAGGAACGAAATTAAGAATGCAAAACAGTAATGAAATTAAGAATGAAACTATGAAGGAAAGAATGAAACATTGTAAGAAAGAAGGAAACAAAGAAAAATTAAGAATCAAACAAAGACTGAAATTAAGTTAAAACATTGAAAGGAAGGAGGAAACACAGAAAGAAATTAAGAATGAAACAATCATTGAAATTAAGAATGAAACGTTGAAAGGAAAAAATGAAACAAAAAAATAAATTAAGAATGAAACAAAGATTGAAGTAAAGAACGAAACATTGAACGGAAGAAGGAAATACAGAAAGAGATTGAGAATGATTCAAAGACTGAAATTGAGAATAAAACATTAAAAGGAAGAAGGTAACAAAGAAAGAAATTTAAAATGAAACAAAGATTGAAGTTAGAAACGAAACATTGAAAGGAAGAAGGAAACACAGAAAGAAACAAACACTGAAAAAAGTAATTTAACAAAAAAGATACTATTAAATGAAACAAGGAATGAAGAAAAAAATCAAACGCGACAGCAATAAAAATTAAGAAACAAAGAATGTAGTAATGATGTAAAGTATGACTGAAACAAAGTTTAAAAGTAAGAATAAATAAGCGGTAAATTTAGAAAGAAAAAAAGATGAACCAAAAATCAACAAAGAATGAAACATAGAATGAAATTCAGACTGAAACAAAGAATGAAATTAAGAAAGAAATAATAAATGATACATTGATTAAATTTATAACGAATGAAAGAAAGATTGAAAAACGAATACGATTTAAGCGTAATAAAAGTTAAAATTAAGTTTTAAAATAAGAATTTAACGCCGATCATGTAATATTGTGTCTGCCATAGTGCTGTATGTGTCCCTTGCCCTCCACTGGAGGTCCAGTGGAGGTCCGCAACATACAGCATATTTACCTCTCGAATACGTTAACATATAAATAACAATAACTTTAAGGATAGAAACTAAAATGATTTAATGAAATGAAGTATGTAGCAAGAAAGATATAGGTTTAAACAGTATTTATTCAATCAATTGCACATATAATGAAATAATACAATGAGTAAATGTCATGTTATGGATTAAAGAATAAGCGAAAACGCTTATTTATCCTCTTCTCCATGAAATGGTGAGGAGGACAATACTGAGATGTAGAGATAGAGAGAGAGAGAGAGAGAGAAAGAGACAGAGAGAGAGAAAGAGACAGAGAGAGAAAGTAGGAATGAGCAGTTGAAAGAAGAATGAGACAAAGGAAAAAATAAAAATCAAACATTGAAGGGAAAAACGAAGCATAAGACAAAATTAAGACTGAAATAAAGAGTAAGGTAAATAATGAATCATTCCAAGCAAATATGTAAATGAAGAAAGAAACGAATTTAAACATGCAAAAAGTAATGAAACTAAGAATGAAACTATGAAGGAAAGAATGAAACATTGAAAGGAAGAAGGAAACAAAGAAAAAATTAAGAATCAAACAAAGATTGAAATTAAGTTAAAACATTGAAAGGAAGGAGGAAACACAGAAAGAAATAAAGAATGAAACAATGATTGAAATTAAGAATGAAACGTTGAAAGGAAAAAAGGAATTAAGAATGAAACAAAGATTGAAGTTAAGAATGAAACATTGAAAGGAAGAAGGAAACAAAGAAAGAAATTTAAAATGAAACAAAGATTGAAGTTAAAAATGAAACATTGAAAGAAAAACCGTAACACAGAAAGAAACAAACACTGAAATAAGTAATTTAACAAAAAAAAAAGAAACAATTGAATGAAACAAGGAATGAAGAAAAGAATGAAACGCGGCAGAAATAAAAATTAAGAAACAAAGAATGAAGTAATGAGTTAAAGTATGACTGAAACAAAGTTTTAAAGTAAGAAAAAATAAGCGGTAAAATTAGAAAGGAACAAAACAATGCAATAAACCAAAAAATCAACAAAGAATGAAACATAGAATGAAATTCAGACTGAAACAAAGAATGAAATTAAGAAAGAAATAATAAATAATACATTGATTAAATTTATAAAGAATGAAATAAAGATTGAAAAACGAATACAATTTAAACGTAATAAAAGTTAAAATTAAGTTTTAAAAGAAGAATTTAACGCCGATCGTGTAATATTGTGTCTGCCATAGTGCTGTATGTGTCCCTTGCCCTCCACTGAAGTCCAGTGGAGGTCCGCAACATACAGCATATTTATCTCTCAAATTCGGTTAACATATAAATAACAATAACTTTAAGGATAGAAACTAAAATGATTTAATGAAATGAAGTATGTAGCAAGAAAGAAATAGGTTTAAACAGTATTTATTCAATCAATTGCACATATAATGAAATAATAAAATGAGTAAATGTCATGTTATGGGTTAAAGAATAAGCGAAAACGATTATTTATCCTCTTCTCCATGAAATGTTGAGGAGGACAATACTGAGATGTAGAGATCGAGAGAGAAAGAGACAGAGAGAGAAAACGAGAGAGAAATTAGGATTGAGACATTTGAAAGAAGAATGAAACAAAAGATAAAATTAAAAATAAAACATTGAACGGAAAAACGAAGCATAAGACAAAAAATTAGACTGAAATAAAGAATAAGGTAAAGAATGAACCATTCCAAGCAAATATGTAATGAAGAAAGGAACGAAATTAAGAATGCAAAACAGTAATGAAATTAAGAATGAAACTATGAAGGAAAGAATGAAACAATGTAAGAAAGAAGGAAACAAAGAAAAATTAAGAATCAAACAAAGATTGAAATTAACTTAAAACATTGAAAGGAAGGAGGAAACACAGAAAGAAATTAAGAATGAAACAATCATTGAAATTAAGAATGAAACGTTGAAAAGAAAAAAGTAAACAAAGAAATAAATTAAGAATGAAACAAAGATTGAAGTTAAGAATGAAACATTGAAAGGAAAATGGAAACACAGAAAGAGATTAAGAATGATTCAAAGACTGAAATTAAGAATGAAACATTTAAAGGAAGAAGGAAACAAAGAAAGAAATTTAAAATGAATCAATGATTGAACTTAAAAATGAAACATTGAAAGGAAGAAGGAAACACAGAAAGAAACAAACACTGAAATAAGTAATTAAACAGAAAATGACACAATTGAAGGAAACAAGGAATGAAGAAAAAATGAAACGCGGCAGAAATAAAAATTTAGAAACAAAGAATGAAGTAATGAGTTAAAGTATCACTGAAACAAAGTTTAAAAGTAAGAATAAATAAACAGTAATATTAGAAAGAAAAAAAACAATGCAATGAACTAAAATATCAACAAAGAATGAAACATAGAATGAAATTCAGACTGAAACAAAGAATGAAATTAAGAAAGAATAAATAAGCCGTAAAATTAGAAAGAAACAAAACAATGAAATTAACCTAAAATCAGTAAAGAATCAAACGCAGAATGAAATTCAGACTGAAACAAAGAATGAAATAAAGAAAGAAATAATAAATGATACATTGATTAAATTTATAAAGAATGAAAGAAAAATTGAAAAACGAATACAATTTAAGCGTAATATAAGTTAAAATTAAGTTATAAATTAAGTATTTAACGCCGATCATGTAATATTGTGTCTGCCATTGTGCTGTATGTGTCCCTTGCCCTCCACTGGAGGTCCAGTGGAGGTCCACAACATACAGCATATTTTTTATCTCTCGAATACGGTAAACATATAAATAAAAATAACTTTAAATGATAGAAACTAAAATGATTTAATGAAATGAAGTATGTAGCAAGATAAAAGTAGGTTTAAACAGTATTTATTCAATCAAATGCACATATAATGAAATAATACAATGAGTAAATGTCATGTTACGGATTAAAGAATAAGCGAAAACGCTTATTTATCCTCTTCTCCATGAAATGTTGAGGAGGACAATACTGAGATGTAGAGATAGAGAGAGAAAGAGAGAAAGAGAGAGAAAGCGAGAGAGAAATTAGGAATGAGACATTTGAAAGAAGAATGAAACAAAGGATAAAATTAAAAATGAAACATTGAAGGGAAAAACGAAGCATAAGACAAAATTTAGACTGAAGTAAACTTAATGAGTAAGGTAAAGAATGAACCATTCGAAGCAAATTTGTAATGAAGAAAGGAACGAAATGAAGAATGCAAAACAGAAGTGAAATTAAGAATGAAACTATGAAGGAAAGAATGAAACATTGAAATGAAGAAGGAAACAAAGAAATAATTAAGAATCAAAAAAAGATTAAAATTAAGTTAAAACATTGAAAGGAAGGAGGAAACACAGAAAGAAATTAAGAATGAAACAATGATTGAAATTAAGAATGAAACTTTAAAAGGAAGAAGGAAGCAAAGAAAGAAATTTAAAATGAAACAAAGATTGAAGTTAAACTTGTAACATTGAAAAGAAGAATGAAACACAGAAATGAACAAACACTGAAATAAGTAATTTAACAAAAAGTGAAACAATTGAATGAAACAAGGAATGGAGGAAAGAATGAAACGCTGCAGAAATAAAAATTAAGAAACAAAGAATGAAGTTATGAGTTAAAGTATGACTGAAACAAAGTTTAAAAGTAAGAATAAATAAGCGGTAAAATTAGAAAGAAACAAAACAATGCAATTAACCAAAAAATCAACAAAGAATGAACATATAATGAAATGCAGACTGAAACAAAGAATGAAATTTAGAAAGAAATAATAAATGATACATTGATTAAATTTATAAAGAATGAAAGATTGAAAGATGAATACAATTTAAGCGTAATAAAAGTAAAAATTAAGTTTTAAAATAAGAATTTAACGCCCATCATGTAATATTGTGTCTGCCATAGTGCTGTATGTGTCCCTTGCCCTCCACTGGAGTTCTAGTGGAGGTCCGTAACATACAGCATATTTATCTCTCGAATACGTTGAACATATAAATAACATTAACTTTAATGATAGAAACTAAAATGATTAAATGAAATGAACTATGTAGCAAGAAAGAAATAGGTTTAAACAGTATTTATTCAACAATTGCACATATAATGAAATAATACAATGAGTAAATGTTATGTAATGGATTAAAAAATAAGCGAAAACGCTTATTTATCCTCTTCTCCATGAAATGGTTAGGAGGACAATACTGAGATGTAGAGATTGAGAGAGAAAGAGACAGAGAGAGAAAGCGAGAGAGAGAAATTAGGAATGAGACATTTGAAAGAAGAATGAAACAAAGGATAAAATTAAAAATGAAACATTGAAGGGAAAAACGAAGCATAAGACATAATTTAGACTGAAATAAAGAGAAAGTTAAATAATGAACCATTCCAAGCAAATATGAAATGAAGAAAGGAACGAAATTGAAAATGCAAAACAGTAATGGAATTAAGAATTAAACTATGAAGGAAAGAATTAATCATTGAAAGGAAGAAGGAAACACAGAAAGAGATTAAGAATGATTCAAAGACTGAAATTAAGAATGAAACATTAAAAGGAAGAAGGAAACAAAAAAAAATTAAAATGAAACAAAGATTGAAGTTAAAAATGAAACATTGAAAGGAAGAAGGAAACACATAAATTAACAAACACTGAAATAAGTAATTTAACAAAAAGTGAAACAATTGAATGAAACAAGGAATGAAGAAAAGAATGAAACGCGGCAGAAATAAAAATTAAGAAACAAAGAATGAAGTAATGAGTTAAAGTATGACTGAAAAAAAGTTTAAAAGTAAGAATAAAAAAGCGGTAAAATTAGAAAGAAACAAAACAATGCAATTAAACAAAAAATCAACAAAGAATGAAACATAGAATGATATTCAGACTGAAACAAAGAATGAAATAAAGAAAGAAATAATAAATGATACATTGATTAAATTTATAAAGAATGAAAGATTGAAAGACGAATACAATTTAAGCGTAATAAACGTTAAAATTAAGTTTTAAAATAAGAATTTAACGCCGATCATGTAATATTGTGTCTGCCATAGTGCTGTATGTGTCCCTTGCCCTCCACTGGAGGTCCAGTGGAGGTCCGCAACATACAGCATATTTATCTCTCGAATACGGTAAACATATAAATAACAATAACTTTAAGGATAGAAACTAAAATGATTTAATGAAATGAGGTATGTTGCAAGAAAGAAATAGGTTTAAACAGTATTTATTAATCAGTTGCACATATAATGAAATAATACAATGAGTAAATGTAATGTAATGGATTAAAAAATAAGCGAAAACGCTTATTTATCCTCTTCTCCATGAAATGGTGAGGAGGACTGTAATGAGATGTAGAGATAGATAGAGAAAGAGACAAAGAGAGAAAGCGAGAGAGAGAGAGAAATTAGGAATGAGACATTTGAAAGAAGAATGAAACAAAGGATTAAATTAAAAATGAAACATTGAAGGGAAAAACGAAGCATAAGACATAATTTAGACTGAAATAAAGAGTAAGTTAAATAATGAACCATTCTAAGCAAATATGAAATGAAGAAAGGAACGAAATTGATAATGCACAACAGTAATGGAATAAAGAATGAAACTATGAAGGAAAGAATTAAACATTGAAAGGAAGAAGGAAACAAAGAAAAAATTAAGAATCAAAGATTGAAATAAAGTTAAAACATTGAAAGGAAGGATTAAACACAGAAAGAAATTAAGAATGAAACAATAATTGGAATTAAGAATGAATCTTTCAAAGGAAAAAAGTAAACAAAGAAAGAAATTAAGAATGAAACAAAGATTGAAGTTAAGAATGAAACATTGAAAGTAAGAAGAAAACACAGAAAGAGATTAAGAATGATTCAAAGACTGAAATTAAGAATGAAACATTAAAAGGAAGAAGGTAACAAAGAAAGAAATTTAAAATGAAACAAAGATTGAAGTTAAAAATGAAACATTGAAAGGAAGAAGGAAACACAAAAAGAAACAAACACTGAAATAAGTAATTTAACAAAAAATGAAACAATTGAATGAAACAGGGAATGAAGAAAAGAATGTAAGGCGGCAGAAATAAAAATAAAGATACAAAGAATGAAGTAATGAGTTAAAGTATGACTGAAACAAAGTTTTAAAGTAAGAAGAAATAAGCGGTAAAATTAGAAGAATCAAAACAATGCAATGAAGAAAAATATCAACAAAGAATGAAACATAGAATGAAATTCAGACTGAAACAAAGAATGAAATTAAGAAATAAATAATAAATGATACGTTGATTAAATTTATAACGAATGAAAGAAAGATTGAAAAACGAAAACAATTTAAGCGTAATAAAAGTTAAAATTAAGTTTTAAAATAAGAATTTAACGCCGATCATGTAATATTGTGTCTGCCATAGTGCTGTATGTGTCCCTTGCCCTCCACTGGAGGTCCAGTGGAGGTCCGAAACATACAGCATAGTTATCTGTCGAATACGGTAAACATATAAATAACAATAACTTTAAGGATAGAAACTTAAATGATTTAATGAAATGTATGTAGCAAGAAAGAAATAGGTTTAAACAGTATTTATTCAATCAATTGCACATATAATAAATATAACAATGAGTAAATGTCATGTTATGGATAAAAGAATAAGCGAAAACGCTTATTTATCCTCTTCTCCATGAAATGGTGAGGAGGACATACTGAGATGTAGGGATAGAGAGAGAAAGAGACAGAGAGAAAAAGCGAGAGAGTAATTAGGAATGAGACATTTGAAAGAAGAATGAAACAAAGGATAAAATTAAAAATGAAACATTGAAGGGAAAAAAGAAGCATAAGACATAATTTAGACTGAAATAAAGAGTAAGGTAAAGAATGAACCATTCCAAGCAAATATCTCATGAAGAAAGGAACGATATTAAGAATGCAAAACAGTAATGAAATGAAGAATGAAACTATGAAGGAAAGAATGAAACATTGAAAGGAAGAAGGAAACAAAGAAAAAATTAAGAATCAAACAAAGATTGAAATTAGGTTAAAACATTGAAAGGAAGGAGGAAACACAGAAAGAAATTAAGAATGAAACAATGACTGAAATTTAGAATGAAACGTTGAAAGGGAAAAAGGAAATAAAGAAAGAAATTAAGAATGAAACAAAGATTGAAGTTAAGAATGAAACATTGAAAGGAAGAAGGAAACAAAGAAAGAAATTTAAAATGAAACAAAGATTGAAGTTAAAAATGAAACATTGAAAGAAAAATCCGAAACACAGAAAGAAACAAACACTGAAATAAGTAATTTAACAAAAAAAAGAAACAATTGAATGAAACAAGGAATGAAGAAAAGAATGAAACGCGGCAGAAATAAAAATTAAGAAACAAAGAATGAAGTAATGAGTTAAAGTATGACTGAACCAAAGTTTAAAAGTAAGAATAAATAAGCGGTAAATTTAGAAAGAAAAAAAAATGAACCAAAAATCAACAAAGAATGAAACATAGAATGAAATTCAGACTGAAACAAAGAATGAAATTAAGAAAGAAATAATAAATGATACATTGATTAAATTTATAACGAATGAAAGAAAGATTGAAAAACGAATACGATTTAAGCGTAATAAAAGTTAAAATTAAGTTTTAAAATAAGAATTTAACGCCGATCATGTAATATTGTGTCTGCCATAGTGCTGTATGTGTCCCTTGCCCTCCACTGGAGGTCCAGTGGAGGTCCGCAACATACAGCATATTTACCTCTCGAATACGTTAACATATAAATAACAATAACTTTAAGGATAGAAACTAAAATGATTTAATGAAATGAAGTATGTAGCAAGAAAGAAATAGGTTTAAACAGTATTTATTCAATCAATTGCACATATAATGAAATAATACAATGAGTAAATGTCATGTTATGGATTAAAGAATAAGCGAAAACGCTTATTTATCCTCTTCTCCATTAAATGTTCAGGAGGACAATACTGAGATGTAGAGATAGAGAGAGAGAGAGAGAGAAAGAGACAGAGAGAGAGAAAGAGACAGAGAGAGAAAGTAGGAATGAGCAGTTGAAAGAAGAATGAGACAAAGGAAAAAATAAAAATCAAACATTGAAGGGAAAAAAGAAGCATAAGACAAAATTAAGACTGAAATAAAGAGTAAGGTAAAGAATGAATCATTCCAAGCAAATATGTAAATGAAGAAAGATACGAATTTAAACATGCAAAACAGTAATGAAACTAAGAATGAAACTATAAAGGAAAGAATGAAACATTGAAAGGAAGAAGGAAACAAAGAAAAAATTAAGAATCAAAGATTGAAATTAAGTTAAAACATTGAAAGGAAAGAGGAAACACAGAAAGAAATTAAGAATGAAACAATGATTGAAATTAAGAATGAAACGTTGAAAGGAAAAAAGGAATTAAGAATGAAACAAAGATTGAAGTTAAGAATGAAACATTGAAAGGAAGAAGGAAACAAAGAAAGAAATTTAAAATGAAACAAAGATTGAAGTTAAAAATGAAACATTGAAAGAAAAACCGAAACACAGAAAGAAACAAACACTGAAATAAGTAATTTAACAAAAAAAAAGAAACAATTGAATGAAACAAGGAATGAAGAAAAGAATGAAACGCGGCAGAAATAAAAATAAAGAAACAAAGAATGAAGTAATGAGTTAAAGTATGACTGAAACAAAGTTTTAAAGTAAGAAAAAATAAGCGGTAAAATTAGAAAGAAACAAAACAATGCAATTAACCAAAAAATCAACAAAGAATGAAACATAGAATGAAATTCAGACTGAAACAAAGAATGAAATTAAGAAAGAAATAATAAATGATACATTGATTAAATTTATAAAGAATGAAATTAAGATTGAAAAACGAATACAATTTAAACGTAATAAAAGTTAAAATTAAGTTTTAAAATAAGAATTTAACGCCGATCGTGTAATATTGTGTCTGCCATAGTGCTGTATGTGTCCCTTGCCCTCCACTGAAGTCCAGTGGAGGTCCGCAACATACAGCATATTTATCTCTCAAATTCGGTTAACATATAAATAACAATAACTTTAAGGATAGAAACTAAAATGATTTAATGAAATGAAGTATGTAGCAAGAAAGAAATAGGTTTAAATAATATTTATTCAATCAATTGCACATATAATGAAATAATACAATGAGTAAATGTCATGTTATGGGTTAAAGAATGAGCGACAACGATTATTTATCCTCTTCTCCATGAAATGTTGAGGAGGACAATACTGAGATGTAGAGATAGAGAGAGAAAGAGACAGAGAGAGAAAGCGAGAGAGAAATTAGGATTGAGACATTTGAAAGAAGAATGAAACAAAAGATAAAATTAAAAATAAAACATTGAACGGAAAAACGAAGCATAAGACAAAAATTTAGACTGAAATAAAGAATAAGGTAAAGAATGAACCATTCCAAGCAAATATCTAATGAAGAAAGGAACGAAATTAAGAATGCAAAACAGTAATGAAATTAAGAATGAAACTATGAAGGAAAGAATGAAACATTGTAAGAAAGAAGGAAACAAAGAAAAATTAAGAATCAAACAAAGATTGAAATTAAGTTAAAACATCGAAAGGAAGGAGGAAACACAGAAAGAAATTAAGAATGAAACAATGATTGAAATTAAGAATGAAACGTTGAAAGGAAAAAAGGAAACAAAGAAATAAATTAAGAATGAAACAAAGATTGAAGTTAAGAATGAAACATTGAAAGGAAAATGGAAACACTGAAAGAGATTAAGAATGATTCAAAGACTGAAATTAAGAATGAAACATTTAAAGAAAGAATGAAACAAAGAAAGAAATTTAAAATGAAACAAAGATTGAAGTTAGAAATGAAACATTGAAAGGAAGAAGGAAACACAGAAAGAAACAAACACTGAAATAAGTAATTTAACAAAAAATGACACAATTGAAGGAAACAAGGAATGAAGAAAAGAATGAAAGGCGGCAGAAATAACATTTAAGAAACAAAGAATGAAGTAAGGAGTTATTGTATGAAACAAAGTTTAAAAGTAAGAATAAATAAGCGGTAAAATTAGAAAGAAACAAAACAATGCAAATAACCAAAAAGTCAACAAAGAATGTAACATAGAATGAAATTCAGACTGAAGCAAAGAATGGAATTAAGAAAGAAATAATAAATGATATATTGATTAAATTTATAAAGAATGAAAGAAAGATTGAAAAACGAATACAATTTAAACGTAATAAAAGTTAAAATTAAGTTTTAAAATAAGAATTTAACGCCGATCATGTAATTTTATGTCTGCCATAGTGCTGTATGTGTCCCTTGCCCTCCCCTGGAAGTCCGGTGGAGGTCCGCAACATACAGCGTATTTATCTCACGAATACGGTAAACATATAAATAACAATACCTTTATGGATCGAAACTAAAATGATTTAATGAAATGAAGTACGTAGCAAGAAAGAAATAGGTTTAAACAGTATTTATTCAATCAATTGCACATATAATAAAATAATACAATGAGTAAATGTCATGCTATGGATACAAGCATAAGCGAAAACGCTTATTTATCCTCTTCTCCATTAAATGGTGAGGAGGACTGTAATGAGATGGAGATGTACAGATAGAGAGAGAGAGAGAGAGAGAGCGAGAGAGAGAGAGAGAGAGAGAGAGAGAGAGAGAGAGAGAGAGAGAGAGAGAGAGAAAGAGAGAGACAGAGAGAGAGAGAGAGAGAGAGAGAGAGAGAGAGAGAGAGAGAGAGAGCGAGAGAGAGAAATTAGGACTGAAACATTGGGAAGAAGAATGAAACAAAGGATAGTAGTAAAAATGAAACATTGAAGGGAAAAAACAAAACATAAGACAAAATTTAGACTGAAAGAAAGATTAAGGTAAAAAATTAACCATTCCAAGCAAATATGTCATAAAAAAAGAAACGAAATTAAGAATGCAAAATAGTAATGAAATAAAGAATGAAACAATGAAGGGAAGAATGAAATATTGAAAGGAAGAAGGAAGCAAACAAAAAATTAAGAATCAAACACTGATTGAAATATTGAACGGAAGGAGGAAACAAAGAAAGAAATTAAGAATGAAATAAAGATTGAAATTAAGAATGAACCATTGAAAGGAAAAAAGATATACATTAAGAATGAAACAAAGTTAAAAGTTAAGAGTGAAACATTGAAAGGAAAAAGGAAACACAGAGAGAAAATAAGAATGAAACAAAGACAATAATTAAGAATGAAACATTGAATGGAAGAAGGAATCAAAGAAAGAAATTAAGAATGAAACAAACATTGAATTTAAAATGAATCATTCAAAGGATGAAGGAAACGAAACACAGAAAGAATTAAAGATTGATATAAAGTGTGAAGAATGAAGCAAAGAATGAAACAAATTATGGAATTAAAAACGAAAAATTGTTATTAAAAAAAGAATGGAACAAACACTGAAATAAATTATTTAACAAAAAATGAAACAATAAAAGGAAACGAGGAATGAAGAAAAGAATGAAACGCAGAAATAAAAATTAAGAAGAAACAAAGAATGAAGTAATGGGAACAAGTATGATTGAAACAAAGTATATAGCAAGAAAAAATAGGTTTAAACAGTATTTATTCAATCGATTGCACATATAATAAAAATTGCAATGAGTAAATGTCAGTTTATGAATTAAAGAATAAGCGAAAACGCTTATATATCCTCTTCTCCATGAAATGGTGAGGAGGTCAATACTAAGATGGAGATGTACAGATGGAGAGAGAGAGATAGAGAGAGAGAGTGAGTTAGTGAGAGAGAGAGAGAGAGAGAGAGAGAGAAAGAGAGAGATAGAGAGAGAGAGAGAGAGAAATTAGGAATGAGACATTTGAAAGAAGAATGAACAAGGGATAAAAGTAAAAATGGAACATTGAAAGGAAAAACAAAACATAAGACAAAATTTAGACTGAAAGAAAGATAAAATGAACCATTCCAAGCATATATGTTATGAAAAAAAAACAACGAAATTTAGAATGCAAAATAGTAATGAAATAAAGATTGAAACTATGAAGGGAAGAATGAAATATTGAAAGAAATAAGGAAGCAAAGAAAAAAATTAAGAATCAAACACTGATTTAAACATTGAACGGAAGGAGGAAACAAAGGAAGAAATTTAGAATGAAACTAAGTTTGAAGTTAAGAATGAAACATTGATAGGAAGTCGGAAACACAGAAAGAAATTAAGAATGAAACAAAGACAATAATAAGGAATGAAACCTTGAAAGGAAGAAGGAAACACAGAAAGAAATTAAGAATGAAACAAACATTGAAATTAAAAATGAAACATTGAAAGGAAGAAGGAAACGATTCTCAGGAAAAAACAAAATCTGATATAAAGAATGAAGCAAAGAATGAAATAAATAATGCAATTAAAAATGAAAAATTGTTATTAAATAAAGAATGGAACAAACACTGAAATAAGTAATTTAACAAAAAATGAAACAATACCATAAAACAATGAATGAAGAAGAGAATGGAACGCAGAAATAAGAATTAAGAAGAAACAAAGAGTGAAGTAATGGGTAAAAGTATTATTAAAACAAAGTATAAAAGTAAGAATAAATAAGCCGTACAATTAGAAAGAAACAAAACAATGAAATTAACCAAACAATCAACAAAGAATGAAACATAGAATGAAATTCAGAATGAAATTCAGACTGAAATAAAGAAAGAAATAATAAATGATACATTGATTAAATTTATAAAGAATGAAAGAAAAATTGAAAAACGAATACAATTTAAGCGTAATATAAATTAAAATTAAGAATTTAACGCCCATCATGTAATATTGTGTCTGCCACAGTGCTGTATGTGTCCCTTGCCCTCCACTGGAGGTCCGGTGGAGGTCCGCAACATACAGCATATTTGTCTCTCGAATACGGGAGACATATAAATAACAATAACTTTAAGGATAGAAACTAAAATTATTTAATGAAATGAAGTATGTAGCAAGAAAGAAATGGGTTTAAACAGTATTTATTCAATTAATTGCACATATAATAAAAAGAATACAATGAGTAAATGTCAGTTTATGGATTAAAGAATAAGCGAAAACGCTTATATATCCGCTTCTCCATTAAATGGTGAGGAGGACAATACTGAGATGCAGATGTGCAGATAGAGAGAGTGAGCGTGAGAGAGAGAGAGAGAGAGAGAGAGAGAGAGAGAGAGAGAGAGAGAGAGAGAGAGAGAGAGTGAAAGCGAGAGAGAAATAAGGAATGACACATTTGAAAGAATGAAAAAAAAGGGTAAAAGTAAGAATGAAACATTGAAGGGAAAAACAAAACATAAGACAAAATTTAGACTGAAAGAAAGATTAAGGTAAAAAAATGAACCATTCCAAGCATATATGTAGTGAAAACAAGGAAACGAAATTAAGAATGCAAAATAGTAATGAAATAAAGAATGAAACTATGAAGGGAAGAATGAAATATTGAAAGGAAGAAGGAAGGAAACAAACAAAAATTAAGAATCAAACACTGATTGAAACATTAAACGGAAGGAGGAAACAAAGAAAGAAATTAAGAATGGAACAAAGAGTGATATAAAGAATGAAACATTGAAAGGAAGAAAGATAACAAATAAATTAATAATGAAACAAAGTTTGAAGTAATGAATGAAACATTGAAAGGAAGAAGGAAACAAAGAAAGAAATTAAGAATGAAACAAACATTGAAATTAAAAATGAATCATTGAAAGGAAGAAGGAAACGAAACACAGAAAAAAAAACAAAGATTGATAAAAAGAGTGAAGAATGAAGCAAACAAATAACGGAATTTAAAATAAACAATTGTTATCAAATAAAGAATGGAACAAACACTGAAATACGTAATTTAACAAAACATAAAACAATTAAAATGAACGAAGAATGAAGAAAATAATGAAACGCAGAAATAAAAACTAAGAAACAGCGGATAAAGTAATGGGTTAATGTATGATTGAAGCAAAGTATAAAAGTAAGAATAAATAAGCAGTAAATTAGAAAGAAACAAGCAAATGAAATTAACGAAAAAATCAACAAAGAATGTAATTCAGACTGAAACAAAGAATGAAATAAATAAAGAAAAAATAATGATACATTGATTAAATTTATAAAGAATGAAAGTAAGATTGAAAAACAAATACAATTTAAGCGTAATATAAGTTAAAATTAAGTTATAAATTAGTAATTTAACGCCCATCATGTAATATTGTGTCTGCCACAGTGCTGTAGGTGTCCCCTGCCCTCCACTGGAGGTCCGGTGGAGGTCCGCAACATACAACATATTTGTCTCTCGAATAAGGTAGACATATCAATAACAAGAAGTTTAAGGATAGAAACTAAAATAATTTAATAAAATAAAGTAGTTAGCAAGAAATGAAAAGGTTTAAACAGTATTTATTAAATTAATTGCACATATAATACAAATACAATGAGTAAATGTCAGGTTATGAATTGAAGAATAATCGAAAACGCTTATATATCCTCTTCTCCATGAAATGGTGAGGAGGACGATACTGAGATGGAGATGTACAGATAGAGAGAGAGAGAGAGAGAGAGAGAGAGAGAGAGAGAGAGAGAGAGAGAGAGAGAGAGAGAGAGAGAGAGAGAGAGAGAGAGAGAGAGAGAGAGAAATTAGGAATGAGACATTTGAAAGAAGAATGAAACAAAGGATAAAAGTAAAAATGGAACATGGAAGGGAAAAACAAATCATAAGACAAAAAGACATGGAAGGGAAAAACAAATCATAAAACAAATCATAAGAAAATTTAGACTGAAAGAAAGATTAATGTAAAAAATGAACCATTCCAAGCAAATATGTTATGAAAAAAAAGAAACGAAATTAAGAATGCAAAATAGTAATGAAATTAAGAATGAAACTATGAAGGGAAGAATGAAACATTGAAAGGAAAAAGGAAAAATAATAAGAATCGAATACTGATTGAAACATTGAGCGGAAGGAGGAAAATTAGAAAGAGATTAAGAATGAAACAAAGATTAAAATTAAGAATGAAACGTTGAAAGGAAAAAGGAAACGAAGAAATAAAATAAGAATGAAACAAAGATTGAAGTTAAGAATGAAACATTCAAATGAAGGAGGAAACACAGAAAGAAGTTAAGAATGAAACAAAGATTGAAATTAAAATTGAAACGTTGAAAGGAAGAAGAAATCAAAGAGAGAAATTAAGAACGAAACAAAGGCTATTGAATGAAAAATGTAGCAAAGAATGAAACAGATAATGAAATTAAAAATGAAAAAAAAGTTATTAAATAAAGAATGAAACCAACACTAAAATACAAGTGAAAACGTAATAAATGATGAAATTAAGTTATAAATGAAGAATTTAACGCCAATTATGCAATATTGTGTCTGCCATAGTGCTGTATGTGTCCCTTGCCCTCCATTGGAGGTCCAGTGGAGGTCCGCAACAAACAGCTTATTTATCTCTCAAATACGGTAGACAAAAACATAACAAAAACTTTGAGGATAGAAACTAAAAAAAATTGAAATGAAGTATAAAGCAAGAAAGAAATTGGTTTAAACAGTATGTATTCAATCAATTGCACATAAAATGAAATAATACAATGAGTAAATGCCATGCTATGGATTAAAGAATAAGCGAAAAAAAAAGTGAAATATGCATATCGCTTATATAACCTCAACATTGAAAGGAAGACTAAAACAAAGAATGAACTTAAAACTGAAAGGAGTAATGAAATAAAAAACAAATTGAAAGAAAGAATGAAACAAAGTGTGGAAAAAATACTGAGTATTTAAACACAAATCGAAACATGAAAAGAAAGAATGAAATAACTATTGAATCAAGAATAACCCATTGAACGAAAGAATGAAACAAAATGAAATTGAGAATGAAACATTGTACGGACGACTAAAACAAAGAATGAAATTGCGACTGAAACAAATAATAAATTAAGAAATAAACATTAAAAGATAAAATGTAGCAATGAGTGGAACTAAACCGTAAACAAATAATGAAACAGAAAACAACAACATTGAAATGAAGAACGAAATGACGATTGAATTTAAGAATAAATCACTGAAGGAAAGAATGAAACTAATAATGAAACAAAGAAACCAAAAATGAAAGAACGAGTTAAAACAGAAGGAACGAAGCAAGGATAAATATAAAGAAGTCATATATCAATAAAAACAAAGATTGAAGCAAGTTCATGTAATGAGACACAGTGCGAAACAAAGAGTTAAATTAAGAATGAAGAAAGCAATAGAACAAATAATGAAATTACGAGTAAAAAATAAATCAAGCATGGAACAAAAATGACTTTAACAGTCAAACTAAGGATGGCACAAATAAACAAATTGAGAAAGAAACATTTAATGAAACAAATAAAACGACATGAAGAGTAATAAAGAATTAACCAAAAATAAAATTCAGAATGAGACGAAGCATGAGAGTAAAAAAATGAAATTTAAAAACAAACAAAGAAGGAACGAATGTATTAAACAAGTAATGAAATAGACCAAAACAAAAAATGTAGAAAGATACAAAAAACTAAACAAGGAAAGCAACAAAAAATAAAACAAATAATAAATCAAAGATTACAATTAAAAATAAACAAAGAAGAAAGTACGAAATAACGAATAACAAAAAGAAGGAAAGCAAAAATGTAAGAAGGAAAGGGAAAAAAGAAAAGAAAGAATCAAAAACAAAGAATGAAATTAAGAAAGAAACAAACAAGCAAAGAATGAAATAAGAACAAAAATAGGAATGAAACTGGAAATGAAACTACGAAATGAAACAAATGATTAAAGAAAGAATGAAGCAAAGAGACTAGATCAAACTACACGACTGGATTTTTAATGCGGCTTGTGAAGAACATGCAATAAGTCATATACAAATTTAACAGACATAAAATGCACTAAAACGACAGTAAACCTGTTAGCATTGAAGTTTGTACTGTATATGACGTGTCACATGTGCTTTACAAAAGGTCCCAAGCCCTTAAACGCAGAGGGAAAATCAATCAAGATACATTAATATCTAAAATGAAAGAAAAAACAACAACAAAAAATTGCATAATTGTGCATGCAAGTTCTACAGACAACATTATAAGCCGTGGAAAGAAACAAAGACTGATATAAAGAATGAAGAATGAAGCAAAGAAGGAAACGAAAAATTGAAAAAAAGGACAAAATAGACAAAAACGAAGATGCAGAAGATGAAAGCATTGTGCCCATCGATGGTCTACTGATGGCATTTCTTTCTGGCTTAGAATCCATTGGCGTTATCAACTACTACCTTGCTGTAACGAAAGCAAAGAGAAAGATCAGGAGCCAATATCACTGCATGCAAAAACACAATGCTGAACTTATTATCGTTTTTATACTGGCGGCGAGGCTAACAGTCTTTAAAGCTGGTATTCAAAAGCAGGCATCCTAAGAAGACACGCAGCTTTCAACTCCGATATATCATTTCGGCTATATGCATACTCAAATATGCGAGGTTCTGTAGTGACCATGAGAAAAAACGGAAACTGGTGCAGGCGTTGCAATCACAACATTTTACGAATCCTGATCGCTTTCGAGTAAGTTTTGGTGTATTTTTTAATCGCTCAGGCCAGAAACTCCGCCTAAAATTGAAGAACAACACGCTGCGAGCTACGATACTGACCTGATAACAAGTCACTTTTTATGCATAGATAGCCTTGCTGTTAAAGAAGTAGTGCAAATAATGCTATTCTCACCCATTATATAATTTATTAACAAAACCGACAAAAATGCCCGAATAATAACATAAATTCATTGAAAAATCACAACAGGCGATAATCCCTGATAATAATTTCGATTCGGCTAGCTGTCCAGATGGTTTTTCCCACCATTTATAAAAAAGTAATTACATGTGCTCTAACAATAAACGTCTACTTGTACAATGAATCTTATCAAAAAAATCGGTTTAGGGAACTATAGTTTTCAATACGGTAGCAGACGACAAAGATATTAAATGTGTACAGATGAAAAGCTAAACGACTACAATTATATTTAAGAACATATAAACTATCATATATTATCCTAATTTAACACGCGCGGCATATTTGTTTACATTCCGCGGGGATGTCGCTCAAAAAAAAGAGCGTAACATTTTCTTAAAGTTAATTATTTCTGTTATTTGCCGGTCAATTTTTTACGTTTTTGTGGCTTTTATCTAATAGTATATTTTCACTACATTAATTTTAAAAGGCCTCAATGTATTGATATGTCACGAAATGTACGGGGAGACTTTTACACAAATAGCGCCAATCATATCAACTCGGCGATCTCCGGCAAGCTTCGGATTCACACCTCTTAAATAATTGTAGGAATACACCTGTTGGTGATTTGCCCCGTCGAACAACCTCCAGTTGCTAATTGTAAACATGGCTAACTTTTCCGAAAGTCGAAATCAAAGTTGAAATGGGAGCAAAATAATTAATTGAAAAATAATTTTATTGTATTTGATCTCTATATTAGTGTTACAGGAGGAATTTGTATACCAGATAATAACAATACCAGTTAATTGTTGAACAGCTCAATAAAACTGAATAAATTGTAAATGTATATATTGATTGAAAATTTCTGTCTAGTAAAGATATAAGATGCTGAACACGGCACCAATGGTGGATCAGGAATAGATGTTGGTTTATTATCCGGTGTTTGGTACATATCCTGGGCCCAGTACTGTTCAGTGATTGCACTTTATACTTTTATTATCATCTTAATTACTCCTAGCCCTTCACATACCGGTTAATAACCCATCCATAGGGGTCGTGCCCCAACTGTGTGTGTGTATCGTGAATCCCTTGCAACAATAAATTGTTATGGCTCTAAAGCCCTGGGATCCTACATATAACACCAAACTTGAGTTTGGCTACTATTCATGCGCAGAATGATTTAACAGAACATAATATGAGCACCCCTTCCATTTTCAGCTTTTATCCAATATATTTAAGTAGTCAATGTGACTACTTAAGCCTGGAGTCGTGGGATTTTCCAGCAATTTTGGTTATGTGACCTGGATATTTTGAGCGAACTACTACGTAATTTGTTTATTTAAAACCAAGATCAACCTTCTATTTTTATTACTGTCACTCCTCTTCCATTTTGAAATACAATGAACCAACTAATTTTCATCTTCTAATTAGTGATTCTTGTGGTCATAACAAGATCATGAGAGAGATCAGACATTCTTATATAAATAATATGGTAAATTTTATAGATACGAAGGCTGTTTCATAAATCCGCGGAATTTTCTTCTAAAACACTCATTTTTAAATACAATTACACCAAATTTCGCGCGTATACTCTCTAACATATATTTAGATGAATGTATATAGTATGAATGTTTGTTATATTTTTATCGCGCATTTAGCGGTATCTATAGCAACCAAGTTAACCGCGTTCTTTAGTTTGACGTTAGAAGTGCTGGATGTTGACTTCGGCGTGCTTCAAGTACTACTTGCTACCATTCTTTAAAGTTATCTGTATTATTTTTTGTTCGCTGTATTGCAATGAAATCTGACACACGCATCGGCAAAAAGTAACGGTATGTCACAGTATAATTTGTTTTTTATTCATATACCTTATATTAAATATACTAACGAATTCCGCGGACTTATGGAACAACCCTCTTTACTTAATAACTTTAAATGGATTTTTGTAAATGCAGTAAACATCTTGTTTAAAAATGTTTAAATGCTTATCAGGAAAAGCTACACCCTGAAAATACAGCATCCAAGGAATTTTACTTGAATATACCAAGGCAACAGTTTTAAGGATTAGTATACTCTCATTAAATAAAGGCAAAACTATACTTCTTTTGTAAACATTTAAAGTTCCTTTTTTAGATTTTTTGAATCCAAAATATTGTCCCTGACATGGCAATCAAATTCTTGCTGGTATAAGGCATTTATCCACATCTTCAAAATGTGACTTGTTTTGTAGACTAGTCAGTTATCCAATTCTAGGCTCAACTCCATGGCTTCCTCGGCTATTGCACGGTGCAAGACAGGTCAACAGCAGCTCCATATCAATGACACATTTGTTAACATACAATGAAGCAATGACATGAAGCCAAATCAATCTAAATTTCCAATTAAATGAACTATGGCAGCTAAACAGTTGCTTGATGGCCTGAAAAAAACTTTACGAATGATTCAGCCAGAATCTGAAACATCAAAAGTGTGTGTACATATTAGGTACAACAGCATTCAAATTTAATATTTGATATTTTCTCATTCTTATGTTGTATGATAAGTAAGCAAAATAATTAATAATAATAATAATAAAAAGCTGCATGCAATTGTTGACAAATGGTATTCTCCTTCAAGTAGCAAGGCAGTTAGTAGACTTTAACCGCCATTGAAAATTAAACTCCACAGAAGTGACCATATACGTATTATACTGCTTTCACAACAAATATAAATTTGATACAGATTAATGATCATTAATTTTGTATCAATCAAGCAACCAAAAACATATCTGGCTTCAATTTCCACCATCAATTTGGAATTAAATATGATGTTAAGGATTCTGACAATCCAACCTTGTAATCATAAATACTTTTATTCTTCAAGTGCTAAGCAGCAGTACCACACATAAACCATCGGCAATTCATATGAAAAAAATACTGTTAGATACAATAGCACTCTGCTAAATGCTCAAACTTTACTTAATAGAGTTTTGGTATGCATCATTTTAAATTACTAAATATAAAAAAGTTGTGTATTTTGGATTTATACTTTGCATTTCAAGAAATATTTCCATAAAAATGCATGTTATTTACCCTTTGGCTATTAATCACCCTCTGCAGCATGCTAATCTGCTCTGTAACATAGCTTGCATGGTGAGTGCTACTGCACAACAGCACATTGGCCATTAGCTAGGCTCCCTCAGTGCAAGAGGACCTAGGGGTTCAGGTGAGACAATGCAGAAAAATATTCACCGTTTGATTTCAGGATGGATATCTTACAAATTTAAGTGCACAGATTGTAAGATTCAAATTTGCAAACATAAAAAAACTACAGCTTTGATAAAATCAAGTGATTTTACTCACAAGCAGATTTCAGTAGAACCTTGCCGATATGTGATGTATCATGTAATTAAAACAATGTAATGAGAGAGCAGTTCATCTGACATGACTGAATATATCCATTTTAAACTATAAATATTATGAACATAATATTCATTTGATATAAACAATTAATCAACATGTGTATTGGATATGATGACTTTCTGTTAAAATAAGCATGAGAAAACAGATACAATGTATTATATAGTTCATTTTGACATTCCATATTATAATGCCTACTATGCTTCCTCTAGCCAGTAATGTATGATTTCTACTAGCTGGAATTCCCAGGTTGCATGATGCTTGCTTTGCCTGGTTAATGGTTAATATGGTCATGCATCACACCATTCACCTTGCTTATGTGTTACAAAGCCAACTAGCACTAAGCAGAGGGTGATTAATACAAAAGGGTGCATATATAGAGAAAACACATAGTGATTAAAAAGCATAGTAATTACATTAATGCAAAAAATCATTGAAACAGTAGACTTTAAAAATTGTGTCTGATCCATGTGAAATAATCCATGGATCTGTTTTGGCAGTCGAAAATACAATTGTTATGCATACCAAGACATAACATATGGATTGGCAGAGAGTAACCAAGCAAGCTATGCAATTAGTTTACCTTAGTCTACAGTTCTCTGCGTACACTTATTCTGTATACAGTTGGAGTTCTCTACAAACTCTTCTACGAGGGGTTCTCTGCCCAGTCACTGTGTGGTTCACTTAAGCACTTTTTCCAACATAATTTTCTTGGATTTAGTACAATTTTTGAGAATGGCAGTGATTTATGCTGGATCTTGCCGAAAATTCTTGAAGTCGGAAAAATATTTGGACCAGACTTTATTTACAGTCTTAAAACCGAGCTCATGGTTGCTTCAGTTTTCAAAATTTTCTTTTGGGGTGACTACCGAAGGATTTCGGCATTTCAGCTGTGCAGTGTTTGACTAAACTAATGTCACACCCGAGACGTTATCATACTTAAAAGATTCTCTGATTGCTGCCGTACAGTAACAATACAGTGAAAACCTTTTAAGTTCGGGGAATAGCTTGCCCTCTATTTACCATCGATTCACATTTGTCAGGGACTGGCTTAGGTTGTCAGAACAGGGAGAAGTTTTCCAAATTTAGGGAGAAGTCAACTATGATTTGGGATTTTTGTATGAACTATATAGGGAAAATCTTCTCCCTTGGCTTATAAGGGTAGAAGTTCTGAACATTTGGGAGACTATTTCTCCCAAGTCTCCCTATAAGCCATTCCTTGATTGTACCACGGCCGGTACCCACCAGGAATATTTTGAAAATAATGGTGAAATCTGCTTGGAATTTTAAATGCTTTGAGGAGTTCTTGATTCAAGGGCTATTTAGTATAGAAACAACAACGAACATTTGATATGAGCATGTACACTTGTCAGGTTACCAGCTACGCGCTTGCTTATTTTTTTTTACTTTAAAATGTCTCTTTTGGTCAACAAACACAATAAAACTCGTTTAACAGTTCATTTCCTGGTTAGTGAACTCCATTTTGGATGATGTAGTTCGTCAATATGGCGGACACTGCATTATTACCGAGGTGATTACGTAGAATTACCGAAGCGTGATCCAAGTGAAATAGCGCTACTGTGAATATCAAGTGATATTGCCTCAATGGAAGTAAGATACATATAGGTGGGGAAAGTAACCATCTTACAAACCTTTAGGCATAAAGGAAAAGATCTAAGCACCAGACATGGCGACATTGCCTAGCCAATAGTACTATACATGGTGACAGAACGTGCTATCCAAGTAGAGAAATGTTCAGGCATCGGATATTTAACATAACTATCCACAAATGACCGATGACTGGTGCTTAGATCTGCAAGTAGAATTTATGGGATTTTAGGTCTAACATTTTTCGTTACTTTTCTAACTTTTCTTAGCTAATGTTAAGTAAACATAGTAAACTAATAACATTGATTTATGCAAAGTCAGGATTCAAGTTTTCTTTGCGTGGTTCAAGAAAAGACATGAATGAATTCCCTATGGCATGAAAGTGAATACAGTTTAGAAAATGTCATTACTTTTTCGATTATCCCTGTATAGATTTCTAGAAACAATCTGTCAAAACAATTACCGGCCGCTAAATACCAATCTGCCATGCTATAATCACGGAATAGTGCAAACACAACCAACGCATTAAAAATTTGTGTTTTCTTAGTAAAGCTGAGAACAACATTTACTGTAGACATTCAGTACATTAAAGAAAATATTATAAACGGTTATTTTTACTTTAACAGTATCTGAAATCCTGTCAAACCAGGAATTTACTTTCCGGTATAAATGATGCCCTTTGGGCAAGTACGAGGTTGTCGCACCATAGAACCTTGTTTAAACCCCAGTAGCAAATTGTTTTCCCGTTCGAAGGCGGTAACCCCAAGGGTTCTCTTTTTCGCTTATTGTTTGTGGTGTCTTATTTCAATTTTTTTATAAACACCTGCTCTCTTTTCTTCTCTACTTATGGCTAAGTGGGGAGGCTTTGTTTTCTGAGTTAAGTTTGGTGCACAAATTCTTATGGTTCCTGACCATAAATCGTCCAAGTTTGAGACATCTGAACTTCGAACAAAAAGTTCTCTCTTACCGAAGATCTGGAATATTTTTAATGGGTTTTTGTTTGCATATAGGGTGTTTACTGATCTTAGGGTGCACTTGTTTTTCGACATTTTGACGCCTTTAAGTTGGTGCATGAATTCTTATGGTCCCTGACCATAAATCCTCCATGTAAGAGAGATATCCGAGCTTTGAGTAAAACATCTCTCGTACCGAATACATTGATTTTTTTAGCTTAAAGCGGGTTTACCGACCTTGAGGCGCACTTGGTTCCCCACACTTTTGACGTCTGTTATTTGGAGCACGTATTGGTGGCGTCCCTGGCCATAAATCTTCCAAGTTTGATAGATATCAGAGCTTTAATCAAAAAGTTCTCTCTTAACGAATTTCTGGATTTTAATATCTCAGCTTTTGATAACCGTAACTTTTTCATTCATTATTGTTATTATTTACCATTTTTGAAAGACGTTGAACGCGGTACCTACAATTGTATACATATTGAGTAGCTCTCAACCCGGGGCTAGGCAGCAAGGACAGTAATATGCATTTCCGTTACTCCCCATGGCCAGGGTAACTCAAACCGAGCCTTCAATATTTTGGTATTTATCGTGTTCGATTTTCTTTTCCATATACATATATTCACATAGAAATCTACCAGGCAAAAAGAATCAAGTTAGCGTACTGTATAAGTGGTTATCACGTTTGACAAGAAAATTATTAAATGTCCCGATACCCCGCCGAAAACAGGTGTAATGATAAACTGTTCAAATAAGTTTTCTCTATCTTGACTATCCCTTTGACCGGAAAAAGATCCTTCAATGCTCATTGTCGTTTTGCGCTGGAATATAGCAATACAATTTAACATTTCGTATTATATAGAGACCGCAATGTAAAAAAACTATACAGTTGTTCACTCTCAGGACCCATCTCTAATTGTCTCTGGAAAACAATCACTCCACGTCATAATTTTATATGTAATTATGTTAATCACAATTCGGAATTAGTGTGAAATATAAGTTACTGATGAATATATTTGACAATTCTAAAAAAATAACTTCCATAAAATCTTTATATTTTCTCTCGCAGTTACATGTACTCGTAATTATTAATTAACTATCTCATATTGGCCAATTAATTTTCGTATTGGCCAAGCAATTCCCGTATTGGCCAAGATGGGTCTTCTGGTAAATTTGATATTTTTATACTGTTAATTAATAATATTGTCATTTGAATTCAAGTATGACTACCCGTGGCCCAATAACAAAGCTAATATGAATTAACTTGTCTAATGATTAATAACATTATACTATTTCCGGATCATTTATTGGACACGTGTACGTTATTGTTTTACTTATCATAGTGCGACCAAATTCGATGCCTCAGTTGCTAAATATAAATACAGTATACATTTTTCAAAATGACAGGCAACTGACTTCCGGGCCGTAGCCGAGTACTCTAACCACTAGACTATCGAGGATCCCTGTAGGGTATGAAATGTTTTCTTTATACTGTGCCAGACATTACCTTAAAGAAACAGAGAAGTTATTTTTATGCAGTATTTATGTTCGTTTGAAACGGCCACAATTTGCAACATTCAATGGAGGTAAATCTATGAAATGACAAAAGTTTTCTCCCTTGGAAACACTCCACAATTTGCTATTTAAAAGGGAGATCACTCTTTGCAATCTTTAAACAATAGTTAAGACCCTTTAAAAACTATGCTATTTGCAATATTCAAGTGAGTAAATCAATGAGATAACATCAGTTGTGAATGCCAAAACAAGTATCAAAATGTAAAAAATATAATACTAAGCAGTAACAATAAATATATAATAAATCAAATATAGTTTTATATATAACAATAATAAAAAATATATGAATAAAAGGATATAAATGATGCTTAATTAAATTGATAAATTATAATAAACAACAAAAATATATTAAACGAAATCGTTTCACGAATAGTATATACATATCTCTATTTCCACCCTATAAAATCACTTTCTCTATAAAATTTTATGAAAATATTTCTTGTTAAAAGTTTACAAGACCCATTTTCAAAAACATAATCATGATTTTTTGCTGTTAAGTATGAAATAATCGTAGCTTGGCACCTTGTTTGATACAGTGAATATGAAATAAAAAATTATTATCTGATAGAAATAAAGGAAACAATGCGTGTATGAAAACAAAAAATCTTACAGACATCTCTCTAGTGAAGTCATGTTGCAGAAAGATAACAAGATTTGGTCGGAACCTCACGCAAATAGGCAATGATTTTTTCATTATCAGTTAATGCAGTAGTTTCATAGTCTCTTTTATGCTGACACAATTATACGAAGAAAGGGTTTATTTGACGTATTCAAATTTAAAGGAAAACATAATGCTTTTAAGTCATTTTGTTTTTATTTTTATAAAAAAGAGTACAGATATGTCAAATTTTGTATTAGGGACCACTATTGTAGTCTAAATGTGTTCCCTCTTAAATAACTTTTAAATTATAACTACCACTTTTGTGGTCTGAAAATTTGTCCGCTATGATAATTTTACAATCAAGTTTCAGTCCAATCAGATTTTGTCCATATTTTCGGACATAGCCACTGATGATGACAATGATGATGATGTTGTTGCTATTAATATTGTTGTTGATGATGATGATTATTAATTGATTGATTGATTGATTATTTTGATTTGTTGATTGATTGATTATTTTGATTGATTGATTGATTGATTGATGATGTAGTGGATGAAAAAGTTACTGCTGCTGCTGACGACGACGAGGGTAATGGTTGGTTTATTATGTAAATATGTGTGACAGATACGGTCAGGCATTACCTTCAAATTGCAGAAACGTACATGGCACATTAAGAAAGCTGTGATTAAGTCGGCCAAATATGTCTCTCACGTTTGACATATACGTTTCGTGACATAAACGGTCCGACAGTGCTTTGTCCTATCCTATATGTCATCGAACATATATTGGCTTGGGTATTGAAACACCCATATAAAAACTCGCCAAAGTATTAAAACAAAAGCAATTTTAGAAGTACTCTTAACACAGTACTTAATTATCGTGATCAACGACCGTCATCAGTTGAAATAAATCAAGATATTGCGTGAAATTAGTAAATAAAAACGTATAGTGAACATTACATGTATTGTTCAATTTTTTTCTTCCGGATTATTTGTTCTAAACAAATCGAATATCATCATATTCAGGCTAATTACAGATAAGTTAATCTCTCGATATAATTGTTGTTTTTTTTTCGCCAATATAAAGAAAGGAAATGTACAGTACTACTAATCAAACGATATTCAAAATATAGGAATAACCATGCCGTAATTTTGAAGTTTGCGACGGTATACACAGATTTTAATGGTCGCAAATATTTTTAACGGCGAAGGCGAAGCCTGAGCCGTTAAAATGATTTAAGACCATTAAAATCTGTGTATACCGTCGCAAACTTCAAAATTACTGCATGGTTATTCCTATTCTAACGCTCTTCCATACTACTCTCAATCGGGCCTCATTCCATACGTCAAACGGGTACCATGTTCTATTTATCCGTATAGTAAACAACGGTACGGTATTACCCAAGGGAACCCGATTATCCATACGTCGGTGAGATTACCGACAGTAAACAAGTTAAATAATTCGCAAATAGAGGTCAAAACTTCAACATTGTTGATTACATCGACGTTTCGGCCATAATGCCTTCTTCAGGATTGTTTGTCATAACAGGAAATGACGTCAACGTCAAACGACAGTAAACAAGGAATTTTACGGTCGCAAATTAAAGCCATCTGACCAATCAGATTGCTCGAAATTTATTTAGTGCGTTAGAATATGATATTTAATAAGCCTAAGAGCTGTTATATCTTTCTCATCCTCTATTAAATCACTCTTTTGTTTACTTTTATTTCTTTCAGAAGCACCAGAGCACCAGAACTGTACGTTCTGTAGTTAAAACCCTCTTACGCCGGAGTCATTATTTTAGGATGTTGTTGATGTCGCGGCGGAAATGACGTTACGGAGCGCTAAAGTTAACGTCGCTATTAATTTCGATGCGGTTTGAGACTCATATGTATTTTTTCAAGCGTCATAAGTGTATCTTCATTTACTTTTTGTTAAAATTAATAATTTTAATATTAGTACATTGCATTTATTCATATTGTATATTTACAACTTTCTCCGCGATTTGTGTTTGACGAAACTAATGTTATGAAGCATAAACGTACTCTGAAACAGAACATGCGTATAGTATGTTTGTGATCGGACACAAAAACCGACAACCGGTCTTTAACAAAGTACCTGAGGAAACTAATTTCTCAGAATGCCCATGTACCGATGTACTCAATTTCACTATCCGAATGCATCATCTTCCGATTTTTTGTTGAAAGAAAAAGAAAATGCAGGTAAATAATGCCGGTAAATTATTTTTTTCTTATTTAAATTGTGATACACATGAATGGTTGCATGGCAATCCATCTGGTGTGAGTTTTAGATATAACTCATGATTTACTTTAATTGCATTCGCTTGACTCGTGGATAGTTTATGCGCAAACGAAATCTTTGAAAAAAAAGAGCGGGAACCGGACTACTAAAGAAAATATTTGTTTCTATCAGGCAGTAAAAACGGTTTTCTGAATTGGTTGTTCATCCGTTCCATTCGGGTTGGAGTTCGAGATTTCCCGGTATTAATACGAGTAAAGCGTTGGTTGTGCATCTCAGCGGCCTTTCGAAGTGGGAGAAGTGAATTTAATAGCCGTCATTGTATATTATATACCGAGTATTTGTTCCGCTTTTCACAAAGGATTAACATGATTTGTATCGATTGCAAATTTTAAAAAAAATGCGTCAGATTTTGACAGGAAAGTTCACAGGTCTTTTTACATGTATCTGCTCTGTGTATTCGCCAAAATAAATGGGAAAAAGAGACAACCACTGAATTGAACCAATTAAAGTGCCATATATTTTCGTCTTCCAGATTTCTGATTCATAGAAATTTAAGTATTTCTTGATTTAGTTCTGTTCGCCTAGAAATAAAAATATAGCCGTTTTATTGAAAAACCAGCATACTTGTTTTTATGCCAGGATGGTACATCGTATTTTGGTATTTTTTTACTAACAAAAGTAGATTCTAATTCCGGGCAAATCAAACTTTTACCGACATGCAACTTTTTTTCATAAATATCGGGGTTATTAGCAGATTTTCCAACAATGCTTTAGTAAGGAAAAAGTATTTATAAAAACAAAAATTTTCTTTTAATTTGGAGAAATATTCTTTTATCATCATTAAAAATTTTGTGCGCATTACAAATACTGATTGATTGTCTGATTGATCGATTATTTGGTTGATCGATAAATTGTTTGATTGATTGGATAATTGATTTATCAAATGATTGACTGATCGATCTATCGACTAATCAATATGTTAGCATCTAAACCCTTTATACATTAATCAGTCACCTTTTATTTTTTCCACAATCCGCATCCAGCCACCCGATTGATACATTGTAGACTAGCCACCCAGTACTTTTTTTCTTTTTGTAAGAAATGATGCTTATGCTTTCCGCCGGCTTGTTTATTCAGGACTAAATAATGTTCTTTGCATGAAATCGTAAAATGCATCAAAGTTGATGAGTTTTAATTTAATCGAATTATAAATTATTACCATTCCAAACTTCATTATACTTCGTTAAATAGATAAGGTACACGTTATATTTCTGGAAAATGCTTAAATTGGAACTCTTTGCCTAGGCCGACTGTTCTTGCTTTCACGGAAATTTCATCCTCGCTTATAAACCTTTTACAACATTTAACTATAACATTCCCTAAGTATTAGACAATGAAATATAAGATCTTGATAAAGAACTCGCGCACCCGGATGGTTAAATTTTTACCATGCAATTGATGTCTTGACGCGACCGCCGTAACGACATCGAGCATATGACGCAAAAATTGAGCCCGAAAATGACGTCGTTTTTTGTTTTAATGACGTCATTAAAGAAAATATGTTTACATGCAATCATGGCGCGCCATTTGCTAATAAAATCTTACAACTATCAAAAATATGACAAGGAATATACATTTTTGTAATTTAATATCATTGTATTTTAAAAGAGACTTATATGTCGCTCTCGGTCTCTCCCGATAAGCGACTTTAATGTCGCTCTCGGCGTTATACGGGAGCGACATAAAAGTCGCTCTCGGCGTAAGAGGGTTAATACAAACGTAGCTAATCAAAAAATGTACAGTTCTCTCATTAGTTATTTCATTTTAAAAGGTTTGCTACAGAATGGAATAATTCGCAATTTAACAGAAACTTCGCCAACAGAAATTGAATATTTTGTCTTCCTCTAAAATGTGTACAGGGCTGAAGGTTATAAAGCTGAGATTGGAAACCAATCTCAAATCTCAAGGATCTGATTGTGCAATTGATTGATGCAATCAGATGCTTGAGATTTGAGATTGGTTTCCATGCTCAGTTTTATAATCTTGTGCACAAATCAACTTAAAAAAAGTACAGATATTTCTAAAATATCAGTTACGAACACCTGGAGCACGATGGAACAAACATAGTTGGCATCAAATATTTCATGAACCAAAAAACTACGAGGAAATAGTGCGCAAAATTCCTGAGGAAAGAAAACTCATATATTTTAGAATCATAGTAATTTCATTTTGGATTTCCTTTTACAGATGGAAAATGCAAATGTGTTCTATTACTCTTTTAAAATAGATAAAACCAGTAAATCTTTGACAGAAATCATTGTCTGATTAATAAACTTGTTTATTCAATGAAATAACAAAATTCGATATACATGCCATTTCTGCAGAATTTCAATATCGTTGCCAACAATAATATAAATCAAATTCTGAAACCATTTCACTCTTACATGTGAAAATCTAATATATCTTTAAGAAGAAGTCAGTTTGCAATTTGCCATGTGGACAACACAGTTTCTGATACGAAATTGCGTTTGCGAAATAAGAATAAAATATTGCTTGCTGATATTGATACAATTTCTTTCATCAGAAAACACATTCTCGATATTCTAAGTGTATATTCGAAAAAGGTTTTGATTTAAAAGTAATTTCCTTATTATGAAAAGTAGTAATCAAAGAAATTATTCGGCGCGAAGCTGTAGCTGGTGAAATAAATGTCATACGCCACAAAATTTACTAAGGTAAAGATTTTAATTTTGAAAAACTGCTTGATATAGAAAACTGTTTTTTATCTTTATTTCAATCGTGCAATACATGTACATGTAGTACTACGAGTATGGAAATAGTCCTCGATTTTAAACATTCAGACTTCTTGAGAATATATATTGATTTGTGATCTTGATTTCATTCTATCACTACATGAGCAATTTAGGAAACTAAATACTTGATATTATTTAATAATCATGATTTCAATCAATCAATACATGTAATCGATGAACTTTGAAAGCAATCGAACACGACAAGTACAGTGTATCAAAATAGTGCTGGGCCCAAGATTATAAAACTAAGTTTGGAGATCAGTCTCAAATCTCAAGCATCTGATTGGCTGAAATGGCGACCAGTCGCCATTTCAGCCAATCAGATTCTTGAGATCTGAGACTGATCTCCTGATTTAGTTTTATGATCTTAGGCCCTGGCTCGATTTGATTAAGCCTGTTCATGAGCACTAATGGAAGTGCATATTACTGTTCTCACCTCCAAACCCCGGGTTGAACACAACTCAATATTTAAGTACCGTGTTCAACGGCCTTCGAAGAGCTATATAATTAAGAACAGCACTAATTGTAAGATGGGAGATTGTCGCATGTTTGTAATCTTATATGTGGACATTTTCAACCGAGTCCTATTAATAACAAAGCAGGTACTGGCAGCTTTACTTTTAAATTTCCTGTACTTTTCAAAGAAATAACTTGTTTCTCTCAATTTTAAGATTCTTATAAAGTAACGCTTACAATAAATTCTCAAAGTTAAATTGCAACGTGTCAGTATGGTGCCAATTCTAATTGTAAAATTAGTGTTGCTTGGATTTAACACCATTTGATTGTCTTATTCCATTTGCGTTACGACATTTTTCTTCTAATAAATAAAACTTATACTATATATTTCCGAGAATGGCATTTTAACTGTCAGTCTGTGGGAATAAAATTTATAACTAACTTTGGATTGACGTAATAGATGAAAAGGGAACTTTGAAAACAACTGAACACGACTTATATGAAAATAATTCAGGCTTGTTTTAATTAAGCCTGTTCGTGGCTTAACATAGACATGTACGAGTATATTACTGCCCACGCTGCCAAAAGCCTGGTTCAGCGAAACTCAATATTTGCACCAATAAACAGTACAGTTTCTATCCATCCAAAATGACGTTGAAAAGAAACAATAAATGAGGTATTTTCTAATTTATACGGTATTTTAGCAGCGTTCAGAAGTTGATTATAACACTGATGTACAAGAAGCACTAATTTAGTCGCAACAAGGCACTTACAACGATACTGTTAAATTGATATAGATGAAAAGGGAACTGTGAAATCCTACGAACCTGAAATTAGTGCTTTTTTAATAATTATATTATGATAGAACTGAAATAGAATATAAATGGTTACAGATAAACAATTTAAACAATAACTGATACCTTGTTTAGTTGTAATATTTTAAAGAAGAGTTCTTACTGATAGTAGCTCACATGAAAGGCGATAAAATATCTAAGCACAATAAAGCACCGATAACCGCACTGGCGACTTCCACAGACGATGAAATATCTAAGCACAATAAAGCACTGATAAGCATATAAATTGAATCTACACTGGCTCTATTACAATGCTTATAACACATTTTCAATCCTACCAGCAGCGAAATATGTTTGATACAGGTTATTCTTTAAAAACACTGGAGAAAAACAAGAACAAAGAATGCATATTAAATGTTAATTAACAATATAGTTTACCTAATGTCATGTATACACTTTCTTTATGAAAATGAAAACATATTGTTTTAACAACATTATCTTTCTTCTTCAATTTTCAATACGTCAAAATAAACCATTCCCTTGTATAATTGTGTCAGCATGAAAGAGACTAAAAGACGACTGCTGAAACTGATAATGAGAATGCATTGCCTGTTTGCGTGAGGTTCCCACTAAATCTTGTTATCTTTCTGCAACCTGACATCACTAGAGAGATGGCTGTAAGTTTGTTTGTTTGTTTTTTGCTTTCAAACACGCATTGTTTCCTTTATTTCAATCAGATAATTATGTTTTTTACTTTTATATTCGCTGTTTTCAACAAGGTGCCGTGCTACGATTATAATTATCATGCATGTCATACTGAACAGCAAAACCAATTATGATAATTTTTAAAGTTGGGTCTTGCGTTTCTATCGGTGAAAATAGTCTGAGATCATTTTATGCTTTTCGTGTTATTAAAACAAGTTCGTATATTTTTTAGTGATAATAAACGATTCTTTTGTTTTGAAACAAGTAAAACTGAAAACGACCTCGTTTATGGAAATACGGCATTATTTTTGTTACAGAAGGTATTTAAGGAACTTTACCGTTTCTTTGTTTATATATTTTTCTTTAAGTTACTGTCATTAGCGCCAGCTCGGAAGTTGGCTCTTTTTTTATTGAGCTCCAAATAAGGTAGAACCCATTTTTAAAAGGCGGTTTACGTGTGATTTTATCTTCTTCTCGAGGGCGTAGCCTGAAGTGCAGTTTGAATCGTGACATGAGGAAAATAAATTAAATGTAATACATATTTTATACTGTAGCCAAGATATGTAAGGGCGCGTGCACCTGTGCTAAAACTTACAGTTTCATCAATAATAGCACAGCTGATTTATACGAAACACGTCGTTACATCTATGAAATATAAACCATTTATGATGAACAGACGCTATGGTATATTTTATTGCATCTTTTAAATATTACAAGCATATGTTAAACAGTTGTTAATAATGTAAAACATGCACTTACTCTGTGGAAATCAAGAAAATTAAGTCACCCATAAAACGTCGAACAAAACCAATTATTGTATTTGTTGTTGAACTTTCGACTTTGTTGATAGAAATCATTGTGTAAATATTGAGTTGTGCTCAACCAGAATCTAGGCGGCATGGGCAGCAATAGGCATTTCCATTACTGCCAATGAACAGGCTGAATCAAAACGAACCTGAAATATTTTCATATTTGTAGTGTGCGATTGTTTACTGAATTCCCTTCAACTCGTTTTTACTATAATTCTAATGCCTCAACATGAGATAATTTAAAGTTGATTTTGTCACTTAAAACTATTTTATAATCATTTTTAAGAAGCTTAATCCTCTTTTTTTGGATTCCGAAGACACGTCTAGTAAAAATAATGTATACTCTTAATGAATTAAAAAGAATAATGCCATTTCAAACACATGGTATGCGCTACCCAATGATCATTTGTTCGGCATTCGTTTCTACCAGAAGTTCAAAAACTCAATTTGTTTTTCAAATAACTTCATTATTTTCCAGTGAGGGATATTTATATCTTCTTGCTTGATATTGATAAATAAATGAAACTGACAGTGCGACTTACAAATTGGTTTCTAAAACATGACTATATAGCGTTATAAATTACTGTGTTGAAGGAAGAATAATAATTATTGTAATTATTGTTTAAATTTGTTCATGCTGGTTTGGCAAATCCTCATAGTGCAAGTTATGTTCCTATTTCATCAGATTGTACAAAGAGAACTTCAAACGTTTTTGATCAGCTGATTCAAGGTAAAAACGTAAAATATGCATATCATGCACATCAGGAATGGCCACACCCAGAAGTCACTGCCCCTATATAGCTAAAAAGTACAGAGAAAAAGAAAGCATGGGTACATGTAATAAAATGATCAGTTTGAAAATAGACACAACAAACAATTCACACGAATAAGAAACAGAGAGGTTACCGCTTTGGAACGGTCAGTTGCCTTGCATACCAATTCGCCACTAGGCTTTTAAACCAGGTTCATGGAGCATTGACCTTGCGCTAACCTTGCATTCGCAAAATCCTTAATGATCAGTATCAGGTTAAATTAAGTTATTTACCTCCTTGAGGCCAGCGCATGAGGTATTCCTTTTGTATTTCCATTTGTCTAGCAATTGTCTTTTATAGACACACGATTAACTAGAAATATATTTCTAATCAACTGTCTGCAGCGACAAGCGTTATTTGTAATTACAAATTTACATTTATGGATGACAGAATCACGTTATAGCAAATGGATTTGTGTTGCGTCATTTTATTAATGATATAGAAAGACAGGAGATTATTTGTTCATTAGTTAAAGATAAGAAATTAACATTTCTTCTGGCCGGCTCTTGTATTCGTCTATTTTCACTAAGGGCGTAGCCATGGTAGAAAATATAATATTCGGGATTTCAAGACACGGCAGGGCATAATACATATTACTGCTTGCATGTTTTAGATTATCACTTATGATAGCTTCCTACAAATCACAGATCCTCCTAAGATCTGATAGATTCATTTTAAACTTACATGTACTTTGCCAGCGTATATCACAATACAACTTCAGGGGCACTAGTCTTCTTGCTTTACAAATTACTATCACATGTTGTTTGTTATGTTTTATATCTTTGTGTGCTTTTGCATGCAACATTATCAAAGATGGGTGGGTTGGACCCAATTCACCAAGACAACTTGAACTTGTTTGTTCATATGAGAACCTATTGGAGCAATGTGAGGTTGGTGCACCCGAAAACTTGGTGTAAGCCCCAGTTGCAAGTTATTATGCCGTTGACCGTTCCATTGCGGTAACCCCATCGTTCTTTCTATTATTAATTGTTTGTGGCGTGCCCAAACCACACACTTGCCCCAACATGTTATCATGTGAACACAAAAGTACAACTTAAATATTTGATTAAGATATATATTTTAAAATTATTAAAATCAATTAGTTCGACTAAACGTATTCTTTATTTACTTAGTTTTGTCATCGCAAGGTAAATATTAAAACGAAATGCAAGACCAAACATTGTGTAGATAATGTTTTCATGCGCAATAAATCAGAAATTACAAACACATTTATTGATTGCAGAACCTAATTGAATGAACCAAGTTGGCTTTCTTGCATTGCAGAGCAACATCACAGAATATTTAGTAGGCAAACGTAACATTCACAAACTAAAGGTATTAAATAAAAACTTGTTATCTGAGAACTCGCCATGTGTTTGGTTTGTTTGATATTAAGAATCCTTATGTCATTATCTAGTATTTCAGAAATCGAATTAATTCTCCTTGGACAAAACATAGATTATCACCCCAAGACCTGTTTGTCTTATTTTAGATGATGAAAAATGTTGAATTGTGTTGACTTGACGATGTTTTTATCAGATTATTTGTGGATGCTGCCATCTGACACTGACCTCCAAGATAAGAGTTTGAAATGTAATATGAATTGAGACGTTACTAGAAGTCCACGAGGGAAATGTTACCACATTTGTGAACACTGACAAATCTATTCAATACACATACAATGACATACGCGACATTTATCGGCTGACATAATGCTTTTAAAGTTCCCGCCATTTCAATATAGGCAACGGTTAAGCATTGTATATATTTTCGGTTGAAAATCGAATAAAAAAAATATTTAATAGAAAATTCTGATGAACATCTAAGTCGGCACTTAACCGAGACATCATGCGAAAGACGTTTGCTGAAATCACGCGTGTTTTGTATTCTCCTTCTCCAAGGAGTTAGCAGCATGTTCCAACAGTGAAGAACTTCCTCTGCCATTGATATCATTCGCAGCAGGCGCTTGGTTCCACTGTTAACCAATTCCGTCGAATATATTAATAAAGCTACTCAAACGCTTTTCGAAAATAATCACATCATGTATACTAAAATTGAATATTTCTAGTGTGGAGATTACTGGAGAATAAATTGAGGGTGAAAATGAAGAAAGGGTTGAGCCAGATTCTCTGTATTCAAGAGCACAATATACAGTACATTTCGAATATACATTTACCCGTATGGAAAAAACAAACAGAACAGATCAAACTTGTTATTGTAAGCCAGTTTAAGTCTATATAACCGACAGCTTGGTCGTGTTTTATTTACAAATGGACACTCTTTGTTTATAATTGAGAATTTCTAAACCAATCTTGTTGTGCCAATAAGTTGCCCATTTCTTTTTATGATTGCGAGAAGATGTAAGCTGTTCACTGTTTGTCTGTAGTTGTCTCTTGTTATGCACAAAGATGATGTTTAAAAGAGATAGCAAGTCAATATCCACTTCAAAATCCGTTAATCTGAAAATAAATATGCAGTTAAAAACATCAAATTTTAAATTAATTAATGCGTATAAACATATGCTCACTTTTCCTCTCTGCTTTTTGGCTTCGTAGTGAGGCTGTAGTTTCTGAGTCTGGCTAGCGCAGAGTGATGTTCGATCAATTCGCTTTTTTCTTTTCAATTAATAATAAATTAAATAGATTTTACAGCCATTTCCGATAAATGTATTTTTGGAATTAGAACCGGCGCCTGCCTTATCATGCAAGGAAGTCAACTGAGGGCAATTGTTATGCAGTAAAAATCGTTTATAAAGTTTTAAAAATTTTCCTAACGGAATTCCGAACTCGAAAACAAAAACTTTGAACTTCAACAAGAACTAAATGACATCAAAGCAACTAGTGAACAAATCAAATTAAAGTTAACATCCGCAGAATCGAGTGTTCAACGTTTAGGCCTGGAATTACAGAACTTGAAACAAGAGAGGCACGATTTGCTTTTCTTCGACCGCGAGTTCAAAGATCATGCAATAAAACTTAAAGTACAGCATGACAAAGTTAAACAGGAATTCCAATTATTTTTAAGTAATTATGCTTATTACAAACACAGAGACAGCTCTTCACAGGCTAGGAGAAACTACTTCTGCCATAAATGTGGAAGTAACAGTTACCACCATGTCAGAGACTGTGCAGCCAACGGACACACATGCAGTATTTGTGGAAAACAAAATCATCTTGCTGCAGCGTGCAAAAATGTAGCCCAACCTATAGAGTTGAACTCAAAAGTTAAAAATATTCTTTATAGAATTGCAGACGAAATGGAATTATAAATGCAATCGCTAGTGGACATATTGAAAATAATATATCAAAATGTAGATAATTCTATCCAAATAAATTACAGTTATTCAACATTAAAATTAATATGGAGTTTTTCGAAAAATAAATAAGTTCTGGTTCTAGTGTTATGCAGTAAAAATCGTTTATAAAGTTTTAAAAATTTTCCTATATGTTGTTAAAATATTTAGAAATAATTATCAGTCATAATCATGTAATACATGTATAAAGATATGACATCCAGACAGACAAAGTAACAAAGACGCAGTATCTTAATCTCAATTTAGAGGTTGTAAAATTGTCAAGTCGCTAAATATTTCATATCTAATATTTGGTAACTATGGTGATCTTGACAACTATCTTTGACTGATTAGCATGGACAGTTTAAGTTGAGATTTCCAACTGGTAGCATATATGGTATTCCATAAGAAACGTATTTGTTTTTTAAATGTTAAAATATATTATTTGGATTTTCCAAAAGTGAAAATTGATATTTATTGTTGCAATTGGTTTTCCATTGCTTACCGGACTGATTAAACGCTTGAAATTTGTAATAGAATTCGTTATTCATCCGTAAATATAACAGTGCCTAAGTAGAGCATATCACAATCACCAATTGATGAGATTTTAAAGACGAAACCTAAGTTTTCTCGGTTAAGGTTAAATCAAATCATTCACACTAGCTTAATGTTACACATTCGCTGAAGACATTGTCCGTCTATTCGTATTAAAGATAAAATAAATGTATGTTATCAGATCGTCGACAGATTCCAAGGAGCAGCCAAATCTTGCAGATCATGTAGGATTAAAATGTGTTCAACCCATATAAATGTTCGCACTCTTTTCGCCAAGTGTGCATAATAGCTGAGTCCTCTTTTATTGATTTGCGAAGACTCTTCTAGTATAAATATTTATTAATCTCAATGAATTTAATAGATTAATTACATTTTAAACAAATGTTTATACACGACCCAATTATCATTTGTTCTGCATTCGTTTCTTCCAGAAGTTCTAAATCCCAGTTGGTTTTTCAAATAACTTTATTATCGGCATTAAGCCTTTTTCAATATTATATACAGAACACGTCTACACCTTTCTAATTATTTACAGCACAGTCATTGGTAAGTGAAAAAAACAATGTTGTGTTTTTTACGTTCATTACTAATATGATGTATTTTAACGTCAAACAAATATAGATTCAAAATTAGAAAATATGATTGATCATAGTTATAAAATACCATGCTAAAGGAAGAATACGAAGTACGTATAACTGGAAATTATTCCTTTGTTTATAATGGTGACTCCTCATGTTGAAAAGACTGTTCTTTTTTATCAAAGAAGAGAAGAATAAGAAGTAAGTATAGCATGCAAAAACAAGGCAATGCTGTTTGTCATCTCCTCATAGTGCAAGTACTGTTCATATTTTATCAGATTATATACAGAGAACTCAAAACGATTTTTATCAGCTGATTTAAATTTTCAAAAGTGAAATATGCAAATCAGGAATGACCACAACCAGAAGTCACAATCCCCGCACAGCTAAAACATCGGGTGGAAAGGAGAGCATCGGTAACAAACTTATCTATTTGAAAATAGACTCAACAAACTATAAACAAACATGAGAACCAGGGAAACAGAGAATTTACCGACTTGGAATAGTCCAGTAGCAATAGTGGGGGTTTTAACCAGGTTAAAGGGTGCACAAACTTGACGCAAACGTTCACGCGATCCTAAATGAACAGCAAAATGTTAATTCTTGTTATATATTACTTTATATGACCAGCCGTGAAATATTTCCATTTGTTTTTCAATTTGTCTAGCAATTGTCTTTTTATAGACACACGATTAACTAGTAATATATTTCTAATCAACTTTCTGTAGCAACAAGCGTTATTTGGAATTACAAATTTACATTTATGGATGAAGGAATCACGTTATAATGCACTGATTTATGCTGTATTCACTTTATCACCGGTAAAGAAAGACAGGAGAATCTTTGTCATAAGGTTAAGAAAGGAAATTTAAATTTCTTTTGGCCAGCCCTGGTATTCGTCTGTTTTCACAAAGGGCGTATCCACGTTCGTGTGAAGTTGGTGCTACCTAGAACATGATTTAAGCCCCAGTGGCAAATTATTATGCCGCTGACCGTTCTAATGCGGTAACCCCAATGGTTCTCTTTATTGTTGATTGTTGGTGGTGTGGTGTGCCCAAACCACACACTTGCCCCTAACATGTTCTCATATGAACAAAAAAGTACAACTTAAATATAATATAAAGTTATATATTTTTAAATTATTAACATCAATTAGTTCGACTAAACGTATTCTTTATTTACTTAGTTTTGTCATCGCAAGGTAAATATTAAAACGAAATGCAAGACCAAGCATTTTGTAGATAATGTTTTCATGCGCAATAAATCAGAAATTACAGACACATTTATTGATTGCAGAACCTAATTGAATGAACCAAGTTGGCTTTCTTGCATTGCGGAGCAACAGTGCAGATTATTTAGTAGCCAAACATAACATTTACAAAGGTATTAAACAAACATTTGTTATCTGAGAACTCGCCAAGCAATGTTAGGTTTGTTTGATGTTAAGAATCCTTATGTCATTATCTAGTAATTCAGAAATCTAATTAATTATCCTTGGGCAAAACAGATTATCACCCAAAGACCTGTTGGAGCTCTTGTTTTATTTTAGATAATATCAATATACTTTGATTTGATTCACTTTTTATTGGTCTTAGTGTCAGCATATTTATGGAGGCTGCCTTCTTCAGAATTCTGATACTGAAGTCTGCTGTCTCGAAAAAGCTCCTTTTTTTCTTTTGTAAGTCCACACCATGGTGATGTATGTACCAAAAATATATATAATCAATCGTGATTATAAAAAATACATGGAATGTGTCTGTAGATCTCAGACTTTGAATCCTACCTATCATCAGCTAAAACTTATTTAAAACATGCAACTTTCTGCATAGGTCTACAATGGTATAGCTAAAATAAAACGTTTCTCCAACCAAAACCGGTTCTATCTAAGCTGTGATAGTTAATACACTTCTGTTTATTAAATACTTGTAGTTCTAATCAAGAAAATAAATCGATGCTGGAGCAAAGGGGTTATTCGGCTTTTAGCCGAACATGCCCCTGCCCCTATGGCCGAACTAGCCCCTTGCTAACTTTTTATGAACATCACGTGCTACCAGCATGTATAGTTTAGAAGATGAAAAGAACAAGCTTTGATATAACTGAGGGTTGTTTTAACATGTTGCACGGGTAAATTTAATATTCTAATTATAAAGCATTTCGTGGCAAATAAAAACTCATATGTTTGTGAAAAAATTACTCAACAGTAAAAAAATCAAGTTTCCTTCACAAAATCGAAAACTGTGTTAATATATTCGCCATTGTGTACATACAAAACTAGTTTCGTTACAAGTGACGTTACATTATCGACGCGTGCTCTGAATCTTGATTTTTGCACTTAAAATGATTATATGCCGAACATACTCCGGGGCCGGACTAACCCCGGTCTCCCCTACATGTTCGTGGTATAGAGCACAATATTCAACATTTCAAACGTACATTTAACCGAATGGAAAAAAGCAGAATATATTGTATATTTAAGGAATGATTCTTATTTTGGTGCGGTTCATGCAGATTGGACGTGCACGCGAGAGCTGGCAAATCCATAAAGCGCGCTAGCGCTTTATGGTAAATTTGCCAGCTCTCGCGTGCACGTCCAATCTGCATGAACCGCACCAAAATAAGAATCATTACTTATATTTACATTTTATTCATTTTTTTCTTTAAATAAACTTAAGTCGAACGCTTTCAAAAATTAGTATTAAGTGAAAAGGGGGAGTAATACGTGGGAGTTTTCAATAGTAACAGACATGACGTTACTGACGTTATTACGGGTCATGCGGTTCATGCAAAATGAACCGAATTTTTTTAAACGAAGATATCAATAGGAATGTAAATATTGTATATTTCACAAATGTAATGACTATAAAACCCTCAAGGTTGATTTTTATTTACAAATGAACACTTGATTAGATTTAGACGCTAAAGTCATAGTGTAAAATGCATATCAGGTATCCTGATATGCACATTCAGAAGACACAGCCTGCCCACACTCCCAAGAACAGAAAGAGAGCTTGGTTAATTAATTGATCAGCTTTAAAATAGGCACCAAAAACAACATAAGAACCCAAAGTGTTACCGCCTTGGAATGGTCAGTGGCAAAACAAATTGCCACTGGTGGTTTAAATCAGGTTCTATGCTGCACCAGCCTCACACTTGCCCCAACAGCTTTTTCAACACACAAGTACAAATAACTCACCCAATCAGTTCAACAATGATGCATGCAAAAGCACACAAACATAGAAATCTAATAGCATTTAAAGCCAAAGGGGCGGGTACTCAATGATCTTACCGAGACCAGAGCTCCTGATGTAAACTCAGAGAACATGATGACAGGGATAAAAGAAACAAATTTAAATTGATCATTTTGTAAAATTATGTTCTCTTTTAGTTTCATGTCCGATCAATTCACACTCACTTCAATTAATAAAAGATTGTCCAGCCATTTCCGATACATGTTATATCTGGAATTAGTACCGGCGCCTGCCTTATAATGACAGGAAGTCCACTGACGTCAATCACCAAGTTATGAGATTTTAAATACGAAACCTACGTCTCCTCGGTTAAGGTCTCATTTATACACCAATTAAATAAAATCGTTTGTATTAGACAAAAATTGAATATATTTTTATCATATTCAAATAAGCAGCCAAATCTTGCAGACCATAAAGGATTGTTTTCAACGAACCCAGCTGAAGTGAATGTTCGTACTCTTTTCGCCAAGTGTGCATTGGTTTTTTCTTCTTCAATTTAGTGTGATTGCATGTAATACCTTATTTGTGCAAATAGCACCCCGTTCCCATGCCTTTCCGAAATATCCAACAAACAATAAGCTTTTTGATTTTAAAATAAAGATTTTAGTATCATTCGTACTTTCTTGCTATCGTCAATTGATCATGTATACGACAAAAGAATTATTACATTTTTGCATGCGTTTTTTTTTCTGTTTTCGCACAAAGTAAGTATCATGTTGATCGATAGCGTATCAACAATATTCGGCGCATAAACTTTATCATAAACTTACATGTTTACAAACTGGCAACAATATAAGGAATTGTAGGCTATAAAAGCTATAAAATAAACATCATTTTGACAGGTATGAAAAAGTTCTCAAGTCAAAATGTATGTGTCTTTCTTAAACCTAAGTAATATTTCATGCATATATCTTATGCTGAAATGTATGAATTCTGAAACAGCCTTTGCAGTTGCGTACGGATATGTTTTTACGAGCAGTGACACAATTATTTTTCTCGTATGACACACTTCACCTTTTGGATTTTGTTTGCATCTGCCTGATAGACGTTGTGCTGATAAGTAGCCTAAGTTGGCTAAACATAACTTGTGAGGGTTGACCATTCTATCGCTGTGACGATAAAATCAAATAATTCATCATAAACATTAAAAAACATTAAAAATTGATTAACCCGAAAAAAAGATGGAGTAAATTAGAAGGGTACATACATCAATCGGTTGATTCTTCTAACGTTACACTTACAATGAATTTTCCATATTAAATGCAAGCGATTTTTACAGTACACCAATTAGTAAGCAGGTTAAACAGAAAATAATTAAAAAGTGTGTACATGTACAATATTGCCTTTTCTGACATTGTAATAATTAAAGACGATTGAATTTAATTAAAACAATTAAAAACTGAAATGAAAATGCTACATGCGAAATAAAATTAATTTATTATTTCTTATAACCAGTTTATTTTACAACATTAAACCTTATCCTGTTAAAGAGGTAATTTAAAAACTAATATAAATCACATAATGAGAGTATTTGTTGTTTTTCATTAAATGTCAAATTATATACGAGTACTCGAAACATACCTTCATTCTAAAAGAAAAACAATTCTACTATGAAGTTCATTGACGTTCCCAAAAAAATTAGGGCAAGGTTATTGTACTTTTATGAAATGCCATAGCAGTCCGGCAAGTCAACAATTCGCTTGCTCACCCTGCTCGCAGGAATGCACGTAAGTAAGCACTTTCTCATTCATCAGCGAATCACCGACCGCACTCGATTTCACGCTCTCTCCCTCTCTTCATCAATTTATAATTATACCTTTCTTGACAATATACTTAAATTTTATCCAGGGACCAAACGCCATGATCATGGAATGATGCTAATCTGAAAAAACAACAGAGAAGGATCGGTGTTCACCACTGTTTGCATACAATCGTTTGGGATGGATCAAAATTGTAGTGTTCACTGGTGTAAATATCGAATTGCGCGCAACCCGGGGCAAGGAATCGAGAGCAGTTATATGAATATAAACATGCTAATAAAAGTGAGTCTGCAATGTTTTTATATTTGTCGTCTTCGTTGGCATTCGAAGTTTTCTTAACATAAATGATTCATGGAAGTTTCCTGGATACCAGGCCAAATCTGTGTATGTGTCCGTTTTTTTTTACCTACAAACTTAAGTTATTTGTCTAGAGATTAAGTATAATTATATCTTGTATACTGTCTGTCTTCATTTAAAGGCTCAAACACAATTACATTTACTATTGAACTAACATGTGTGTAACATTACGTAAAAAGTGCATTGGTTGTTATTTCAATCAATTTATAACTAAGGGTTCGGAAAAAAACACGCTATATTACTATTTTCGATTGAAACTTAAATTATCTTTTGTGTTGCGGCTGTAAAAATTTCTCCAAGTACTTCACTTCACTGTAGTTATTAGTTTCAGTTACCTCCCTTGATGGTTATATGCTAATGATTTCAATCATTGTGGGTGGCATTATATAGACATATTTGAAATGAGTTTTGGTTTAAACGGATGGTATGTTCTGTGTCTGTCTCTTGCATGGTTGGCGTGGCACTGCCGCCGTGTCTTTATGGCTGTGGGGTTATCTATACATGTCAGTATATGTCTTTTTGCCAACTTCGAAAACATAAAAAGCACAATAAGATGTTCTAATGTCAAAATAGAATTATGTAAATCTAGTATTAACTGGCATTGAATAGTTGCACTTATTTGTTGTTGTTTGTTTTGTTGTTGTTTTTTTTGTTTTTTTTTTGTTTTGTTTTTGTTTTTTTGTTGTTTTTTTTTTTTTTGGGGGGGGGGGTTATTATATAGGTCTGGTAATCCCCTGTTGTGCCTTAAACTATTGTCTAGTGGGTAAATTGCACGAAAATTGCAGAAGATATTTCTTAAAATTTTTTAATAAGTAGGTTATTATAAAAATATATATGTATTTCAAATGCAAATATGTAGAATTGTCAAGATTTATATTGACATCACGTAAAACTGTCACTTTTTATTATTTTTCGAATATCACTGTTATTCCCACGGGCTGTAAAATTTATGAATATCTGATATAAATCATGACAAGTTTGCATGTTTCTAGCTGAGTTATTCTAAGAAAAAGTTCTTTGAAGGCAAATAATATTCAAAGTATTCCCTGAAAAGACTTGATCACTGTCTGTTATTATTCTGTTATTTTATAGGAATATGTGATAAATAATAACGATCGTAAACTGTATCATTTGGTAGCAAGGAACAGATAAAGTAACTAATAGTATGATTAAATATAAACGAAAATTGATTATTTTGCTATCATTTATTATCTCGTACAACAATAAATTCGCATCGTCTATTCTTGCGTAAGATTTATAGTACATCGTTTTTGTAGATTTCAGAAGATTAATTGCACAACCTTGGGATGAGTAAATTCATTCGAATATTGTAAGCGGATAACTTTATAAAGGATTGCCTTGCAAGTGGAGGGTTAGCTAGGACATCATATACGAGAACAATGTTTTAAATGTACAAAAATTACGTCATTGAAACACTTTCAATTGGCAAAGACTGAAGTGCAGAATTAACGAAACAGAACATATAGAGTGGCCAACAGTTTGTGATAAAGGGGAAATGTAGGGATATAACCATATAATGTATCGTGTTTTGTTTTAAAATTCAACAGGTATTGCATTTATTTAATGATTGCACTAATTTTCAGATCGCATATTATAAAGTGCAAGCAGGATTACTCAAGAAATTCACGCATCAAAGACATGTTTAAGCATAATTTCCTCGATCGTGAGAAAATTATTATATATTTGTCTGGGGACTTGCAGACTAATTGGAGGAATGAAGCGTTTTCATTGCGTGACTATTAGTATTTACGTATGCCCAGCTTGAATAAAATGTCTCGGGACCCAGCGGCGAATCAAATCTCAATTTCCAAACACCAACAGAATAATAAATATCGACAACAACTGATAGTATTCTTCAGAAAACGACATCTTTAAAAACTATCAAACTGCTATAAATCGCTGAATTTTCGTTGTGTTTCACATTCCTCAAATATATTTGCGCACACTTTTACCGACTACGAAACCCGTCTCTCCTGTATCTTCTTGTTTTAAAATCCTTTTTCATATGGTGACCAAAAATTATTTGTGAAAACATGGTTACAATACAAATATTTTTTACTTAGTTTTAGAACGAAAAAAAATCAAAGACAATCATTTGTGCTACAGTTTTCCTTAAAGTCAGTTACATCTTACTTTCGTAGATTGTTAACAAAACATATTGCTTGCGTAAACATGTTATATAGATGAAATACTATGTGATGACTTTATTATCGTTACAAGTTATTAGTAAGTGCCACTTCTAAAGTTCCAACCCGTATTAAAATATGACATAAAGTAAGATTAAGTGATTGTAGTTAATCATTAACATCCTTCCCAGATAGGATAGCATAATTATCCTGCAATCGTAGAAAATGGCGTTGTCATCTTATAAATTTATGCCTTTTCTCTTCATGTTTTCTGCATGGGGAGAATGTGTTTTCTAGATTTGGGTAGTCCTGATGTGTTTATTACTTTTTTTTGAGACATCGGCAAAAGTTTTCCAGCGCATTCGTTTAAACAAGAACGCAGTTGTTCTTATATCTTGAAATGTTATAACCTGATATTTAAGAAACTTCAAATTTAAAATACCAAATGATTTCGTTTGTATTCTGCTAAAGTATGTAAAAGTTGGAAATGGTTTTATGTCTTCTAAAGAACTTTTCTTATTTATGTAGAGAGATACTGTCGCATACATTTGTCTACTAAAGAATACGAATATGTATAATTGCTGATTTCCGATGAACCCTTTGCAGTTTTCTCAATAGCAGAAAATAATTTAAGTTTGATCCTGGAAGGCAAAAAACAATGCAGATTGCGCGAAATGTTAAAAATGATTAAGTTTAGACTCATGTGTTAGAATCAATGTCATTTTCTTCTGGCATTGAAGGTCAGTTTATCAATACCAGGGCTCGAAACCAGCATTGCAAAGTTCGCTTTAGGTAATTTCGCTTTCTTTCTTGACTATGCTTTCATTGTCAATGCACCAAGGTCAAAATAAAATTGTGTCAAAAGTGTTCATAATCAAAACAAGAAATATCTTTAAAAAAGATAAACGGCGTTGATGGAAAAGATTTATATATACATGTTTATAAGAAAGAAAGAAATACAGAGAGGCGAAGCAGACAAAGTTTAGTTATTTTATTTTACTTGTTATAGCTGTTGAAGAACACTCCCTGCCTTCTCAGTATGACCTAGAGATTAAGCGACCGAATCATGACAACTCATAAATTCATTGAAAGTGTCTTTCAAAAAAAAATGTTGAAGCTGTTGCAACAATTTCATACAGTGATAACAAGTCGATTAAATAAGCAATGTCTTACATTAAGTCTTGGTCTACATTTATTCAGTTTCAATATATCTTGTAGAGTTAGAACTCAAGATGAATAAATGTCCTTGAAATTTAATAAAAATAAATAAAAACAGCCTGTTACAAGAGCGAAATCTACCAACTTTTACGTAAATTAACTTTAAAAAAAGTGTCAGCCCTGAGTATTGAACCCGGGGCCTCCGCTTCCGTGGCGAGAGTGTTAGCCACTACACTACAATGAACTTGTATTTTGTACTTGAAATTAACAATCAGTATCAAAGGAACTCGAAAGGAACCAGTAAGAACTAGAAATATCTACACTTCTCTTTCGTTTTACACTGTGTATTGTATGCAAGTGTTTACCTGACACCCAAGAATATTTCATATAAAATTGTATTTAAGCCATCAATATTGACTTAACTGGTTATTTAAATCGTAAATATGTTTTTTCTCCAATACAACACCCACTAACAACCAATCGAAATAATCTATTTGATTTTTGCCAGCATAATAATAAAAATCCCACTAGATACCTCTCCACCCTGCTAGATGCCTCTCTGGTGTAAATAGCGACCAATCGAAATAGTTTATTTCATTTTCCCTCTGCATAATAATTCAATACGAGTATTATTTACAACATTTCATTGGTCGAAAAACTAGGTCAAAAGTGAGCTTAGACAGCTAACGCCGAAAAATTTGTCTGTAGCAGTATTTGGTCCCGGTTGGAAAGTTAATAATGTAACCAATTCTAGTAGCGATTGAGGATTATTCAGGCTGCTATTGTGCAGCTTACAAAATAATTAAGGGCTGATAAATTTTCAAAATGAACCTGATGGATGGACAGAATTGATTTACTTCAAATAACAACAGACCATAACTTTGTAAAACATTAATAGAAAAGATTTTATCATTCAAAACCTTACCTACTATCCAATTAGTCAAATTCTTAATATAAGATTTCAGTTTAAAGATCAGTTTTGTTTTGTTTTGACATAGAACGATCAATAAAATATTTAGTGGGATCATAACTAAAATGAAACGTTATTAATGATGTAAGTTAACCAGATGTAGCCAAGAGAACAAACATATTTATTTTCTATATGTATATAACTATTTATTTTTTCTGCACAAGTCTTTCTGTTGAGAGCCGTCAACAGCCGTAATTGCACGTTCTTCAGTTGTGTTCATCGGAAGAAAAGGAAAATTATCACATTCTCTTTAAACTCAAAACGCAGTTCAATACAATTTCGCACATATAAAACCTTATTATGTATATATTTTACATACGTTAGGAAATGTTTAGAACAGTTAAAAATGTATAATAAATCTCATTCTATTCACAATAACTGTTTGAGAATTATCGCATACAATTATTTCGCAACATTCAATTCTGCGGTATTAAAAATTCATTTCATTGTCTTTGAAATCAATGTATTCGAGAAATTCAATAATGAACAAATCAATTTATAAGTATCAAGTTTTTAACCAGACGACTAGATTGCATAAAAGTAAATGTATGTGGGTTTAGGCTGATGGGAAGCAGGGTGTTCGAGTTAGAGCCATTTTATTGCTTGCAGTGGATCTATCTATCGTTAAAGTAACTTGTTTTGTCATCAGATCGTACCACAGTTTCATGCAGGTGTTGCAAAAAACTTACAGACGACTATAGGTTCGTAGTACGTATCTCAAGGTACTTCTCTCTTGCTAACTATAATGTTAAACATGTAGTTTGCCTCAATGGATGTAGTTGTTTGGTGTTTAGATTCCCGCACATTTATTACGAATTGTTTAGAAGCAATAATGTTCAGTAACTACATGAAGTGAACGTTTCAGGTTAAAGCTATTATAAGCTCTTCTATGTTAATATGGTGTTTGTGTTTTCCGGGTTAAATTCAGTATAAAACACCATTCTCGTACACTTTTGACTTAATTAGACATCAGCTTTAAAAATAGATAAACTGCTTGTGAATTTGTTATTTATTTAAACTTTAGTCAGCGTAAATTTCAGTGTAGACGAGACTTCATAACATGTGCAGAAATATGCGAGTTGAAATTAATGAGGCAGACACAATAGTTAACATCTTCAGTTGTATATTTTACCTTTATGCCCTTTTCACTGATGTGTGGCAATGTTTAGTAAACATTTTAGATAAATTACAGATGACACTAGTGTGCTTACGAAGTAGTGATATTACTATCACAGGTAATAGACGGAATAACTGATATATCACAGATATTCTTCGTAAGTGTTCTATAATTATTCTTGTGTTGTTATATTTCTATAGTTGTCTTCTAATTAAATGAATTCGGATTGTTCCACTAATTATCACTTATTATAGAAGTTTTTGTTATGGGAATTAAACAAATAAAAAGTGAAGAGTACGACGGATTTACATTAAGAAGAAAGTGTGTAAATGGTTGGTTCCAACGTCATCACTAATTGCGGTACCTGTATTGATCGTTTTGTATCTCTAGTAAAATATATTATACTTTTCTTTATTTTTCCATCTAAACAATTCTGTGGCAATACATCATGTTTCATTACATTCTTTAAGTTTTTATTATACCGGCAACGCCGAAAAATGATTTTCTATGTTTACATAAAGTGACCCTTGCATCCATAGCATTAAAGTTTAAAACATTTTAAAAGGCTGCAAATAAGTCGATCATATGTGCTTTGGAGTCCTTTCGCTTTCCAGATATTTATTCAAAATATCCTACTTGCTAAATATGTTTATATATAGTTTCTTTAATCTATATCTGCGAATTTACGATGTTAAGTCAAAGTTGCCTGTTAACAGTTGTCGTTAATATAAATTGTACATGTACTAATGTCTAATGAGTGAACGGTAGTAGGTTTTATAGAAAATTTGAACTAATAGATCAGTACATTTTACGATATGTGGTGAATGATTTTTACTGCGTTAATTACCCTTTAAAAACTTCGACTATAAATATTGTCACTTGTACGTTGACTGCCTAAGAATATAACATCACATTGACAGGTCTTCTACAGTTAAATATATACTTAAAGAAATTAGAAACGCAACTTCTTAAAAACAAGAAATACATTTCATGTTTAAAGAAGTTGCGTTTCTAATTTCTTCAAATAAGTATTATTAAGTAAAAGAAATTAAAAACGCAACTTCTTTAATCACGAAACATATTTTGTGTTTAAAGAAGTTGCGTTTCTAATTTCTTTAAGTATATTTTATATTAGGATTTTTTTAAAACACTTCGATGTTCGCCCTGATAAGTGGCTAAACACCTTCTGACGTGACATCAGTTACAAGTGTGCTCTATTTGACTTCTAGTGACGTCATTCTTAATTTGACTTTATATTGACGTATTTCCATTTTTGCCGTGATGGTACAGAATACTGGCCCATAATAATATTAACACGTCTGAAGAATAATCGTGTATTTCGTAGATTTTAAATATAACAATAATTTCAAACTTGATAAATGATGGTATCTGGGATTTAAACCAATAGTATTATGTTACAACTATTAAAAGTACAGTCACATTGTCGCCTTATGGTGGCAAAACATGAAACCATCTTAACCATTGATCGTACTAGTGTTTGTGTTGCGTTTGTGTAATTAAGCGGTCTCATACTGTTCCAGAGTGTTTCATATTGCACAAATCCTCTAACAAACTCAACTAAACACTTAAGTAGAGTCTTTAGAGTGTTAGCTTTAGATGTATATCGCAAAAATATCACACTAAAAAACCATTAATCTTTCGTGTTCATTATTTTAATGGGTTTACTAAAATCTGCGTTAAGAAGCATTTATTGAAAAGAAAAACACTTATAGAATGCATATCTGGGCTGGAGTCTAAAAAGCTGAGATTGGAAACCAGTCTCAAATCTCAAGCATCTGATTGGCTGAAATGGCGACACAAAAATACAGAGAAAAAAAGAGAGCATGTATTTGTCTGATGATTTTAAAACACCATATACAATAAAAATGAGAACGAGAAAAGAATATCTCTGAACGGTCAATTGAAAATAATTTTACCACATGGAATTGCTAGAAAGCATTAGCCTTTCACTTTTCCCGTCATTTGCCAACAACAACAACAACAACAACCACAAATACCTTTATTTCATACCCGGTTACATACGATAACAACAGGGTTACATTAAGGTTTAGTATATGGATGGGTTGTTAGTAAACACATTTGGAAACTGAAAATGACTACTGTTCTTAATTTAAGGATATAATACTTTTGATATTGAACTTGCACTTCCCGGGCCTCGCGACAATCTGGTCGGGTAGTAAGTTTTTGGGTGCACGATTTTTACAAGATAGTGGCGACAGGGTATCAATGGATACAAACAGTTGTAAATTAAGTCGGCCAATATTGTGTGAATGGATTTACGATGTAATGGAGAAAGCTCATAGAGTTACAGATTGTCGAAGGTACGGGATATTTCATATATTTACAATATATTGGAACAATATATTGGAACAAACAAACAAACAAACAAACAATACTGTAACAGTACAATACCAAACATATTAAAAAGTGACGAATTAGTCTATAGTTCAAGTACATGCGTTTGGTTTTCTTACAACGTTGATTATTATCAGACACTGGATTCAAGATTAGAAATGTGCTGCTTTAAATATTTATGATCCACGTCATAAATGTTTGTAATCACAAGGTAATATAAGGTAATGAATGAAAGAATGTACAGTCAAAGGAATAGTTGGACAGAGTTGTGCGTTTATCTGCTATGGAAAAATGCAAGTGGTCGTAGACAGTCACATGGAGATTTAAATTTATGAATGGTAAATGTGAACAGTCAACTGAATGTTTCAGCCAATTGGTGCGTTTCTTGTTATAGGCAAAATAATAATAAGACTTCCAGTGACGTCATTCTTATTTTGACTTTATATTGACGTATTTCCATTTTTGCCGTGATGGTACAGAATACTGACCCATAATAATGTTAACACAAGTCTGAAGAATAATCGTGTATTTCGTAGATTTTAAATATAACAATAATTTCAAACTTGATAAATGATGGTATCTGGGATTTAAACCAATAGTATTATGTTACAACTATTAAAAGTATAGTCAGATTGTCGCGTAATGGTGGCAAAACAGGACACCGCCTTAAGCATTTATCGAACTAGTGTTTCTGTTGTAATGGAGCGATCTCATACTGGGGTGTTTCATTTTGCTCAAATCTTCTAACAGACTAAAATAAATACGTAAGCAGAGTCTATAAGTTTAAGATGTATATCACAAAAATATCAGACTAAGAAAACCATTAATCTTTCGTGTTCATTATTTTAATGGGTTTACTAAAATCTGCGTTAAGAAGCATTTATTGAAAAAAAAAAACACTTATAAAATGCATATCTGGGCTGGAGATTATAAAGCTGAGATTGGAAACCAGTCTCAAATCTCAAGCATCTGATTGGCTGAAATGGCGACTGGTCGCCATTTCAGCCAATCAGATGCTTGAGATTTGAGACTGGTTTCCATGCTCAGTTTTATAACCTTGGGCACAGAAATAGCCACATTCATATAACATAGCCTCTTCACACAAAAATACAGAGAAAAAGAGAGCATGTATTTGTCTGATGATTTAAAACACCATATACAATAAAAATGAGAACGAGAAAAGAATACGAGAAAAGAATTTCTCTGAACGGTCAGTTGAAAATAATTTTACCACATGGAATTGCTAGAAAGCCTCTCACTTTTCACGTCATTTGCCAACAAATACAACAACAACAAATACCTTTATTTCATACCCGGTTACATACGGAAACAACAGGGTTACATTAAGGTTTAGTATATGGATGGGTTTTTTGTAAACACTTTTTGGGAACTGAAAATGACTACTGTTCTTAATTTAAGGATATAATACTTTTGATATTGAACTTGCACTTCCCGGGCCTCGCGACAGTCAGGTCTGGTAGTAAGTTTTTGGGTGCACGATTTTTACAAGATAGTGGCGACAGAGTATCAATGGATAAAAACAGTTGTAAATTAAGTCGGCCAATATTGTGTGAATGGATTTACGATGTAATGGAGAAAGCTCATAGAGTTACAGATTGTCGAAGGTACGGGATATTTTATATATTTACAATTACAATGAACAATATATTGGAACAAACAAACAAACAAACAAACAATACTGTAACAGCACAATACCAAACATATTAAAAAGTGACAAATTAGTCTACAGTTTAAGTACATGCGTTTGGTTTTCTTACAACGTTGATGATTATCAGTCACTGGATTCAAGATTAGAAATCTTCTGCTTTAAATATTTATGATACACGTCATAAATGTTTGTAATCACAAGATAATATAAGGTAATGAATGAAAGAATGTACAGTCAATGGAATAGTTGGACAAAGTTGTGCGTTTATCTGCTAATGAATAATGCAAGTGGTCGTAGACAGTCACATGGAGATTTAAATTTATGAATGGTAAAGTTAACAGTCAATTGAATGTTTCAGCCAATTTGTGCGTTTCTTGTTTTAGGCAAAATAAAAATTACGACTTGTCATAAAGGGTATGTTTAAACATTTTGACATATTTCTATGTAGTATATGGGCTTATTGCCCCTTGACTGGTTCTTGCCGAAACGAAACACAAGGTACCAAAGGGGCTTAAATAATATAATTAACTCGGTTACATTCATGTAACAAATAGAAAACCATGTTACGAGACACGAACTTTAACGTTCTTCATATGTACTAGCTGTGCATAATTAAATTGAATTTAACAGAAGGACACATAAATAACAACGATAGTCACATTTTTATTGTACGAGAAATAATAAACACAACTACCGGTAAATACTGCATCAATGGAATCATTTAAAGAAGAGAAGTATGTGACTTGCACAAATACTAAGATTTTTTTGGATTTCAGCTGTTTCATTAGTGAGAAGCTCTTAAAATTTAAACACATTTGGACGATTGTTATATTTGACAAGTATATATTTACGAGGTAGTGTAACTCATCCCCAATATCATTCATACTGCAAAGGTGGCACTTGCGTTCCGAATACGGTATGTGTGCCACATGTACAAGTCGCTATTTTGAAATCGACTCCAAACACCCTTTACGTATATCCCAAAATCTACAGGGTTAGAAAATCTTCATTGCGGTAGGTGACTAAAACTTATTTTTACTACTAGAATGCAATATTATTGAAATGTATTGATCACGCCCTATGACTAAATGTAAAATAACAGGCTACAAAAAGAAATGTGACAGACATCATAACTTCATCGATGTGCTCAGACATTTGAATGCGACATCCGTAGGAATTATTAAAATAAACATATTACGTCAATAAAATATGCTGTGCAAAGTAAAATTGAATTGCATGTTTCCGTAACAAAGTTTTCGAGAAATTGTCTTCGTTTTTATTTTATGAATTTTAAAGGGAAATGCCAACTTTGAAGGCCCTTTACTTAGTTTTTTGCTCGAATTTCTTTAAAACCTGAACATAATTAAATCGCCACAACATATTGTAAATAAGCGTATAATTAGTACTGGTTTGTTCTGGGGTATATTGTCTATCAATTTCAGAGTTTTGATGCAAACGTTTTAGGGGCTTAAATTAACTACACTTAGTGTACAAAGGTTTAAACAACCTTAGATAATTGCATATCGTCACTATAATTTAGCTGGCGTTTGAATTATTTTCTAAAATTTATTTTTAGCCAGTTTTCGCAATGTACTATGTTTTTTCCAAATTCAGACATCGTTCTTTGGTGTTTTTGCCATAAATGCCGATATTAACCTCCTTCTTATGCTTTTCTAGTTACTGTTAAAGATTTGCCTTAAAACTTTTAAATCAGTGGTATTGTTACCACAAATTAAGCAAACAAAATCACTTGTTTTTATCGCCAGTACCCTCATTTAATTTAAAAATAAAGCTACAGTTTAAACTCCATACTTCAACAAGGTATTTATCAATCAATGTTTTCGGGAAATTAATTTTAACATAAAAAGATAATAGAGGCAAAGACAATTTTTCCATGTTATTCGTAAAAATATGTTAATCTAAAATGAAAATAATGCTTAGTTATACATTATATTTTTATGAGTTTACAATATTGAGTAAACACAAATATATTACGTAGACTTTACTTTTGTTTCGTTTAATATGAAATCGTACGATATTTGCTATAAACAAGTTTATAACAGGCACTGCATCCTGGGCAATAAATTAGATTTAACAGACAAGTTTATTAATTGCAGAAACTAATAAAATGCTTGCTTTGAATAATTGCCTGTTTTTGTATTAAAATTGACATTTATGTAAAGCAAATAAATATAACATCATTAATGATATTTTTAAACACTTGTTTTCAAACAAGGTGCCTCGTGATGATATTTTTTCGATTCACCTTTCGAACGTTTGGATCTGGGTATAACCTCTCTCTTCGTAAGGAACCAGGTTTCGCCGAATGTCCTTTTTATTTTCTAAGTTACCAGTTCATTTAAATTTTAAATAATTACCTTACCTTAATATATGCCCGTAATGTTCCATTAGAAACTCTTTATGTGTGATCATTTGCCAACAACAGTCTTCAATTTAAGTTTCTATACTACTAAAGTAATTGGTTCGTCTATTGTCGGAAATAACAGCGCGATCCCAAGCTATTCTTGTCTATGTCGCCGAAGCTCTTATATGCGAGCATCTAAAGTTGACATTTCATTTTTTAATATGCACTGATTTGTACGAAATAGAAACAGTACCGGAAAACACCTTAGTTAGGCTGAAAAAGAAATTTGTGTTACAAATTTCATTTTGCTAAACTTTACTATTACAGGCCAGTTTCAGCTGAACCTTTCAGAAGAAATCAATTCTGTTTCTGCACTACTGCATAACAATCACACTGACGTTCGTACATAAGTTTAAAATAAAACAATCTTGATAGTGAAGATTATTTCACTTAACAGAGTGATTTTTTTCTAGATTGCTTTAAAAGCATGATCAATCACAATCATTGTTGCCTCAGTGGTTAGGACGCTCACCTGCTATGCAGTAAACCCGGGTTCGATTCCCGGCCGACGCACACTTTTTTCCCTTTTTATCGTAAACTTAGGGCCTTTCCTGTTAAACATTGACCTACACTCAACAAAAGTTCTAATTGGTCATCAATTGTATTTGTTTACAATGTATGCTAGTTTCGTTTCTTCCTACGTCAAGAGAGGTTGTGGAAAGATCTGTTTCGTCTTGAAATCAATGCTCTAATGTCTTTTTAATCTTTATTGATTGTTTTCTTAAATTAATCCAATACCATTTACTTACACCGCAGGGTCAAAATTAGAAAAGTTTTTAATTTAAAGGGAGGTAATTTTGGATACTTTGAAGGGGATTTATTTAAACAAATGTTTTGTTGATTAATAAGTGTTTATGTTTTTCCTACTAATGAGAGGTCCTATTAAAAAAAAAACAAGAAATTAAGAGCAAATTTCTGTTTTCTTGACCTTTTTATGCAAGAAATGCATTTTTAGCAAAATTAAGGATAACGCTCGCCAAGCTGTTTCAAAGTCAAATTTTTACAAGATTAAAGCTTAAGTTGAAGACCGTTGTTGGCATAAAATAATCATAAATAAAAAGTGAATTCAATGTCTTTCTAATAAAAACATACGGACTAGTGACCAATTAGAACTTTTGTTGAGTGCATATGTGTCTCTCAATCTAATCTTGGCATTGGAAATTAAAATTTCATTCATTTTCATATTGTCAATAAAACTATTGTAAACTTCATCTAAATGTATTTGTATTGTATCAAAGGCGGACGTTTTCTAAACCTTAAAATGCTTTGTATTGTTCTGTTCATCATTAAAATAACAATGAAAAAAAACTCGTTTTTCAGACCACTCATAGGACTGGCAAAAGTTGTTTGTTTGGAAGGATAGTCTCGATAATGACACTACAAACCACTTAGTTAGACTATCTGGTTCTTTAAAAACATGCTTTGATTAGTGCGTGTGTGAGGGAGAGGTACTTATTATATTTTAGAGATTTTTAAGCGGGATTCTCCTACATTTCACTTGAGGCATGACTTTCTAATGCAAAAAGGTGAATTCTCTAATCTCGCGCTTTTCACATAGGGAAGAAACGCATCATACCTTGTTAACATGTACAATTAAAATGCTATGACGGTTGACATTGTACTGTTGTTGTTTTGTGTTGCTTCGTTTTGTGTTTGATTGCAAGTAGAAATTTAGGGATTTTTATGTCTTACTATTTTCCTTTACATTTCTAACATCTCTAGACTTAACGTATGTAAAATGAATATACACTAATAGCATAAACTTGAAGGTGCAAAGTTTGATGGAGCTGCATTTTGCCGTATGAGAGATTTTGATATGCCTTAGTCTATGACATAGCAATGACGAAAGGAGCAATGCCTAATGACTAAATAGAACTTTGGGTGAGTGTATTTGTGTGTTTGAAGTCGGCAAACGCTTCCATTAAAGAAAAATTACGAAAACCCATATTCTCTAGCGTTTTGATCTACGTTTAATTCTTATTGAAAGAAGAAAATGTTCTTTGATGTGTTATGGTCTTTTCTAATTATTTCTTTCGTGAGATGCTGTGCATAAGTATGATGATTCTGCAGAAATGCAGTCGCGAAAAACTAGTAAAAATAGCACTAAAAGCTATTTCAAGGGTATTATAAGCGATAAAAAGAATTTACGTCAATGATTTAACAAGTTATGAAGTAGATTGTCACAAGAGGTCCCTTTTATTGAAATACAAAATGTTAAGCTACTTATTAATTACTGTCATTTTATGTCTGTCACGTGATGGTCTAGTTATTGGTAACGTTCTGTATGTTTCAGATCAATCAAGGGGCATGTATGATGCATTGAAACCACATTATATGTAACAGATGTGTTCAGCTACAAGTATATAATTTAACATACCTGCCATAGTTTTCAAGTTTGCATTTGGATACATATAAATCCCAAGAACGACATTTTTATGTAGAAATGCGTAAAAATACATCGGTTATTTTCGTTAACGATCAATGGAATATGAGGGATAAGGCATGTGGAAAGAAAAAGAAGAAAGAGTGCAAAACAGCTGCCATTGTATTCACCAAAGTGTTGCAATGGAGGCCCTCCCTCCCTCTATCCACCTCCCACCTCCAAGCCGTTTCCATTCTCTATCCCTCCCTATCCATTCCCTTGACTCCCTTACCAACTCCCAACCCCGAATCTCCTCCCTTTTAACTTCCTTGTGCTTTTTGTTCACGGACATTAATGGAAATGCAAATTAATGCCCACGCATACAAGTGAACAGAACCAATTTCGATCCATTTCAAACGATGGTGAATATGACATTGAACATGGAACCTTCCATCGGATATTTTTAGATTAATACCTTTCCATGATCAGCGGCGGATGGTACCCAGATAAAAGAATGAGTTGCCCGAAACTAGAAAATTATGGGCGGAACTAAACTGAATAGAATTTTGACAGGGGATCTGAAAATATAGATCCTGCGTACAACAGGGAGCGCCAAAGGCAAAACAAAATATATTCTGGGGCTGAATAAAAAACATCCAAAGACATACATACTGTGAAATTGAACCCACAAAACAAAACACATCCCTACTTAATATACTGAACAAAAATAAAAAGTATCCACTTTTTATGCTTGTTTTCCCATTACCATATTTTCATTTTATCAGGATCGCTTTGAATGGTGTTTATTTAGTAAATCTCTGTTGTTTTTGAGTTAAATATTTCATGAATAAAAACTTCCACACCACGACCTGAGGAACTGCCGATCGAATAACAATTAATCATGACTTACAAAACACTATATATTGAACTTAAAGGGAGGTAATTGGAAATTGTTGGAATTTCTAGCGTTGTTTATCGAGGACCAGTTGTGTTATTGATGAATATTTTGTGATTTTATTTATCCACAAGAGGTAGAGAAATTGATTTAATTCCAATAAATGTGAATATTTCAAAGAATCGCTGACAATTTACTGAAACCCATATTATCACAAAGGGAAAGATAACTAAGTTGTGGCTGCAGATTTTCAAGAATACTTTATCCCTTTGCAGTGATAACAGAAAAGCAAATGTGTACACTTATAGAATTTTTAGTTTTCGTTTTCGTATTTTACAAAATCTAATATAGGAAAGTGGATACTTTTTATTTTTGTTGAGTATAGAATGAAGTTTCTGTAATGTCTCACTGTATTTCATATAACATCTGCCTGCCAACTTTAACTAATCTGCACTTTGCGTAATAAATTGAAATTTTGCGTGCGATGAATATTGCATTTGATCTGTTCTAGACTTATTAAATTAAAACCTCGCACATGCTCGCATATACAGCAAAACGATCTGTTCCTTAATACGAGATGCATAATATTATACCTCGTTTTTTGTTTCAGGCTATTTAATACTGGTCAAGTCATTTTTGCAATCATTCTCATCTTAAACATAAACATGAGCCCCATCATCTGTCGCACATTATTATGGAACAGATAGAAAACAATATAATTCGGCAAGCTTTGAACTGATTCCAATGTTGATTAGAAACTTAATCTAGACAACAAATACCCAATCAAAGAAAATTATCTACTAAAGTATTCATGTTTATATTGGAGTCACAAATTTAATTTTTTAAAAAATGCATAATACATGTTAATTTGTTATTTCTTGTAGTATTTGACTGCATCGGGTCAAACTTTATTACTAAAATGATAATATTTCTTTCTGTTTAAAATGATGTGTTTGGTTCTCAAAAAAAGAGATCAAAATTCCATCAGTTTATGAAACCTATGGCTAGATAAGAAAGAAAATTGTCGGCGGCTTCTATGATCTCTGCTCTAAACAACAATCATTAAATTGTATTTAGCTACTTCTCATAAATAATATTGTAATTTTGTAAGATCATTGTCTTTTCTTCTAGACAAAGTTAATTTGTCTAGATATTAGTGTATAATATGACTGCATTAACAACCGCATTTTATGAAAGCAAATAAATCTTAGCAAATTTTACATCAAAAAGGACGATGCATGTAAAAACACATCCATTATTGTGATTCAATTCATTAACAGCATGGAATTTCGCGATATCAATAAGTGCGCTGTATTAGCTGCGCTTGCAATAACGTGAGTATCAGTAATAGTCAAAGACGATCTATATCGGCAGTCAAAGCACTGAAGATAATGTGGTGTCGGTACATATATACGTTTTGAGATACACAACGCGTGTTTATTCATTTCAAGTGCATTTAAAAACTAGAAAACTACTCTAAAGTGGTAACTTGCAATAACTTATTTCCAGAAATAATATTATCATTAATGAATTGACTTTTTATTGTGCGGTCTGTATGTACTTCTAGCTTTTATGCCGCTAACTTCACGCCGCCAGGCCGCTAGGCCGCTAACTTCACGCCGCCAGGCCGCTAGGCCGCTGACTTCACGCCGCCAGGCCGCTATGCCGCTAACTTCACGCCGCCAGGCCGCTAGTACCTATCATGCTTTATAAGAAACTTTTTTTCCTTATACCAGGAAGTTAGGATGTCAATGCATTTTTATAATCAACTGATTTTAGAACAGCAGGAAGGTAAAATAACTTCCTTGTGAAAAGAAGTAGTAAGTAACCGATTGATGCACATATAAAACAAGTTTGTTGATGCATATCAAACATACAAAAACACCTCTCAGGGTGTATCTAATATATAGAATTACACTGAGTATTCGATCAAATGAAAAGGAAAATCAACTCTATAAAAACCTGTATAACAAAGCATTCAATAAGAAAACATATGTGAGTTTTCTTTTTCTTTTCTGGCTCTTGGTGTCTGCATTATAATATTCATTTAGAAAAAATGATTTCTACCCACAGGTTTTTGCCATACCACTGCTTACGAGAACCAGTTACATTGAGGAGCATATTTATAAGCATACCGTCTGGTAATATGGAAATACCTTAAAGTGAAATAGATATAAAATGATTTTGATATGTATTGAAATAGAATCGCCTTGTGAATATTAACAATTACTGAATAGATCTTTGAATGGATTCATTTAAAAATATTGCATCAACGTTTTGTACAAATATTATCCAGCCATGTCTACATCTTTGTCCGGTCTGGTTGGGTTGAACAAAACTAGTTTGATACTCTACTTGTCTAAATGTTTGAAAATACTTAATCAAATCAATAACACAGTCACACCGTGTAACATTAAGTTGTTGTTGTTTTCGGTTGGCACATACATGTAGACCTAAGTTAACAAAGCTCAATGCGGCTAATCCAGTTTGTATGAACATTTCAAATATTTCAATATTCAACATGACAAATAAGCAATTCAAACTTTTCATCCATCCCATTTGTGCATATGTCTGTGATTATAAAATAGCATATCACCATATAATTATTTTTAAATGGTAAATGGATCTTAACAGAAATGAAACCTTACAAAAATTATTTGCACAGAGATCTCATAATAAATCATCTTTATTAACGTCAAAAGCTTAAAGCATAACCCACGAATGAGTATAAACTTTAGTATGTCAATCCAACAGAGATAAACCCATATTCTAAATAGAATCACAAAACAAATTCCAAACAAAACGTGTTTTTGTTTGTTTAAACTACTACTTTTTATCGTTCTCATCGGCATCAAATGTAACTATGAAGTTAAATAATAATGACTACAGATAATTGTCTTTTATTCTAGAAACCTGTAAAAATTGATGATTATTACTCGTGCTAGGCAATTACGATATATTCTCATAAAAGCGATGAAAACAAGATTTGTTTTCAATCAAACTGATGTTTAAAAGAATGTTTTGCAATACCTAGCAATAACTACGTTTTGCAATACCTAACAATAACTATCTGCAAACTGTTCTTAAATATCTGTTAGATATGATGTTGGAAGAACAGGCACTCTAGGCGTTATACAGTTTTATATTAACCAGTTTTGGATAATACTTCTTCCCAGGCCGCACAGCTCCGGGATGAGCTCAATCCAATATCATCTAAACGTGACAAATTTCAACTTATGAATACATGTAATTTAAAGTAATTTAATACCACTCCGTGACCGATGGGGTATGTTCCCAAGATAAAAATGGTTTTCCATAAAAGAGAAAACAATGAGCTGAACAGAAAAGATTATTTTATGATATGTTTCTGAGAATTTAAATATCGGGTATCACAGGGAATGCCAAAGGCATCAATTAAAACGTTAGAGGTATTTCAATTGGGCGATTCAGCAATATCCAAAGCAATAATGTCAGTTTCAAATATGAACGGGCCGAAATACATTAAATCTTACATTATTGGGTGTCCTGTTGACCAACATAGTTATCATGCTGAACGCACTTTGAAGGACGCCATTTATAATACAAGAAAACTGGTTTTGGCTGAAAACTGGTGCATGTTGAAATTTTGTAACAATCACACGGCATGAACATTGCTACTAAGATATTGTTTTGTCACTGACCGTTCCAATGCGGTGACCCCAAGGGTTCTCTTTTTGGTTATTTGTGTGTTGTCTAAATTGAAAATAATAATTATTGTTATAAACACATGCTCTCTTTACCTCTTTTCATTTTCGATGCGTGGGGAGGCTGTGTTTTCTGAGTGTGGCTATTCCTGTTATTCATAATTCACTTTTTTATACTTGACCTCGAGTGTTTTAGTGGCTTTGTAACGTTTGGGATATTTGATGAGATTGCGTTTTATTGTTTTGGTATCCCCACATTTTACATCACCTTACATGAAACTAATACTGTTTACCATTCTGTTTAAAGTATTTGGAAGTAGCAAAAATTACATTTCTATCATCTGTTGTTCAACAAAGCGTGTCGTGGGGAATGGAATTTAACTTAGTTGTGATTTACATGATTTTGAGATTTGTACTTTAAGTTAGGACTTGAATGCTTTGACGAGTTTAATGGACTTCTCCGGTCTTTCGCATGACACCCAGGTGTTAGATTTTTTTAATTTAAGCAATTAAATATTTATCTAATCATTTCTTATCCGGAGACAGGAATGTTCTAAGTGAAAATATTATCTGACTTTGGATTAGCAATAAGAACATGAAGGTTTAGTTGATTTCCCTGTGTGTATTTGACTTATCCATCTTTAAATATTTTCACATTTGTTGCTGTTTGCTTTTGACAAAGACATCCTTACAAATCAGTTTTTCAATAGCAACTTCTATGTCAAACTTAATTACATTTGTATGTGTTGTTGTTGTTGTTTTATTCGACAATAGTACATCTGCTATACATCGGGAACATTCACAACAATATTGAGAAGAAAGTTGCAATAACCAGTATAATCTCTCTCTGAGCATGTTTGTTACAAGTATGTCAATTCAAATAGGACGCCTTAAACAATTAACGAAAAAGAGAACCTTTGGGGATACCGCCTTGGAACGGTCCGTGGCAACACAAATTGCCACTTGAGGTTTAAACCAGGTTCTAGGGTGCACCAACCTCACACTTGCCCCAACAGGTTCTCGTATCACAAAACAAGTACAAGTTGTCTTGGTGAAATAACGCTAACCCAACCAACGGCCCAACAATGTTGCATGCAAAAGCACACAAACATATAAAACATAAGAAGCTAATAGCATTACAAAGCCAACGGGCGGGTACTCAATGATCTTAACGAGACCAGAGCTCCTGTAGTAAAATCAACAAGAACACGATGACAGGGATAAAAGCAACAAATCGAACTTCTAGGTTCTATTACGAAAAGATTCTTTGCAGTAACAATTTATATAAATGTCACAGTTTTACTTTCGTCAAGAGGATTCATTTGTTATTTAAAAAATACACCGAGCACTATGATCAGTTTATTGAGATTTTCATCATTCTAATTAATGTGCTAATGGTGGATTTTGCATATATTACTTTTTCATATTCTACGGAAACGTGTTTTTGTAGGTTGAACAGTTCGCATTTGAACCTTTTGTTGAAATTATTCTCAAACGTCAGGAAGCTTTATTTGTTAATTAATCATCATTGTGGATCGGAAACTTTTAACATGCAAAAGACTAATGATTTTTAGCAGAAGATAAACGTTTTTCCTATTTTAAACGAATTTCCTCAATTCGGTCTCAAGATTAATAATAACATATTTCGGAATTTAGAATTTAGAGAAAAAAAAAACACCCAATTGAAAACCACACCAATAAGACTGTGTTAATTATATAGTTTTAAGTATGTAAATGGAGTGTTTAAAAAAAATCCACGTTGCAAGACGAATACCAATCTGTCGCCTTTAGTTTATATTAAACGTTTAACTAGATCTATAGTGAGTAAACAGTTCCCCAAAGTTGGAGGTAGGGGGGTCTACAGTTAAAAAAAAATAAAAAAAAACTTTTTTTTTGTTTATTGGCTTTATTTATTAACTTAAAGGTTCTTGAGAAAAATCTCTATAAAACGTTTTGATTATTTATTGTTATGTTTTTGTGTGTTACAGTACTAGTAATTGCCAAAAGAGAAATATCATATGTATTATTTAATGTAAAATTTGATTGTAATAAAATCAAGAAATCTAGAATGTAATTTATCTTAAGTCGGGAAAATAGATTTCTGCAGCTGATATAAGTTAATCAATAGCATCATCTGCCTTGGTGTTTTATAACGTAATTGATCGACAATAGCAGAAGGACTACTCAAGATCAGAACCCGTTGCTAAGTTTAGTTTTTGCCTCAGCTGAAATAGATGGAAAAGAACGAACACAACACAACTGTCAACACTGTTGCAATGTCTTGCTTTCTTCGTAGCTGTTAATGAATTTGAATATAAGTAAATCTTCGAAAACCGTACCTAAGAGATAAGCTGACATAAAAATTAATTATTTAATTTTCTTGCAATGCTTTTAAACACAATTACAGATACATGTTTGTAGATCCGGAGAAAGGCGAGTTAAAACAAATATGAACCTTTCATTTTTACAAAACCGACTAGTTATATGTATGCTACGTTTTTTTGTATAACAATACTAACAGATTTGTTAATAGTGCGTTTAAATAATTTATTTTTCTTTTAATATCTGTTTTCTGAATTTCACTATATGATAACCAATAGGGATATACATCAAGACTGTTTTTGTCTAAATATTGGAAAACCAAAATAAACACGATGATCATTAAAATATATTGCCACATATTGCCTGTATATATTTTGTAAAATAACACTTATAACGATGTTAACAATTATCAGCATTAACCATTGTGTCTACGTTGATCACATGCAAGTTTTTTTGTTTTTGTTATAAACATTTTGTATGACGAGATGCTTTGTTGCCTGTCTGAAATAAAAGTTCTTTTCTGTTCTGTTCTATATTATGAAATCAATGCCATATGCTTACCGAAGTTTGTTTGAAGTAAAGTACCACCAGAGATGAGTGACGTGTCAAACATTACCTATTGTTATTACATTGCCACGCAGACGAGTCTTCATAAACCATAAAGCATACGGTTAATTAGGCTGTCATAACAATTTGCCAATTTGTGCGGAGAGAATTCTCATGGGAAACAACAAGATTATGAGATCAAATCAATGGCATTGTGTTAACGCTATTTGAACAGCTTTTCACCAAGAAAAAATCAGGAAAAAGATAATTGGTGCAGGAATGACTTTATCTGTGATATTGAGATGTTAAAAACTGGGTTAAATCGATTGATAATTTGTTATTGAATTGATTTGCTGCAACCATTTACTATTTTCAGTTTCAATTTTAGTCTCAAACTATAAATTTTTCGATTGACTTTGTTAGAAGTTATATGTTGTTCCCTCGTCTTATATATGTAAATAATATGAGATATTTGTAAAAGTGTTTTTGAGCTTAAATTTCGCGGTCGTCTTAATATATGAAAAACGTGTATATCTCTCTTCATTTAGAGGTTCATTAAAATGGACACAAAATATTGCTGTCGATATAATTGTACTTATGTAAGGAATCAGACTTAAAATGATGTTTAGTATTGCTTGGCTTTTGTGTTAGGGTTTCCAAATAGGTACGCAAAACTAAATCAGTCCAGCATCTTACAAAAAGTAATATATTATGCATATCAGGAATCGCCACACTCACAAAACACAGCCTCCCCACGCAGCGAAAACGAAGAGAGGAAGAGAGAGAGAGCACGTTTGTTATAAGTATGTCAATTCAAATAGGACGCCACAAACAATTAACGAAAGAGAGAAACTTTGGGGATACCGCATTGGAACGGTCAGTGGCAAAACAAATTGCCACTGGGGGTTTAAACAATGTTCTAGGGTGCACCAACCTCACACTTGCCCCAACAGGTTCTCGTATCACAAAACAAGTTGTCTTGGTTAAATAACTCCAAAGAATAAACGTAGAAATAAACTGTGTATTGACTTCTATAGACAGATGTCTTTTTAAAATCACCATTGTCTTAAGAACAACATTTAAACTAAGAGGATATATTGCAGTATAAATTCAAGCAGGACCATACTTAGATCACTAGCTTCGATAGGGCTATACGAAGAACAGTATAAATTACAAGTAACAAATCTGATGCGTTGGATTTGCATTGTTTTCAATGATCAGATGAGGGCGGAACTAAACTGAATAAGATTTGATATGGGATCTGAAAATATAGATCCTGCAAACAACAGGGAACGCCAAAGGCAAAAACAAATTATATTCAAAGCCATACATACTGTGATATTGAACCCATCAAACAAAACACTGGTCTACTTAATAGAAAGTTTTTGTAATGTCTAACTATATTTCATACAACATCTGCCTGCCGACTTAAACATATCTGCACTTTGCGTAATAAATTGAAATTTTGCGTGCGTTGAATATTACCTTTGATCTGTTCTAGACTTATTAAATTATAACATTTAAGAACATCGCACATGCTCGCCATATACACCAAAACGATTTTTTCATTGATACGAGATGCATAAAATTATACCGAGGTATTTTTTTTGTTTCCGGCGATTTAATACTGGTTAAGTAATTTTTGCAATCATTCTCATCTTTAACATAAGCAGGAGCGCGTTCATCTGTCGCATATTATTATACGACAAAAAGAAACAATATAATTCGGCAAGCTTCTTAATGATTTCATTGTTGTTTAGGAACTTGATCAAGACATCAAATGTACGATCAAAGAAAATTATCTACTAATTTAAAAGTAGTCATGTTTATATCGGAGTCACCAATTTAATTTAAAAATTAAAAAAAAACTGCATAATTCATGTCGATTTATTATTTCTTATTGTATGTGACTATGCATCTGGTCAAACTTTATTACTTTAATTATAATATTTATTTCTGTGTAAAATGATGTGTTTGGATCTCAAAAAAGGATCAAAATTCCATCAGTTTATAAAACCTGTGGCTAGATAAGAAAGAAAATTGTCGGCGGCATCTATGGTCTCTACGAAAAACAACAATCATTAAATTGTATATAGCTACTTCTCATAAATAATATTGTAATTTTGTAAGATCATTGTCTTTTCTTCTAGACAAAGTTAATTTAGTGTATAATATGACTGCATTAACAACCGCATTTTATGGAAGCAAATAAATCTTAGCAAATTTTACATAAAAAATACGATGCAAGTAATAACACATCCATTATTGTGATTCAGTTCATTACAAGCATGGAATTTCGCGATATCAATAAGTGCATTTTATTCGCTGATCTTGCAAGAACGCAGGTATCCCTAATAATCAAAGAAGAAATCTATATCGAAAGTCAAAGCACTGTCTGTATGCATTTTACGTTTTGAGATAATCAACGCGTGTTTATTCATTCCTAGTGCAATAAGAAAAACTCGAAAACTATTGTAAAAGTGGTAACCTTCAGAAATATTATCATCATTAATGAATTGAAATTTTAACATGCGGTCTGTATTTACTTTTAGCTTTTAGTACCTATCATGCTTTATAAGAAACTCTGACGTTCTTTTTTCTTTATACAAGGAAGTTAAGATATCAGTGCATTTTATTTTTTATAATCAACTGATCTTACAACAGCAGGAAGGTAAAATAACTTCCTTGTGAAAAGAAGTAGTAAGTTCACATATGAAAACAAGTTGTTGATGCATATCAAACATACAAACGCGTAGTATTTCCTAAAACATCCCTCGGGTGCATCTAATATATAGAATTACACTGAGTATTCGACCAAAAGAAGAGAAAAATCAAATCTGTAGAAAAACGTATAACAAAGCATTCAATATGAAACCATATCTGCTTCCTTTTTTCTGGCTCTTTGTGTCTGAATTATTATATTCATTAGAAAAAAAAGATTTCTACCCACTGGTCTTTTGCCCTACACCTGATTACGAGAACCAGTTAAACTGAGGAGAATACTTATAAGCATACCCTCTTTTGATATGAAAATACCTTAAAGTGAAATTATAGATATCAAATGATTTTGATATGTTTTAAAATAGAATCGCCGTGTGAAAATTAACAATTACTGAATATTTTTTGGATTAATTTTAAAATATTCCATCAACGTTTTGTACAAATATTACCCAACCATGTCTGCATCTTAGTCCGGTCTGGTTTAGGTTGAACAAAGCTAGTGTGACACTCTATTTGTTTAAATATTTAAAAATAATGTAATAAGTCAATGATACAGTCACATCGTGTAACATTAAGTAGTGTTTTTTCAGTTTGACCGGGTCTGAGCATAGGCAACAATGAACAGAAACTAAGTGCAATGACCTAACTTAACAAAGCTCAATGCGGATAATCCAGTTATTATGAACGTTTCAAATATTTCCATATTCAAGATGTCAAGTAAGCAGTTCAAACTTTTCATGTATCCCAAATGTTATTGTGCATATGCCAGTGATTTTAAAATAACATATCACCATATAAATATTTTAAACGGTCACTGGATCTAAACAGAAATGAAACCTTACAAACATTATTTGCACAGGGGTCTCATATAAATTATCTTTATAGTACAGCAATACATCAAAAGCTTAAAGCATAACCCACCAATGACGATAAACTTTCGCATGTCAATCCAACAGAGACAAACAAATCTTCTAAATAGAATCACAAAACAAATTCCAAATAAAACGTGATTTTTGTGTTTAAACTACTACTATTCATCGTTCTCAACGGCATTTAATGTTACGATGAAGTTAAATAATAATGAATACTGATAATTGTCTTTTATTCTAGAAACCTGTAAAAATTGATGTTTATTACTCTTGCTAGGCAATTAAGATATATTCTCATCAAGGAGATGGAAAGAAGATTTGTTTTCAATCAAACTGATGTTCAAAAGAATATTTTGCAGTACCTAACAATAACTATCTGCAAACTGTTCTTTAATATCTCTTAGATATGATGTTTGAAGAACAGGCACTCTAGGCGATATACAGTTTTATATTAACTAGTCTTGGATTATACTACTGCATACGCCGCACAGCCCCGGGATGAGCTCAATTCATTATCATCTAAACGTGACAAATTTTAACTTAATAGTAATTTAATACAGTCTGTACCACTCCGTGACCGATGGGGTATGTTCCTAAGAAAAAAAAGTATTTCCATAAACGAGAAAACAATTAGCTGAACACAAAAGATTATTTTATTGATAGGTTCCTGAGAATTTTAATATCGGGTATCACAGAGAACGCAAAAGGAATCATTTAAAATGTTAAATTTTAGTTGGGCGATTCAGCAATATCCAAAGCTATAATGTCTGACAGATTCAAATATAAACGGACCCAAATACATTAAATCTTACAATATTGGGCGTCCTGTCAACCAACCTGTCGTCCTATAATCTATATAAATGTCACAGTTGTACTTTCTTGAAGAGGATTAATTTGTTATAAAAAAATACACAGAGCACTATGATCAATTTATTGAGATTTTCATAATTCTAATTCTTTTGCTGGTGGTTTATTTTACATATATTACTTTTTGATATTCTACGGAAACGTGTTTATGTAGGTTGAACAGTTCGCATTTGAACCTTTTGTTGAAATTCTTCTCAAACGTCAGGAAGCTTTATTTGTTAATTTATCATCATTATCTGCGGATTGGAAACTTTAAACATGCAAAAGACTAATGACTTTTACCGGAAGATAACCATTTTTCCTACATGTATTAAACGAATGGCCTCAATTTGGACTCAAGATTAATTATAACATATTTCTTAATTTAGAATTTAGAGAATAAAAAAAAACAAACATTGAAAACAATACCAATATGACTGTGTTAATTATATAGTTTTAAGTATATATATAAAGTGTTTAAAAATACACGCTGCAAGACGAATACCAATCTGTCTCATTACATTTATATTAAACGTTTAACTAGATCTATAGTGAGTTACATGTAACAGTTACCCCAAAGTTGTAGGTACAGTTAAAAAATAAAAAAAACTATTTTTTATTGATTTTATTTATTAACTTAAAGGTTCTTGAGAAAAATCTCTATAATTATTTAATTTTTCTTGCAATGCTTTTAAACACAATTACAGACCCATATTTGTAGATCGGGAGAAAGGCGAGTTAAACAAATATGAACCTTAATTTTTTACAAAACTGACTAGTTACATGTATGCTACCTTGGGCTTTTGTCTAACAATACTAACAGATTTGTCAATAGTGCGTTTAAATATTTTTTTTTCTTTAAATATCTGTTTTCTGAATTTCACTATTTGATGACCAATAGGGATATACATCCAGACTGTTTTTGTCTAAATATTGGAAAAACAGAATAAGCACGATGATCACTGAAATATATTACCATGTATTGTCTGTATAAATTATGAAATCAATGTCATATGATCACCAAAGTTTGTTTGAAGTAAAGTACCTTTCAACTTTTATTGTGTACTCTCAGGTCATATGACAACATGAGGTTATAATAATAATATATATAGTTAAACAAGGGTGAAAACAAACATAAACATACAAAGAGCGAACATACACAATACGGGAGAAATTCTCCTGTAAGAATTAAGGTATTACATTAACAGTCATACAAATAATGTTACAAACGCAAGACAATCATTTACTTGAATTTGCATATAATATGTTTTATAAAGATACATAGATTTTTGTAATCATGGTTGCTATTACTATTCAAATTTAACAATTTATCAAATTTAAAGATATTAGGTCTATTAGTATACTCTGGTTTGATATATTTTAGTCTCATTGATCTACCACCAAAGATGAGTGACGTGTCAAACATTACCTATTGTTATTACATTGCCACGCAGACGAGTCTTCATAAACCATAAAGCATACGGTTAATTAGGCTGTCATAACAATTTGCCAATTTGTGCGGAGAGAATTCTCATGGGAAACAACAAGATTATGAGATCAAATCAATGGCATTGTGTTAACGCTATTTGAACAGCTTTTCACCAAGAAAAAATCAGGAAAAAGATAATTGGTGCAGGAATGACTTTATCTGTGATACTGAGATGTTAAAAACTGGGTTAAATCGATTGATAATTTGTTATTGAATTGATTTGCTGCAACCATTTACTATTTTCAGTTTCAATTTTAGTCTCAAACTATAAATTTTTCGATTGACTTTGTTAGAAGTTATATGTTCTCCTCTTGTCTTATATATGTAAATAATATGAAATATTTGTAAAATTGTTTTTGAGCTTAAATTTCGCGGTCGTCTTAATATATGAAAAACGTGTATATCTCTCTTCATTTAAAGTTCATTAAAAAGGACACAACCTATTGTTGTCGATATCATTATACTTATGTGAGGAATCAGGCTTAAAATGATGTTTAGTATTGCTTGGCTTTTTGTTAGGATTTAAGTAGAATTCTAGGGATTTTTAGGTCTTACGGGGTTTATATCTCACAGCTTGTTCGCTTTTCAAGAGCTTGCAACGATGTTAATGATTTCAATGAACGTAATCTGTGCATTCAGGGTCTATTTAATTAGTAGGGTTATCGCACTCGCCGATTGGTGACAATATGATGTCGTCGTAGATCACGTGATCTGATCAATTTCCGCCGCCATTTGCAATTAGAGAAAAACAACTGAAAATACGTATGATCTTGTCCGTTAAATTATACCTTTTAAGATAATAATCGGGTACAATTATCGGATAAAATACACAATGTAAGTATTGATATTTCATTTCTTTTATTGATTGAAGTTAATATCTGTTTGTATAATGTGTAATATGCAAATTTACCAAGTCTGTTGATAATTGTTGTTCCCAAATAATATAGACAAATTGGCCGAATTGGGTAGACAATGGGTTGTTTCCCACAGCTTTCAGTAATAAATAGCGATTTATAATGCAAAATTGTTTAGTGGAAAATGCAAAGAAAAGATGAGACAGTGCATCCAATGTAAAATTATATAGATACATTAGCTTGGGTCTTGACAATTTTAACAGAAACTTTCGCGAAAATAGGCAATTTTGATAAAATGGCGGCCATCCCCAATTATTACTCGTTAAATTTGCTCGCTATTCACACATTGAATTACCGACAAAGGTGACTAAAGTTAGGGTTTTTATTTAGTTCTTTGGTTGCATCGTGCATTAGTACATAAATAAAAGCAATCTTATTGTGTTAGTTTGGTTAAAACTGACTTCAAATTTCACGATTTAACGGCGTGTCTTCACCATGAGTGAAATTTTATAATTCTATGACGAAGGGTCTTCAGTTTTCATTTTCAAGTTTTTAAAATGTATGAAAACGTTTATTATAACCAGTGATATTTTAAAAATACCAATCTATGCCTTACTTAATATGTTTACGTAATATTTGAACTGTAGATCCTGCTCTGAATTAACTCGGATCTCTGGCTAACCATAATATACCAATTGAGCTTCCGATCGAGGCCTCTGATTTGAACACAAATAGATTCCTCCCAAATTTTACAAGACATTTCTAATCTACTATCCGTGCAATCTTCTATGAATCTAAAAAGTACAGTGTCGATCCAGATCAGACAACATGAATGGCTGATCTGGATCTACACTGTTTGCCCACGAAATAAAGGTGTGTCTATGGAGTAAAGTGTAACGTCTTCTTAGAGAAAAGACTGTGTAACTCCTAATTTCAATGGTATGTTTTGCACATAGGTTCAGAGACCATATTATCATCGGAAATATCCTCACATTCACTGTGGGTGTACTCCCCAAGTAAATCATCCAGATTTATGTCCTCGTCCCAATGCAAAAAGTCACGTTTGCTATAAGACATGTTTCATCAACAATGACAAAAAAGTTAAGAGTGGTGTAAGCAATAGTTTGGTCGCTCTTTGGTCGTTTTTTTAAAAACAATCATCAAAGACCCCATAGAAATACCGTGAATATTGGAGAATGGCACGTGTGAAAAACGATGTTAACAAATTAAAAACAAAACTATTGAAAGTTGTGCCAATTAGCATCATAATTAAAGTCGCTCTTTCATTTATACCGAACTCAAATGAAGTCGGAAAAGAAAGTGGCAAACAAATGATAAAAACTTGTCTATTTCAATCATTGAGCTCATTAAATATTCTTTATTTTTCAACGACACAAAAGGAGTTAATAAATAACAAGCAAACAATAACAATAACAAAGCACAGTTCCGATCTCTGCAACAAAATTACAACAAATAATAATCGGAAACTTTTTTATTTCCATTATTTTTTTGGTTATAGCAATTTAGAAATATAATAATAAATATTTTATGAGTATAATAAGGATGTGCGTATTTAATTATAATGAAGAAAACAGTCTTTTCAATATTCAGCGAAATATCAACCCGTTTTGCGATTTTAAATCGCGTAAATAGGGGGTCATTGTAGTTTAATTGAAATAAAAATTACACCAACGTGTAATCAACTTTTCCCCTTTTCAGCGACATATAAACACTTAAAATCGGACGACTAATTAGTCCGTATGAACTAAAATACAGTGGATAGTATTAATTTGCGTTCAACATTCCATTCTACCTGGTCCGTCTTGGACCGTGATCTGTGTTTTACACACTGGAAGCTGATAACGATACGCGACGACAGCATTATCGATAAAATATGCGCGTCTACGCTATACATTCATAACCCATTGATTAAATATACAGGTGCAGTTTAAAATCACTATTGCAACAAGGTATTTCACAGCCGGTTTTTTATGGAGATTTAATTTACAAACTTAAGAAGATAAAAGGCAATGTTAATTTCTCCCAGTTACGTATTCGTAAAAACCATCTGTAAATTTAAAAAGAAAGGTTAACAACATGATATTTTACAGCGCTCTGCAGGCCTGGTGATTATCCCATCTACATTTGATCATTATGCTTACCTCTTTGGTTGCACGACGGTGGCAGGGGTTTAAGAGTTAATGAAGGTTTATGGGGAAATCTTTTCTTAAAAGAACCTAGAAGCTCGATTCGTTTCTTTTATCCCTGCCATCGTGTTCTTGCTGATTTTACTGCTGGTGCTCTGGTCTCGGTAAGATCATTGAGTACCTACCCTTTGGCTTTACAATGCTATTAGCTTCTTTTTTTATATGTTTGTGTGCTTTTGCATGCAACATTGTTGAGCCGATGGGTGGGTTGGAGTTATTTCACCAAGACAAATTGTACTTGTTTTGTGATACGGGAACCTGTTGGGGCAAGTGTGAGGTTGGTGCACCCTAGAACCTGGTTTAAACCCCCGGTGGCAAATTGTTTTGCCACTGACCGTTCCAAGGCGGTAACCCCTCGGGTTCTCACTTTCGTTAATTGTTTGTGGCGTCCATTTTGAAACTGATTATTTTAAAACCATGCTCTATTTTCCTCTCTACCTTTTGGCTGTGTGGGAAGGCGGTGTCTGCTGGATGTGGCCATTCCTGATATGCATATTTCACTTTTTTACGGTTGTAATATTTCTTAACATATGCAAAAGACAGATACCATTTAAAAAAAATTGTGCAAATCTTAAACCTGCCAAGTTCTGTTTTAATAATTAATGGACTTGTTCGCCAAGCAAATTCAACATTTAAAAAATTTTCGTTAATGTTCAGATGGAAATAAAATTACTAGTTTATGTGAAGTATTTACACCATTCATCCAGAAGGGATCCATACATGAAATTCACTGAGCTGCGAATAATTTAAGAAGTAGATCTAGGGCCTCATTATTTGTTTCCAAATAGGTACGTAAAACTTAATCAGTCCAGCATCTTAAAAAAGTAATATATGCATATCAGGAATCGCCACACTCACAAAACACAGCCTCCCCAAGCAGCGAAAAAGAAGAGAGGAAGAGGAAGAGAGAGCTCGTTTGTTATAAGTGTGTCAATTCAAATAGGACGCCACAAACAATTAACGAAAAAGAGAACCTTTGGGGATACCGCCTTGGAACGATCAGTGGCAAAACAAATTGCCCCTGGGGATTTAAACAAGGTTCTAGGGTGGACCAATCTTACACTTGCCCCAACAGGTTCTCGTATCACAAGACAAGTTGTCTTGGTGATATAACTCCAAAGAATAAACGTAGAATTAACTGTGTATTGACGTCTATAGACAGATTTAAAATCATCATTGTCTTAAGAACAACATTTAAACGAAGAGGATATATTGCAGTATAAAATCAAGCAGGACCATATTTAGATCACTAGCTTCGATAGGGCTATACGAAGAACAGTATAAATTACAAGTAACAAATCTGATGCGTTGGATTTGCATTGTTTTCAATGATCAGTTTTATGATCTTGGGTTAAGGGTATGACAGATACAGTTAGTTACCAATGCTAATATTTCTGTAAAATATATTTGTTTGAAACCAACAAATTTCAACACCTTTTTAAAATCATTTATTAATTCAACTTTGAAAGCCAACGTACATGACAAATTTTAAAATATTGCAGGCTGTGTTCTGTTTGATTAAGGTATTTTATGGTTCTTAGTGCAGTCACTTGTTTGTTACACGGCGCATAAATCTTTGTGATTAAAATAATCCGTCATACTAAAGAATGTAGAGGATAAAATTGAATCTACAAGGACAAATCTAACAATACATTGAACAGACGGCGTGAATTACAAACATGCAATACATTATTATTACTGATGACAGAACTGATGAAATGCCTGCTGTATGCGCACCAGTACAGTGATGTATCAATTAAAGCGAACTTTATCACGTGTGTAGGTCTTCTCGCAGAAAATATTTTCCTGGCACATGCAATATGCTTGATAACATACTTGTATAATACAATAACCATCTTTATGTCGTTGTCGAACCATTTCAGAACGATATAAACACAAAACAATAGCACTATATCAAGGGCATCTACATTGGTAATCAAGACAAAATATACGCTGTAATCTTTTCGATATATCGGTTTCAAACCTCATCACTGTAGAAAATGATCAAACACCTCTTTTATCTATAAATTCATATCTAAATGTGAACGTATCGACCTATTCTTGCACAACAGCTGTTTCTTAACTTAAAGTTATGCGATTGTTTAGGATCAAAGGCTTAATTGAATGTTGTGCATGTAAGAGATTGTAAATAAATGACAAGGTTGCAAAAACAACCTGATTGTATAAAAATGCTGTAAACTTTTAAGATCAGTTCCTTCTTCATTTTTAAAAGAAGGTTTTAATCGTCGCTTAATACAAAGCCTAAAGCTCTGATTACTTGTCCCATTAGCCAAGTGGTCTAAGGCGCAGTCGTTTAAAATACTTTGAAATGCAATGGTCGCAACGCTGTTATAGGTTGTAGGTTCGAAACATGTTTTTTTTTTACATTTTTTTACACAATAACTATTTCCGCGATAAAATAAACTGAAGCAACATACATACAAAACTTTGAAATGACTGCAATAAAAATTCAAAAAAATATATATCCAAAATATTTCCTTAAAAGCCGTGTGTCAGTGTGAATTGAACCCGTGTCGAAGAAAGGTTAGGCCTATGCCAGCCAGACGCGTACACCACTGCGCTATATAGGCGATATGTAACAGGAAAATAGTACTTTTAACGCTTACGTTTGCCTTAATCTGTGTTTACATTCTATTAATAATGGTAAACATCGGCAATTTAGCTTGGTCGACCTATAAAAGTAAACGTATTTTGAAAGGATTAAGTTAAATCAATACAACACAAACGCTACTGAGGGCGAATGAATTTTTATTATTCTCCGTGTTGTTACCTGAAAGATTACATGTAACCTGTGTTAGTTATAACGTAAAGCCGATGAAGTATGTTTTATTTTGCAATAAACAGAAAATCTAGCTGATCGTCAACTTTTAAGAGCGACCAAGAACATCACAAATACTTTTTGTGTTATGGAACAAAAGGTATCGGAACATACGTAAAGAACTCTGTCGGAATTTATTTCGAAGAATCCTTAGAACCAAAATAACAATCAAGATAAGACATACAAGAAACATGCATGGAGAATGCACGAAATTTATTTGTAAATTGTGCAATAAATCAGATATTTAGTGGCACATTTGATTGCAGAGCAAATTATTTGCATGCTGTGAATTGTTGAATGTTCCTTTTGTATTGTTTCGTAACACCATATCTTTATTACATAGGCAAAGCAATTGCCAAGATACTCATACTATGAATGCTATTTTTGTTGTTTGCCATTTTAGAATGGTTGAATGTTTTATCCTGTAACAATATGGATGATTGCAAAAGTAATTTCTGCGAAGTGAGGCAATTGTTGCTGCTGCTGCTGCTGCTGCTGCTGCTGCTGCTGATGATGATGATGACGATGATGATCATGATGATTATGATGATCATGATGATGATCATGATAATGATGATGATCATGATGATCACAACGATATTCGTAAACTTTTGCCTATAACTTCAAAGAAAATAACGCTAATATATTACAGCTATTCACAGTTCAGAGTGCAGTTTCTTCTGTCTTAGATGAGGTTCATTATACTTATACTTATTTATAATGTCTATACACGTCCAAACATGATCGAATTATGCCGATTTGGATTAATCAGTAATTTAAAATTACTGGAGCACTGATTATGATATGGTATTTTATATGTTTTGAAATGCTTATTATAATAATAGTCTTTGAGAAAAATAACTTAAAAAATTGTTTTAAAATAAAAAAAATCTTAGTAACATTCTTTACGTGCATTTGTATTTTTATCATTTAAACGTTAACTATTTAAATTTTGTTACAAAAATTACGCCACCCCAATATTCAAAACTTGCCTTGCGTCCCTGATTTTTAGGATATCCCGAGAGGAGATGATACTGGGTTAGTAATACCGAACAACTTTGGAAACCAATTTACATGTATTCCCTCGTACGTTGTCAACCATCTTATCATCTCTTTCCTAAATAATGATGAGATCAATTTATTTACATGAAGAGTCTTAAACAGACACTTTACTGTCAAATTTAGAAGCGAGTGACATGTACAAGAATAAGCACAATAGTTTAAGTCCACTGATGAAAAAAATGACAGAGTTCCTTAAGTATTCTTTTCTTTCAAATAACCGCCCTTTTAATTAAAGAAAGAGCAAAATCAAAAAGTTAATTTGCCACCACCATTTCTATTTTTTAGTCGATAGATACTGAACCGAAAACTTCAAAATAAACAAATTAAATATCCTCCTGATATTTGCATTCACTGGCATCATAACATTTTAAAGGAGTTTCCCATGTTACTTGTCAATGTTTATTTCTTTGCTGAGTATATTAAAACATTATAATATTAAACTTATTAAAATTATTCAACAATGCGTTAAGAATTCTACCTAGGAGCTTTGCATCAAGCAATATTTGTTGTTTGAAATAAAACCGTCATAATGAATCCGAAATGTATGTTTACTTTTTCGTAAACGAATATAGTACTATGTTATAAAACTTGAAAAAAAAACATGAGTTCTTTTACATTGTAATTCATGAAATCTTGAAAAGAGATATGATTACAAAGGTCATAAATAAGTTAATGTACTAATTCAATAAGATAAGCTGCTAAGAGCATATAACTGAGTCTGTCATTTAGTCTTCAACGGCGCAATTTCTCTTAGATCATCTATCAAAATGAATGCAATATACCTCAATGATTGATAATTAGTGTTTATTGTGTAGATACGGTTAAAGAACCAGGCATTTGAAGATGTTCTTCATATATTACATAGACCGTTCATAACTCAAAAACGTATTTTTTTTAAAAAAAATCGATCATCAATTCAATACTAAAAAAGGAATATATTGGAGAAAATGGCTATGAGTAGCCAGATACACAGTTATAAGCCTTTCCACCCAGACCAATAAAGATGAAAAGCAAATTAATGACAAAAATATATAATAACTAGTTTAACTGACACAAAAATCCAAACGGACAGAAAACGTTCAACAAACTAAACTACGGTGGGGTGCCGAAAAGAAAACGACATTGTAGTAATCAATGATTTTGTTTCATCTGCGTTAACTTCGCGACAAACTAGAACATTTTTATAAAGTTGCTTATTGGTGGGAGACCTCGCCAATTCGGTAGAAGTTTAATTTAAATATTTTTATATATTGTATTTATTAATGACTTGATGAATAAGTCAAAATGCTAGAAATTCAGTTTCAAGGCATAAAATATAACCTTTGCTTCTTTAACAACAGCGGACATGGTTCTCGTCTCCTTGACAAAAAGGTGGTCTCGAAAATCTAACGAATATTTCTTAACAAAAGACACTGCAAAAGCATATTTATCTAAAAGCTAAAAGCAATGTGGTTGTTTTACCTAAAACATACTCCTGTCGCCATAAACTCGCAAGAATAGTACCTGGAGACACATAAGTCGTGGTACAACTTGACAAAACTCAGATTCTGCCATTGGAAAAAGTACACAGACAGTGTATTAATTCATGCAATCGATGCATGAATCAGCAAGAACGTACGTAGCATCAAGCTGTATAGTTCTTTTTCAGTACAATAAGAAGTTTACAAACGTAAACTTTTCTTTTTTGGACAGCTCGCCACTTAGATTGTTGTTAAAATGTTTAGATACTTTTGTACACAGTCTTTTTAAATTTATGGAAATGCCGGAAAAACATGAGATTAAATTTCGGATATTTATCTCATTTTTTTTGAAAAAAATATAAGATGACAATATATCCAACTTATTATGTTCTTGATGCATGTTTTCACCGATATATAGTCGGAAAAAACATTATGACAACTTAAGCCAATGTTGATTATTATAAGAACCAAATATTATGTGACAAAAGTTAATACTGTGTCATTTTTCTGAACTTTATTGTGACCACTTACATTTTGCAGAACAGCTGCCCTGATATTAGCCAAGTCCTTTTCCAGGATAGTAACGGATTAATATATTTTTGACATTTGTATGAATTGATTTACATAAGAATGGAATTTTTGGAATACTTTGCAAAATGATTAATCAAAATCAAATTCCATACTTTTTCTCTTGACCTGTTACATTCAACCTTGAATATTAATAAAGAGTATATTGATGGTGGCTGCTTGTTTGTTAAAATGTGATTTGTAAATATATCCACCGTGGTAAAGTCTAGCTTTTAGCAGACTTTCTAACTAAGAAATATTAGGATCTACTCTACGGATCTTGCTTTTCGTTTCGCCGAGAAACTAGAGGGTCAATATGTCGATGATATCAAACTGTTATTTAATATCATAGCAAAGTTATTTCAAAGCTGAAATATGTAACAATATATTAAAATATATGAAAAGGGAACTTTAAAAGCCACCGAAAACGACAAATATGAAATTACTGCAGACTCGGTTCGAATGAGCCTATTCATTGGCAGTAATGGAAATGCATATTACTACCGAAGCCTGTACATTATATATAATTACTTTAATACTTCTCACGTTGTTGTTTGCTCGTTTGCAAAAATGTTGTTTTTCTTCTGCATATTGTGTTAATATGCTCAGCCTTTGAAGGAAAAAAAGAATATCTATTATTTGCCAGTTTTACAAAAAGGTCACGTTTTCTTGTAACAATTCCGAAATAAATCGATATTAAAATGTTTCAGGTGTGTGGTTTTTGTGTTTTGTCTTAACACTGCGCAGTCAAACCACCATTCAAACGCCGATTGCAAATGCAACACTCAAGTCGTCACGACGGAAAAAGTATAATTATTGAAAAAATGACCATATCAAAAGCACAAGAAAAAATAAAACCAACGCGCTTATTAAATGTATAAAGTGTTTTGCATTTCATAATTTACGAGTTTATGCCGATGTTTATTATATAGATCTTTGGCCTAATTCACGTTTCATAAATAATTTGCCTAACAGTTTTAAATCATTTATTATTTTGTGAAGTGAATAAAATATAATTAGCTTTAATTCAAATCTGTCTGGGCTAAAGTAGAACTCAACTATCTTCGGTATCGGCTAAAATGTGGTATTCACCACAATTTTGATGACTTGTATAGTTTATACAATTTAGTTATAAAGCAAGAATTCATAGTCTTTGTGAACAATACTTGTGTACCTCGTATTAACATAATTTTTATATCAATAACTAGATAGTTGTTGACAATAAATTGAAATAATTTGAGTCCAATTATTGATAATCTTTGGTAATTTAAAATATGCTCGTCCAGAATGATTGCGTGAACGTTCTACCTTTTGCACCCCTCCCCTAATGCAGGCTCTCTGTGATATACAATCATGTTGTATATGTGCGTTGGACTTTACCATGTTTACTACAGTAATAAACATTGTAAAGCCTGCTGTTGAAATAAACTAGAATTGGAATTGTATTTAACTTTTCCGTGTAAGGCAGTTAAACATGTTGTGGCGGTTCACTATTGTAATTAACACACCTTTTTTAATATTTCGGTCTCGAAAATACTTTAAATCGTAGTAGATAATTCAGGTTACAGATAAATAAGATCATGACCTTCTCTCGCGTAACAGGCATGCCTTTTCAAAGCAAATATGTAGATTCTCTAAGCCCGCGCTTGCGCGTGTTCTCCTCTAGTGATTATATTTTAGTGCACTTGCAATTTGAAAATTAAATATTTTTTAATCATTTTATCTTATATTCAAAGAACGTTATAACTGTATGCAAACGTTTAATAATACATTTTATTGCGTCGGAGGTATAAAGACACTTGTTTGTAATCTAATACATAAAACTTGAATCAAGTGTTTGCAACGTACATGTTTCAAAAACTTTATATAAAGTTATCGGATCTGTAAAAATACATAAGGAATTTTGAAATGTCAACACTGCAAAATGTATCTTGAATAAATTAAATAGTGTTTAAAACTCTCGATTTACATTTTGCACTTTCATTTGTTGTCTAATATTTTGTAAACACACATTTTCAAAACGAAGCTTGCAAATATATATTTAAGAAAATGCTAAATTTTTATACTGTATAAGGTAAGACACGACTGGTGCTTAGGATGGTTACAGTCCGCACTCTGAGAAGGATATAAGATGACTTGTTTATTATAAAATTTGTACGATTTCATTGGTGTGTGCGAACATTTACAGCATACGTTTTGTTAATTTCTTATTCAATATTTTCAGTGAAAAACAATATACATTTACAAGACACGTGATAGGTAATGAACGTGGGAAAATGTTTTTTGCGGGGTCGGGGATGCTAGTAGAGGGAGGGTGTGCCTTCGGCTAGGGATGGATTAACCTTTAAAATAATAAATACTCGTAGGAAATAATTAAATGCGACTCCTTCTTTCAAAATAGGTACATGTTAAAATACCACAGTATTATCATTCGCCACCAAATTGAATGTAATATCATAATGTGTTTGTGCTGCTTTCGACCCTTAGATAACAAACTATTTGCTCCATGTAATGTTCTCTAGAAATAAGACAGGTGTTTGTCCGTTTGGCGGACTGTCCTTTTTGCGGATCTTAAAGTTAAAAAATGCATGTTATAAAATCATATTAAATTTATTCAAACATTATGCTAATCGTTGACCGTATCGATGCGGTTAGCTAAATTTGACTTTTGTACACTCATGGTTTGTTTAGTTTTGTCGATTTTGTATTTACTTTAAGTAGGCTGACCTCAGTTTGTCTAACACTATTGTTCGTGCTAAGTTTAGTGTTTGTGGACTACATAAAAGCTAGGTCTCGTCGGTCCGACAGTTTACAAAGACATATTAACACCTTGATATGTATTATCTCAAAATCAGTAAAATTCAAACAATAATTTGTCAATTTCAGACCCATTTCGAGAAGGAACATTACTTTCCTGTTTGTGATCTATCATGCTATCATTTCAACCAAGGACATATTAACACCGTGATATATGTTATTTCAAAATTGTTTCAAGTTTAAACAATAATTTGTCAATTTCAGACCCATTTAGAGGAGGAACATTACTTTCCTGTTTGTCATCTATCAGGCTATCGTTTCAACACAGATAAGATCGACGTTGGATACCATAGGAAAGAGACAAACGAGACAAAAGATACGTTGAAGTGATGAAATTTCTTCTTTTGTTAGTTTGATCAATACACTCGATTAGCCAAAGCGGGATATTGGAGAATCCCTACAGAAAACTTTCATACTTTAAAGGAGAACCATGGAGATATGACAGTCTTTATGTTAATATTGGAATGTTAAAAGAAATCAAAACTGAGTAGTTTTAATAACTGAAATTCCGATATAATTTCTGTTAAGATTTAATTAAAAATAGTGTTGAAAGGGAACTTACATTTCTGCAGAAGAGATACAGGGATGTCGATACTACACGTACATGGAAAATATTTTATTTTATAATGCAAGAAACTCGTTAAAATGGAAAAAAAATGTTTTAGGAAAATATAATATTCCGAAAATTCACAGGATCGTGTTACCTGTATTTTTATTTAAGAATACCACACTTCACATTTACGAACTTTGAACTTTAATTAATAAGTTTCATTTATACCCAGGACATATAACGATCTTGCATTAATGATAAATATACATACATATATCATACCGTAAACATGAGATGTCAGTAAAGTATACATTATAGCCAAGATCTATAACAGTCAGAAAATATATGTCACTCGATTGTTCCTAATGTTAAGGAACATCAGTCAAGTCTGGCTGTAATTTACAGACTCGTCAACGGAATAAATATGTAATAGCTTGGGAGATTCTCAATATTTTCATGAATACAAAAGACGAAAGAATAGAGGACTGGCATAAATATTATGACGCTATTAAGGGGTAGTGAAATAAATTGCAGTATTTTAACAATGAAGAACTGTAGAGTAGAAATCAAAAAGAATAAACATTACTTTTTCAAATAACAGTAAATTGAGTTTCAAAGCACAGACAAATAAATCATATTCGAGAAAAAACTTTGCAATTATCTGTGGAGTTTATATAAATGAAAGCAGAAATCGGATAAAAGTGAGGAATTATTGTTGAAATGTTCCGGAAATAAGCGATGCGGAAATTTCATTTGCAAAGTTTGTAAATTGTATATATTTTCAGAATTCGACCAGTTAAACAAAACGTTTTCTTATGTAATTGAATGTTAAGAGGGAACATCATTTGTAGAGACTGCGAGATCGTAGAGAGTGTGTGTATACAATTAGACAAAGGCGAACTTCAAGGGTTTTAATTGAAAGTAGAATAAGTGTTGACATAAGGGAAACACTAAAAAATTGGAAAAAGTTGTAAGAAGCTTGTGCAGATTCTGTAGACCACCAGCGCTCTACAGCTGTTCACGCTATCATTACTTCAGGAAGTTGCCATGTGGGGAAGCTCTCAAACTATTGATGGTATTTCATGCTATTTGATTAATTAATTAGAGCTGGGATCAATTATTGACGCACACAAGTATCTGAAGTTGCGTGCAGCGAGTTAACGAGTGCACTCAGTACAATTACTGTTGTTCCAGTATTTAAATTGTTAGGACTTATTAACAAGAGAAAATTCAAGTCTTCTTGTCAGTGTTTTGATATTAGAAAGACAAACGCTGCAAATGATTGTTTAAAGTATGTTGCCTGAATGTATTTTTAAGTGTTAAAATGTATTTAAAGCGTTCGCATGTCGTTATTTAAAACACGATGAATGGAGTGTACAAATACGTTATACATATTGGAGAAATCTACTTAACCGTAGCGCAGAGAAACTATTCACGTATAAACAGGAAGTTTTTGGACGTTTAAGTTATAGTAGTATTGAACAGAGAATATTAGCTTGTGAAATTTGTCAAAGTGAAACTTGATTTAATGCAAACGAAAATTCAAACTAGCTGTCTGGAGTGGATTGCAGGTGTTTGTTAGTGTTAAATTAATCATGGGTTAAGATATCTGATAAGTAAAATGTGGAAGAATTCGATCAATACACTTGCAACGTAAAGAATGTGATTATAATTGTATTAGTCATACAGAAACCGACTTAAGAGATTAATACGTTATTACCGATATACAATTACAACACTACATAAACTTGCAGTCGCAGTTCGAGTATTGTGCTAGGAATGTGATATAAAATTAAGAAATAAATTGTTTTCATTTGGAATTGAAAAATATTCATGTTATTGGATGAAACATGTAACAATGTAACATGTAAAGATTTAATGAAAATATGGAGCTTAGCGAACAAAACGACTTCTTCAGCAACAGCTAAATACTGCTAATGATGAATCACTTGGTGAAATATTTAGGGTTTATTGTGACGATGCTGATGATCAGAAAAAGTCTACCCGACTTGGCTCCTTCATACTGCACACAAACGGTAAGTACAATTACCTAAAATGTCTGTTTTGTTACACCCCAGTGTGTATAGCCATTACAGCCAGTATAATACAAGACTGTATTCAATATCAATTAGAAACAATGGTTCTTTATTCCAAACAATAAACCACACTATTCGGAAATATGAAATCAATGAACATTACATTCATTTCCCTATAGTAATTTAATTTAGTTTGGGTGGGGTATTATGTTTGTAACAATTTAATACTACCAACAGAATGGCAATCATCGCCTGTATTATTAAATGGATATTAGAACTACCGATGCTACTATCAACTTCTACTACTACTTCTACCACCATTATAACTATTACAACTTTTTACTACTTCTACTACTACTACTACTACTACTACTACTACTACTACTACTACTACTACTACTACGACTACTACTACTACTACTGCTACTTCTAGTACCACAACAACAGCAACTACTACTACTACATGTACAACTACTACTACTAATACTACCACTAATAGTACTACTACAAATAATACTACTACAACTGCTACATGTACTTCTACTCCCATTCACCACCACAATAACAACAACAGCAACTACTACTACCACTACTACCACCACCACCACCACAACTACTACTACTACTACTTCTACAAATCTCACAACAACAGCAATTTTTAGCGTGATTAAACAAAACTACAAGTGCATGTTTGATGTCACAATATATAAATGTTCATTTAGGACTGCCTTGGTATTGAATTTGAATTTTGAACTTTTAATATGAAACATATTTAATAGGTAATTAAAATAGCAATTTTTATTAGAACTGATTGTTAAATGTTTTCTTAAGGTATTCTCGTAAATTGTTCTCCTGCCTTAAATTTCTTTAAACAACAGCTTTGACTCTAATACAATTGTTATTCTTTTAATGATCATGTTCCTTTATAAATGTTCAAAGAAACGTATATGTTATATGCATACACTTAACCAATGGTCTAACAACACCAATGATATTATTGTAATGTCTCAGTGTGAAATTGGAATAAACTATTCAAACTTGAAACCTAATGAGATACATATTTTCGCTTCTATTTTATGAAATAACCATTAAAATGTCTAAATCGTTTTGAAGCCATTTACATATAATAAATAAGGGGTAAGTAGGGGTAAAAACGAGTCACAAAATCGTCAGTAGTGGATATATTCTTCGTTAACGAAGATATATATTTACTATTTTCACATGGAATCTAATTTTAAAAAGTAATTCTTTGCGATTCTGCAAAAATGCGATTGTTAAGCTGTTAGAAAGAAAATGTTTCAGCAGTTTTAGCCCATTATAGTTTATCCTCTCTACAAAGGCTACGGTCGAATTTGTGACTTTTGGTATTACCTTCACGTCTCGATTAAATGTCACTAGTTAAATAAGCCACAATGAGATTTTGACAGTAATTGTATAAAAAGGGGTAAACAAATATGTTCTTTATTATGTTCCAACTTTGAAATGTTTACTCCAATTTTATGCGGAGAAATTTAAATTTTATAATCGGTGTAGATAGAACATTGGTTAGGTATAGAGTATTAAGACTAGTATTGATGGCATCGTGATTAAGAACTTTAGTGCTGATTGTAGAAGCATATCTAATTATCAACAATTTCTTGTTTTTTGATCTCCCAAAAACTCATACATAAATTCTTGGTCTCACACATGTCTTATATCAAATGAATGCATGTTTCAATTATTTACTCCAGGAAAACTTCACCGGCTTCTTATTTCTGGAAATATTATTCATAAGCTACATCTGTTATTGGGAAAATTGCCCTAAAAATGCATCTGCAGTTGGTTTTGCTAGAGTGGAAGCGACATATTAGTATTGATGAAACTTGAAGTTCTCATTTTCTGTTAAATTATTCATTGACACAGTTTATTGACGCACGTTCCAAGGACATAAGAACAGTGTTACAATAAAATCAAACCACGGCGACCATGTTTTGCAAGAACGTCGACAGAACTCAGACATTTTTTTTTTATTTTAAATTAGGGTAAGGCTGAGATAGCTTGCTGAACATTTGTGTCATTTGTAAACTCGTGGTTTACAAGAATATCGACAGAACTCAGGCATTGGCATTAAAAGTAAGGATAATGCTGATAAGCTTGCTTGGACATTTGTGTCATTTGTGGCATTCTCAGATCGGGCGAACACCGTTCAACCATTGACCATTCTTTTGCTGATGCGAATGATAAAAGGGTTATTCACTCATGTTCCTATTCAAAATAAGAGTAAAAGTTTCAGTTTCACTAATGTCAGATCATCTTTCGTGTTTTTCTTTGTATAAAGCTATGTTTGTTCCCGCGAATAAAATTGCAGCGTAGTCCGGAGGCTACTATTTTAAATGGAACGCTTCTCTCTGGAGAGGTTTAACAAATTGACTGCTACGTGAAGTGGAGTCGACACATTAGTTTTGATGAACTGTTCCTGCACTGTTACCTTATTTATAGGCGTTCACTCTAATATGCTTCCATTGCGAAAATAAGGAATCTACAAAGTGCTCGTTTTGTATTGATTATTAGAGCGGTTAATATATAACTAAGCATTAAACTAGCATAATTTTGCATTTTTGTAAGGTATATTCCGTTGAAGCGCCCTGTAACTGGATCCAAACGACACTTTCTTTCATTTTTTGCATACTGCTTTCTCTTTTATAGTATTTCAACAAAATCCATAGCTTTGGTTTTTTCTTGAAAAACAACACAAAGGAAGAAACTAAAAATAAAAAGTGAACACGGTGGAACAGTCTTTTTTCGGATGCCACCGACCTTTACATTGCAGTAATCTTACTTGTTATTAAATTGTCAAATTTAATGTTGTCTAATTTTTAATATTGTCTTAAGGGATACTTTGTGAATAATTTCTTCACTTTTGGCTATTGAGCAGACATTATCAATAATGTTAATACGGTTGTTGAGAAGAGAGATGTCTTTTAAAAGGAAGATATGGTTGTTATAAATATAGTCAGACCGGAAATCGATTCTGCACCGCCACGGCCACCGCGCCTAGCAACATAAATAGGAAGACTTTTAACAAAAATGAACCACCGACATGACTTCAGAAAAGTAGAGTTAAGCTTTTCTTGCCATTAGTAGGTGTCCCAACAAAACTTACATGTTTAATGACCTCGATTGCGTACGAACTGCACAAGTTACGTAGACTTTGACCAAGAAATCAGTCAAACATACCAAAAGCATAAACACATGTTAATACGATACATTTCGTGATAAGTGGGGTCACTGCTTTTAAAAAGGAACAAATGAGCGGACATTAAGTACTCAATCGACTAGCTCGAGAATTTCTTTCTTACCTATATGCTATTTAACAGTATTTTTTCCAAAGAAACAGGCACAAGGTTTTATAAGAATATATCAAAACCGGCAAAAATTAAGAGCTTGACTGCTTTATTCGTTTTCATTTTTGATGTTATTATCACTTTTCATAATGTTTACTTTTTAAGTGAATTGCTCTTTCCTGAAGTAATATATGAACACAGTGGTTACATAATGTGCGTGCACTCTCAGCTAATTGCCCTACTTTCATTTAAATTCGTGTCCGTCGTAATCACCTAACACTTACTTGACTGTTTTCAGGTTGTTTAAAACATTCTTAGGAATTTACTCAATTATCTCTCTCTAATTTCAGACATATTTATTTCCATATTTCAGGGAAACTTTTTGCCATAAATAGGTTCTCACTCATCTGCATAAAATGCATTCATGATCTGTGTTTTATCTTTAACAGGCTGGAAACAGTTTGGAAGCCACTCCAAGAAAGATAATGCCAGTCCAAATCAACGGTAAGCCTTTGTAGATTCAGTTCGTGTTCAAGAATAAATATTGTTATGCGATTAGTATATAGTTGAACTGAATATTTAGACGATTTTTGTCAGTGAAGAAGCTGCTGCAACAGAGAATGAAAGTATAAATGTAATTTTGACAGAGCGATTAGTTTTCACTATAGAAGCAAGGAAACTAGAAGTAGAAGCTATACGGCTTTTGTTAATTTCCAAATCTTGCCTCTAAGAATCGTTTACATATGTAAGCTTAAGAAGAAACGAAATGCATTGTAAAAAAGATTTAGACGTTTTTTGTTCATTGTATGAAATAATGTTCAAAATAGCTAAGTTCAAAAGATCGAATTATTAAAAAGAAAGGTAAAACAGTAATGCAATGTATATTTTAATAAAAGTGTATACCATGCTCCATTATTATTAAGTCAATTTTGTGGGGATCGAGCAAAGGCATAATACGGAAATCACAAGTCATACATTTAGATAATTAGAGAATGAACTACAATTTCAGACTTTAAGCACAAAGGCAATTAACCAATACTGCTACCGAGTTTCAGTTTCAAGCCGCATCAAATCTATGTCTTGAATATGGCAGGTTGATATATAATTTATTTAATTTCCTATTTTAGGTATATAAACTCGAATTCTATAAGAAAACTCAAAGCAGTTTTTCTATTATTGATATTAACGAACAAAAGTATAATTTCGCAGCATAGACTTGAGCAACAAACTCAGGCTTACATGTAAATTGGCGAGAACTTGCTCTTTGAGAAAATTTTCGTGCGACACAATTACGTTTAAATCGTTTAAATTTTAAACTTACTTAAATCCATAACTTTATAATCAAAACAAATCATGCTTCAACATATAGAAAGAAATGCATTAAAAAGGCTGTTATGTGAAATGTGAAACTTTAATTGATAGGAGAACAATGTAATTGAAGAAGATCCTATATACAATAATAAAAGCCAACGTATGTATATCAAGTTCCAATTAGATCTTGTTTTCAATGGCAAGTAATCATTTTTGTCATTTTAAAAGCTTAATTGCAACATAACCGTGAATACTATTAGCTTTTCAAGGTTGTTGTAAAAGAAAGGTAAAGCTGAATATCCTTTTTTCCTGTCTCGAGCATTGAACGTTAATAAATAATTATGTATTTTTGAATTTGGGCGGTTATCGTAATTCTTGATCGGTTTTGAATATTTAAAGACCACAAAGAATGGCATTTTCTGCCACGCTTTAATTTAGTTATCAACAAATAAGAAAGTTTTAGGGTACGAATGCTTTAAACTAATTACGCCGTTTTCATTATAAAATAAAGACACTATAACAGTCTTTCACGCTTTCTCATCATAAGCTAGTCCCAATCTTTTTTGAACAATTTTACGTGATAGGGACTAAATCTGTACAAATCATAATGTGACGTTTAAAGTTTAGAGATAATTAAGAATTGTGAGTTATTTTAAGTTTTCTATGATATTACTTTTAAGGAATGAACACTGCTTATTTACCCCCGAAAATTATTTGACTGAAACACCTTATTCATGATACACTGAATTTTTAATGTATAATATATCATGATGATAGTTGGAGTAATTTGTTCTTATTCCCTGCTTATTGACGTCTCAACTAAAAACGCTTGTGATGCCTTTAAGTCCTTGAAATTTCTTTTCAGGGGAAATAGATTTACTACTTTTAAACGACATTTTATTCTTTTCTGGATATTTTTCTGCAGTCATCATGACACATTTAATTCGAACTATGTGTTGTTTACGTGTAACGATCCCACACAATTGTATATAATTAATAATTAATAAATGATACAAGCTAAACATTTCACTTTCAAATAACAGCTCCCAAGACGGCAGCTAGTTATTAGTGTACTTAAAAAGCACTAGGCGCTCTGACCGTTCCCGACATTGACAACAACTATGTAATTTACGAGTCTCTAACAGATATTATCAATGTCCATTAGTACAGTACCGGATGATATTGGTCATAGAATCTTTATGGTATGCACCAATCCATAATTATTATTACAGCATGTTGTGTATGCACTTATGGAACAGCCAAACTCGGACACACAGAAATTAAAAATAATTATGACGTAATAGATCGATTTCGTTAATAAAACATCTCCATAATAGCTACTTTGTTTAATTCCTATAGATTGAAGTTAAATTGTTTCTTTTTATTACTTTGGTTTTGGCAACTCGAACTAGGGTTTAATAAACTATTTTGTTGGGACTAGTTTTTTTTACCGGTGCAACCGAATTAAACACGTGGCAATTTCAATTTACTGGGCAACAGAAAGAGGCAATCAATGAAAATTCATCGAGTTTGGAGGTTATGTGATAAATAAAATACAATATTCGAGTTCAATTCATATTAAAATAATTAAACTCGTCATCTTAATCAGTATTTAAATCGAAAAAGGCTCGTTTTTAGATCACTCGTTTTATTAGTTCCGTATTGAATGAGCACTCCTGCTTTTGCCTCTATTATCTTTAATTAACGATTTTCACAGTTCAATATCAGGTTTAATAATGAAGGCATCAAAAGATAAAATCCCGCAATGTTTAATGGGAGAAAGTATTCAACTTCCGTCATCAACAGTCGCTAATTACAAAACGTGCCTCTTATTAGAGTAATCGGTATCGATAAGTCTGTTTGATTTGAACTTAGGAAAATTCAGTGTTAGGA